>CM060423.1:40745254-41255137 GCA_030545235.1 Helianthus tuberosus
GGGACGTGGCGAAATATGTGGAAAAATGCTTGACATGTTTACAAGTCAAGGCGGAGCATCAGAAACCATACGGCAAACTCCAACCGTTAGAAATTCCGGTTTGGAAGTGGGAACATATTACAATGGACCTGTTAACCAAGTTGCCTAAGACGAATCGTGGTTTTGATGCCATATGGGTAGTGGTGGATAGATTGACGAAAAGTGCTCACTTCATTCCGATTCGTGAGACTTATATGTCAGAAAAGATGTCAGAAGTCTATACCAATGAAATCATAGCACGTCATGGAGTGCCGGTGTCCATCATGTCCGATAGGGATACCCGGTTTACCTCGAAATTCTGGCGTGAATTCCAAGAACAAATGGGGACCAAATTGTTCATTAGCACTGCGTACCATCCTCAAACGGATGGACAAAGTGAAAGAACGATACAAATATTGGGAGACATGCTACGGGCGTGTATAATCGATTTTGGAAGCAGTTGGGATGTTCACCTACCGTTAGTCGAGTTTTCGTATAACAATAGCTACCAATCTAGTATTAAAATGGCACCATACGAAATGCTTTACGGTAGGAAGTGTCGAACCCCGGTTTGTTGGGGTGAAGTGGGTCCATGTGAACTCGCCCACCAAGATATAGTACGAGCCACGAACGAAAAGATCGATAAAGTTCGGGCACACTTGAAAGCGGCTCAAGACAGGCAAAAGGCGTATGTTGATAAAAGCAAAAGGCCGATTGAATTTCAAGTCGGCGACATGGTTATGCTAAAAGTGTCCTCATGGAAAGGTGTTATTAGATTCAGAAAAAGGGGGAAGCTAAGCCCAAGGTTTATCGGGCCATTTAAAATTATCGGGAAAGTTGGCAAGGTAGCTTACCGTCTTGAATTACCAGAGGAGCTAAGTGGAATCCATGGCACGTTCCACGTGTCACAATTAAGAAAGTGCTTAGCAGACGAAACGACCTATATCCATTACGATGATATCGAAGTGGATAATAGTCTGAATTATGCGGTGAGACCGGTGGAGATTTTAGATAGGAAGGTCAAACTTTTACGAAATAAACAAATTGACCAAGTCAAAGTCAAATGGGAGCATAGGAAAGGTTCGGACACTACATGGGAGTCCGAAGAGGAGATGAGACGTCTTCACCCTACATTATTTGGTACGTAAATCGGTTTCGGGGACGAAACCCTTTTTAAGGGGGGTGGACTTGTAGCACCCCGAAAATATAAAACTTTATATTGGAACTATAAAGTATAAATAGACAAGAATTTACTAACTAGAATTTTAACCTAGTTAGTTAGTTCACTAGAAATAGCCTATAATAGGGTTTAGAACTACTAAAAGATATGTTGAACAAAGTTGAGGGGCCTAAATTGCTAAATTTGAAACTAAATTTGATTTACTAAATAAAAATAAACCAAACACCCCTTTTACAAGGGTCTGGTCGACCAGAACATCACAGGGGGCGACACCCACTTCTCCAAAACCCTAAAATCTCATAATCTTGCAAATTGAAGTGTTAATCCAAGTAGAAATCGAGAATTGAGCCTAGAATCGTAATCCTCATTGCAAGAGGATTCTAAGGTATGTGAAATTTGATGAAATCTATCAACTTGAAATTCTCATGATTTTGAAAATCTGAAATTAGATGCTTGCATGTGTGTTATTTGGTTAGATTAAAGTTGATTAGGTGTTTAGAAGTAAAACCTAGCTAACTATTTGAGAAATCATGACCAAATTCAGAAAGTTCCATGAACACCTTGAAGGTGGGTTGTGGGTTTTACATGATGATGATGAACACTAGGGTTAAGAAGGGTTATTCTAGTGTAATTTGATCTTAGAGAAAGTAATTTCAGGAAAATATGATGTTAAATACTATATGAGGGCCTTATTGATGATTAAGTTAGCTAATTAGCAAGTTATAAACTTGAATGTGAAGATATAAAATTTTGCCCTTAAAGTGTTTGATAAAATGCCTCAAAGAAGGCATGAAATTTAATTGTTAAGTTAAAAACGCATAATAGTGATGTAAGGTAAAATATGCGTTATGTATATGAAACAAGGAGTTCTAAACATAAAGTGATTGAACTCTATAGGAAAGGAAGCCGGGTCATCTAGCGGACAAACCGGTGGGGATGCACGTATGAAAGGCTTGCTTTAAAGGTATGTAACTTGATCCGTTACATTTAGTAGAATTTGATGATTGTATATACGTATTTGAATTTTAGAACAAAAATGGTTGGAATCAAGTAGAGAGGTACTATATTAAAATATTTGTCAAACTCGGTTGGAACTCGATGGTAGTCGTCATATGGGAGGATTCTCTAGACGAGCCAACGGGTCGAATAAGCGTGTAAAGCGTGGTTAATGTTTTGGAGTATGATGATTTGCTCTTTGATATTGGTTTAGGTATAATATGTTGGAAATATGAGAATTTGATGCAACGGTTTCTTAGAAAAGCAGAGTCCGGGAAATTGGTTTGAGTAAGATAAACAAACCAAACAAAAACATAATTTTCCAGGAACTACCGTAAATTACGGTTATACCGTAATTTACGGTAGAGGTCATGTGTCTTACGGTGATTTCCCACTGATTTACAGTGGACCAGAGACTTCCAGCACTTACCGTAAATTACGGTAACACCGTAATTTACGGTGGGACCTAAAATCTTCTTTTTTTTTCTTTATATTTGATGTTGAATCATATGATCAAGTCTTATATGTTTAAGTCAAAAACTAATATTTCATTGGTTTTTGACTCTAGGAGACTAGATGGACTTTACGGACGGAGGTCAAGCAACGTCAAAGAACCGAACACTACTCATGAAGCTTCCGCTATGTTTTGAATCTTTTGTAGTTCTTGTGTATGGGTTTTAAACACGTGTTTTGAACATCTTTTTAAATGTTACAGTGTAGTTATTAGTAATTAAGTTTGTTTCATATGAACTTTATTATGAAAGTCAGTTATTTTTGTAAACAATATTTTACTAGAAATGGTACAAACTATTATAAATATCAAGGGAAAAATTTAGGGAGTTACAAACCGGCTTTTTGTAGTAAGCTTTATCTTTCTCAAAATTCATTTGCCTTTTTGTTTGTTTCAAACTGTTCACTTCTGACAACTCAACTTCAACTAACTTGAAAACATTTGTCAACTTTTTCACATTAACATTCTCAATTGGAAACACAGAATCCGAATACAACTTATCAGATCCAGCCATCTTGTACATCACAAGACCCGGTTCATCACTTAAGTTGTTTTTGGATTTTGATTTCTGAATATATTTGTCCAAGAAACACCCATCATCTTCAGTTGAATCAGACATTAAAACACTTTCAGCTGTGCTCTTAACAATCTCTGTCTGAACACTATCATCAGATGATGTAAAGGTGACATCAATGTTCTCCGGAAGTTTAACTTCTTTTTCTTCCTCAATTTCAACCAACCCAGATTGCTTCTTAGTGTAATTATCAAGAACAGGTGGTGGAACTTGATGAAACCCCACCCCAGTTCCATCACAATACACATCTTCGCCCGCTTTGTCTTTCCCGATGGGTTTGGGAATGATATGTTGCAAAACAAAGCTTGCGGAGCTGTAACTGTTAAGCTTCAACTGGATTCGCTCGTTTTCGATTACAGCCTCTTGAACTTTAAGTTTCAATTTAGCGATTTCATCCAGTTGTTGATTGATTGATTCTTCTTTGACTCTAAGCACTGCTCTTAGATGTTCATTTTCTTTAAAACTTTTACCATTTCGATCATCACAATCTTTCAATGTGCCTTTTAGTTTTTCAAATTTTTCAGAAATCTGACGGTTTTCAAGAATCAACTTTTCATTTTCTTGTTTAATTTTGTCATGATCAATTTTATCATTTTCAATTTGTTTAGTTAACTCTCTTATCCGTTCAGTTGAAGCTTTAACTGTTTTGTCACGATCAAGAATCTGATTCTCAACGCTTCTGACCTTAGCTGTCAGATCATCAACTTTCTTCTCGTTGAGATACGTGACTGTGCTACAAAATTTGCACTCTTTGTTGCAATTTTTGCAATAAGCATTTCCATCGATTTTCTTACCTGACGCATTCGTTGACACATCTGAACTGACCTGGCTTTTTGACTCAGACACGGAGTTAGAGTCTACCTCAAGTGTCTTAGCAGCTAGCACTTTGTCAGCCATTCTTCCAAGATTTTCAGCAGTCAACTCCTGCATTGTGTCAATAACTCCAGTATCAATCTTCTTTGCTTTCTCGATCTCTTCTTTCTCCTTTCTCTCTTTCTCTTTCTCTTCTTCAATCATTTTCGAAGTTGGAGTTCCCCACCATTTGTGTTGCCAGTACTCATCATCTTCTTTGTATTGCTGAATTATGACTTCAATATCAAGTGTACTATCATCAATTGCAATATTTCCATACTCATCAAGATAGCACTCTCTATCTGGATCCCATCTATTGGCTCTCCTTGCTTCCAGATAGATACCAGATATTCTAATGATTTTGTTCTCAGCTATCATTTTCCTGTATCTATACTTTTGCTCTTCAGTTCGATCGTCTTTCCACGGAATAGGATCGTCATTTTTCGCCATGAATGCGTAACCAACCGCATCTTCTTCTGGTAGAACCTCTTGACTCCAGTCATAACCCTCATCATCGTAAATCACCGCAAGAGCTCTAGATTTCTCTCTGTTGTCTTCAACCTGCTTCAATCTAGGCGGCTCAGATTTATTCTGGTGATAAATCGCCTTCTTGTAGTAATCATCTCTAAAAGGATTCTCCGACTCATCAGCATAAGCGTTTCGACATTCTCTTTTGAAGTGACCCTTCTGCTTACACTTGAAGCAAGTCACCTTCGATTTATGGAACCCCAATTTAGTAGATGCACCACCAATTGTTTTTCTGCCTGTAATTTCCATGAATCTTTGTGCACGACGAACAGCACTTGCCATAGCCCAACGAATATCGATCAGTTCCATTTCCTCCGGATCAATCTGATCGTAATCTTCTTTTGTCAGATTTGTGTTGCCAATCTTCCCAGCTACCAATCCTTCATACGATTCCAACACCGATGCTAGGAAAATCATCTGCTGCTTGGCCGATTCTTCATCAAAGTTATGAGCATTCTTCAAATCTATCGCGATGTTACATTGAAAACGATTCTTTGCATCAGCAATTCCAGAAGATGAAGATCCACTGTGAAAACCACTGTGACTTCCATTGCTTTGACCACTTTGACTTTCTTTGCCAGCTGTCGACACATTTTCAGCAGAAAAAGCAGTTTTTGGTGAAGTTGCTTTTGGCATCATGCTTTTTGGATAGTATAGATCCAGATTCTGTTGATAAGATGAATGATTAACTTTATACGTCTTTTTCAACTCCAACTCATGACTCTCGAGTTTCTCAATCAGCAAATCTAATGTCAGCTTTTCTGGTTCTTTGATGGTATTCTTCAGCATCAGCGCATAATATCTCCAATCCATCTCGTCAGGCAACGAATCGAACAATTTGTCGATAAGATCTTCTTCAGGAATGTCAATATCATGTCTTACTAATTCCAGCTTCAGATGACCAAACCTTTCTATCATTTTACACACTGACTCGTTCTTTAAACATCCAAACAGATCAAATTCTTTTTTAAGAAGTTTCTTTTTGTTTTTCTTAATTTCCTGACTACCGATACATTTCTTTTCAAGCTTTTCCCAAAGATCTTTTGCATTTGAATAGTCGATCAAGGCAATAATGTCTTCCCGGACTGACTGAAATAACAATGCCACACACTTTTGTTCAGCTACAAATGATTCAATCTCCTCGGCTGCTCTTAAAGTTTCACCATGTTTCTTTCCATTGGCATAACCATTTTTCAAACTTTTCCAGCTAGGAAATGCGAATGCCATTAACCAGTCTTCAAACTTTCCGGACCACCGACTATACTCCTCAATAGCCATAAGTTTTGGAGGTTTATTAAACGTTCCGAAAGCACTTTCCGACTCCCAAGCTTCCTTTTTCTTTTCTTTTGGTGGATTCTCATTCACATTACTTGACGAAGTATTATCGTTTCCAGAATCTCCAGCGAACGCATACATGTCGCTAAACGGGTTTAAGAAAATATCATCCATCGTGAATGTACCTGTAAAATCAGACAACACTTAGAAAAATTTTGGTTTTGGAAAATATCAGATTCAAACGAAACTTGTTCAAACGGAATGGTTCAAACAACTGTTCAAACGAACTAGTTGTTTTCAAACGGAATGGACTGTTCCGTTTGAAATAACAATAGTTTCAAACAATTGATGTTCAAACGACAGATGTTCAAACGATATGGTTCAAACGATAAACATTCAAACGACAGATTATTCAAACGACAAACATTTTCAAACGACAAATTCAAACGATGGACTGTTCCGTTTGAATCAATAGTTTCAAACGACAAAGATTTTCAAACGACAGCTTCAAACGATCAGTTAGTTTTCAAACGATAGTGTACTTTCAAACGATTGAGTCAAATTCAAACGGTGACGTCAGCAAATCGCGAACACTTTCAAACGGTCTGAATGATTTCGATCAGTTTTAGGTCGATTTTTGGTTTCAAAATTTCAAGGATTAGTTAATAGTGAATTTCGTTTGCTATGTGATCGTTTCAAGCCATTTTAACCGTGACAACTAGTTTAAATCAGAAAAGAAAGGTAGAAGTGAGATAATCCGATGATTTCAAGCTGTATTTGGTATGAACTCCTCGTCCTGAGCTCTGATACCACTTGTTGGATCGTGTACGTGACCCTGAAAGTCAGTTAAGGTAGTTCAACATCATGTGTAAAGGCGGAATCAATGCACATAAAGTCAAAACAGCTCTAATCCTTTTAATTCTTCTTTTCTGATTAATATTCGTGCTTATACAATGTTTTCTGATGAAAATCCGGCAGCACTTCGTGATTCACACAATGACCTCCTACTGTTCCGTTTGAAATATGACTAACATACCCCTATATATAGACACAAGACCCTTCCGTTTGAACTTAACCTAATCTGGTTCAAACGGAACCCTATCTCAAACGATCAATTCAAACGGAACCATCTATCCAAACGACAGTTTCAAACGGAACCATCTTATTTCAAACGGAACCCTTCTATTTGCTTTCTAAAATCAAAACTAAACCCTATTTTGACTTATAAGTTCCAATCTTGACTTTCTTGATATAAGACTTGATGAAGATGCAGTCAACAGACATTCTCGTGCATCAACACACCGATGTCCCTCTCATCCTCGGGAGGCCATTTCTAGCCACCGCCCAAGCAGTGGTGGATATGAATGACGGAACACTAACATTGAAGTTTGGGGACAAGGAAGTGAAGTTTGAATGTGGAAAGAGAGTAGAGGATGAAGACCCGGTCAACTACATGAAGGTCATAGACTCAAGCTTGGATGACGCTCTCCGACGGTGTAGCATGGGATGCAAAACATCCCACTTGGGTAACATATGACCAGGCTTTGGGTCTAGCCAAGGACCCTTATAAACGTGGCGCACCACGGAGGCATTCCGCGGAACTATCCTTAGTTTAGTTTAAATTACTCTTTATGTTTTCTAGTTAATTTTAATTTTCAGGAATAAAACACACTTGAGATGGCAAAGGATACAAGGGAAACTTTAACCAGCACCCCATGCAGGAAAACAGGACCATCCGACGATTTTCTTCATTAACAGTAAGCTCAGCACGGGCCGTGTCCGCCCAACACGGCCCCGTACTGCACAGTCTGCAGAAATGACCCAGTTCAGGTAAACTGGACACGGGCCGTGTTCACCCGACACACCCCTGTGTCCAGGCTTCTGTTTCTTTTGTTTAATTTTTGTTACTGGCACTTGAACACGGGGCCGTGTCCAGCGCCCAGTAACACAAATTTTTGCTTTTTCACACCTTTTTACACATTCAATCAACCTAAAAATTTATTTTTGGGACACATTGAGGACAATGTGTAATTTAAGTGTGGGGGGGATGCTAAAACCTTGAATCTTGCAAGTCCTAATAACAAGCCTTACACAAAACTCTATTGGAACCGCTAATCACCCCAAATTTTTTTCAAAAATTTTCATTTTTTTACTTGTCTAGGTTTAATTTGGGAATTTCAAAATTCTAAAAAGGTTATATTTTTACAAATTTACAACCGATAGCGTCGTGATAAAAAGAACCAACATAAGAGAATTATGAAAAGGCATGACAAGCTTAGTTAAAATTTAATTATATATACTTGATCACATAAAAAACCCATTCCCACAAAAGTGAGTTTTGAGCCTTTATTGAGCATACAAAAACATATCTTTAAATTAAATGCTCATTTTTCGTTTCTTGTGTGAATAGCCGCTTGGTTCTTACAACTCTAGATCTTGCCACGACGATACATTCCCGGTCCTTACCAACTTAAACCCGAGTAAGTAAATGATGGAGGCATTAGGACTAACTTTTTTTTTCCTTTTTCTACACCATTATTTTTCCTTTTTTTTACCACCTACCCAAAATCCCCCTAGTTAACCCCTTTGAGCCTAAACCTTTTCATTTCTTAACCCAAACCAAACACCCTTTCACTCACCAAAATCTTTTTATTTTTAACCCTTTGTTTTAGTAACAAGTTCGGTTTTTTAGTTGACTTTGAAAAAAAAAATATGTGTGTTGATGATGAAGCAAAAGAAATAAAGAAACAAGTTCATCAAAAATAACTTTGTTTGAATAAAAGCTTCATCAAAATAAAAAAATAAAAAAATAAAAAAATTGCAAAAATAAAAAGTCTTTCGAAAACCGACGCTTGTTACGCTTTTTCGCCCTTTTCTGCTAACCACTAACCCAACCACCTACCTTTAACCCAAGCCTAACCCTTCACCCAAAAGTCCTCTTGATATTTACAATGGTATATGGTTAAAAAGGAGGAGGATTGATTGCTTGGCAAGCATATGGTAGTAGTAAGTTCCATGCCGCTCTCGAGTGATTCACTAAAATACATCTTCGGCCGAGTGTTGAGTGATCCCCCGTGAGGTATGTGAACTTGTATATAAATAGAATTTTAAAGAGGCATGTTATGCCCGAATAAGTAATTTATCTTATGAAAAGTTTTAAATAAATCATGACGAATAGGATTGTAAATAAATGAAAATAAAACTAAATAAAAAATATTAGAAATCCCGACACTCTATGACAAGCCCAAAAACCTTCTTTTCTACCCATTCCATTTGGGAGAGTAAAGCCATATTATAAAGAGTTTTGCTTGAGGACAAGCAAAGATTCAAGTGTGGGGGTATTTGATGTGTGCAAAATGCAACATATAAATTACATCAATTGTGGCATAAAACTAACCCTTTTTTAGTACTAATGTTGGAAAAAGTGTGCTTTTGTCTTCCTTTTGTATTTTCAGGATTAAATGAGCTCAAATTAACAAAAGAAGCAAAAAGACAGCAAAATCTAACATAAATACAAGAAAGGGAACAAACCTGACATGCCCAACCCCACAACAGCATCTTCCCAAGCAAAACAAGAAGACAGGAGGGTGAACACGCCCCGTGCTCAGTGAGCACGGGGGCGTGCCCAAGTGTCAGCATAAAAGACAAAGTTGTAGAAACTTCCATCGCCCACCACGAGGCCATGCTCAGCGGACACGGGGTCGTGGTCAACTATAAGATTCGCAGAATCCAGACAAATCTTGAAAGTACAGATATGCTTCTACACACGGGGTCGTGCCCAGCGGACACGGGGCCGTGGTCAACTAATAAAGACAAGAGCAATTAATGAAGAAAGAGAAGAATGTGGACACGGGGCCGTGCCCGAGCTTCTGTTCAGCCTATAAATAGGAGTGCTTGACTCAAGCTGTCACATCCCAACCGATGGCGGAATCAGCGGGGCGCGGCACTTGGCGAATCAGATTGCTCAAGAGAATCCATAACAACTATATTGCGATAATATTTAATACATTCGTTATCCCATACTAACAAATAATACAATCACATAAGTTATCACAGATTTCTTATCCTCTCGAACAATACAAATCCGACAACCTAGATTTTAGTTGAGTTTCTAGATTTCCTAGCTTGATTCGATATAGCCTGCGATCTAACCTGCAACATACGTTAAAATATTTGTCAATACAAAAGTATTGGCGAGTATACAGGTTTGATATGTATAGCGTAATAGATAAAAAGTGTAGCGAATTTCCATATGCATAAACGTAACACACGACATATGTACTCACAAAGCTGATACTACCAACTAAGTCCTCGATGCTCGAATATGCGATGGCAAACTAGACCCTGTCGGGTGCAATAGTATCACGTATATCTATGCATAACAGTTATTCGCAAGTGATAATTCGATTGATTGAATAATTCGTTTAATGAGTTCGATTTGTTAGAAACGTATGTTACACCCAAAAGCGATTAAAAAGGGTTCAAGTATACTCACAGTGCGTAATTGACAAGTAAACACAACTTGATTTGGATCGATTAAGAGTACGCCTGAATTATCCTGGTTACAGATCGTTAAGCGATGAATAGCGCGTAAATTGTAGCGAGAGAACCAAAATTGGTTCGGACATTGATGCTTGGGCTCGTCCGGTCGACTGGACATGTGGTCCGATCGGCTACCAGGCTATCCGATCGGTTAACATGTTGTTCGATCGTTCAACATGCTGTCCGATCGGTCAGCATGTTGTTCGATCGGTTAACATGCTAGCCGATCGGTTGACAGGTTGTCCGATCGGTTAACATGCTAGCCGATCGGTTAACACGTTGTCCGATCGGTTAACATGTGGTTCGATCAGTTAACACATCGTCCGATCGGTCGGTTGAACTTCATCTGCTGTTCGATTGGACAGCAGTCCGATCGGACGACAATTCTTTCCATTGTCCTGATAATGTCTCACTTGATGGGTTTCGGAAAGATTTCAGGTGATTTAACTGAGGTGGTGTGTCATCGTGTTAAACCACTGAAATCCCATCGAATCCGACCCGTTCTAACGGCCGGGAACCACCCCGTTCCATCAGATCTGGCCGTTCTTGATGGTTTTTCTCATGTTTATCCCGAATTCGTACACACCTTGACTAGGTTACGTAGAGCTAGGTGAGATTTATTATAAAAACATGTGAAATTACTTAGACCCAAGCTGTTTATGGTGAAAATGAGGTCACTCTTTGAAGTTCATGTAAACTTATGATGACATCATCTTCGAAACACCTCAAATCCGTAGGAATCACACAACTTCTTGATTAGAAAACATAGATTTAGCCGAGATTTATGTAAAAACGTATGGAAATCACCCAGATCTGAGTTGTTCTTTCATGGGATGACATCACACTTGAAGTTCATAAGAACTTCATGGTGACATCACCCTAGAATGCTCAAAATCCAGAGATTTCACGATTAAAAGTGTAGATTTAAAAGGTAGAAGGGTGTAGAATTGAATATAGATCATAGAAGTACAAGATTTAGGTCAGAAACTTACAAAAATCGTGAGAAATCGAGAGATAAAGGGGTTGGAACTTCTGGTCGAGCAGCAACAGTGACAACAAGTGTGTTTGAGGCGAATGAGGAGTATTTATAGGCGAGGAGGAAGGAAAGGAGGGCAGGTTAGCCTGTTCGATCGGTTGGCCCAGCCGTTCGGCTGGCCCGTCCGATCGGTTGGCCCAGCCGTTCGGCTGGCCCGTCCGATCGGTTGGCCCAGCCGTTCGGCTGGCCCGTCCGATCGGTTGGCCCAGCCGTTCGGCTGGCCCGTCCGATCGGTTGGCCCAGCCGTTCGGCTGGCCCGTCCGATCGGTTGGCCCAGCCGTTCGGCTGGCCCGTCCGATCGGTTGGCCCAGCCGTTCGGCTGGCCCATCCGTACGGAGGCCTTTCGATCCTCGTTTTTGGTGCGTTGCGATAGTTTGGGCCACATTTATATTATTATTTATTTATTTATTATAATTAATCACAAAAGGGTCGTATATACGTATTCATATTCCACAGTTTCGATATAACAATGGGTTTTCGTTTCGAGTATGCGATTATTAGCGACGTATCACGGCCATCAAGGAGGGTAGTATAGGTCCTTTCTTGATGTCATCGTGAACGTTATTGTGTGCTGTGCCGCAATGGCTGACGGGGTACCGTTCGCTCGTATTGTCATCATCGTCACGACGACTGGAGCTATAGCACTCACCCGGGAGTCTTTGTTAGCGTTAATTGTTTACGTTTCGACACATCACGGCCACCGAGGAGGGTAGAATAGGTCCTCACTCAATGTCATCGTGAGTGTTAGCGTTTGTGATGCGATGTAGCTATTATATATTGCGAAAATATGCGATTATCCTTCGAATAGCGATGTATGTGATATAGTTACATTATGATCCGAATCTCTGGTGCTAGGCGTAACGAGTATATCAAGTAGTAACAACGCACGAAAGTGCGGGTTGTTACAGTCTCCCCTACTTTAGGAAATTTCGTCCCGAAATTAATCCAATAGGTAGACTTCTGATAGTTGATCTTGCACAAGTAGCGATACAGCGAGTGATTTGACCGTGAGTTGATGAACGAGAGTGCTTCGAATGAGAGAGATCGATTGCGATAGCGAGAAGGCGACGTAAAGACAAAAGTAATATCCCATGAGTTGGCGTTCCAAAGTACCTCGTGTCGCGAAGAATTCGTTAGTTCAATACGACTGCAATTTTAAAGAACTTGAAGGGTTTCTCATGACGTGGAACTAACTGAGTCGATCGTTAACCAGCGTTACAAGAAACGTTCATTTTAGATATTTAAAAGGAATTTAGGATGGAAATCTTGAAAATTTTCCTTTTAACATAGGGTCAACTGAGTCGATGTTAACCAACGTTGCAAGGAAGTTTAGGTTTTAAACATTCTAAGGAATTCGAAGATGAAAACTGAGGTTACGAAAACTCTCCTATGGCATGGGTTCAAGCTGAATTCGACGTCAAACCAATGTCTTAAGAAGGATTTTGTTTGATGTTGTAAAAGCTTTTAAGGAAAACTGGACTTATGAAACTCTTCTTGGACATGGAGTTAAGCTGATTCGATGTTATCTCCCCGTCGTGAGAGAATTTCACTTGTCCACCGGTTTTTAAATCAAAATTTTATATAAAAATAAGTTTTAATAGTACAGAAGGTAGTCAATCACCGAGCCCCACTTGGCACTTCCCCACGAAAGTTGGTTAATATGCTTAAACACTTATATATAGGAAGTACCAGCGGCGTATCCACCATGTTTCGTTCATATTACTTCCGTTTCGTGAGGCGGTGTCAGGTGTGCCGATATAACACGGATAGAATTTGCGCTTACTTGGCCCAGTCGATAGGAAGTCGGACCGAGTATAGGGTAGAATCGAATAGGTTGAACCGGCGAGTTGGATTGCGAATGTAGCTGTAGCAGCGTGAGCGAGTAGCCTGATGACACAAAACATTTATGTGTCGTGTCTGGGTAGGCGTCAAGCGATAAGCGAATAGCGCGTTTTCGATTAGATTCCTCATTAAACCCACATGGCACGTTTCCACGAGAGGTTGCTAACATGGTGAAACACCATGTTTAACCAGGTTAGTTTTGCCTCGTGAAGCGGTGTCATGTGTACTAATGCCACACAGACTGCAATGAACACCAAGCGAGCGATAAGCGGTACACGATACGCGAATAAGCGGTAGACTATACACGATAAGCGATAAGCGATTAGAGGATTAAGCGAATAATACAACACCAGTAATAACGGCGGTGATAAACGATTACGGTAAGCGGTAGTTGTTGCGTTGCAAGTGATGGAGGTATACGCGATTTATGCGGTTCGATTTGATTGATTAACACCACATAATTTAACTAACATCAGACCCCACATGGCCTTTTTCCACGAAAGGTCGCTGATATGACTAAAACACCCTGCTTTAACCATATGAGCTTCATCTCGTGAAGCGAGGTCATGCGTGCTAACTTAACACGAATACCACAGCTAACGGTATAGCGATAGATTGATACACAGCAAACGATATAGATTCACACTATAAGCGATAGAGGTTGCGAGATACACATGATAAGCGATTACGATTAGCCGAGTTTTGTTTCGAATAAGCTTTACGTTACGTTGCGACGCATCACAGTTATCGAGGAGGGTAGAATAGGTCCTCACTCAAACAACATCGTGAGCGTTACTGTACTCGATGAGATTGATAGCGACAGACTTACGACCAGTCTTGCGTCGATACAATGGCCTTGTGAGGTAGACTCCCGGAGTCCATCGATGAGGTGATTGCACCGCGTTTGCAGACTCGCGTCAAGTCTCGCGATGATGTGATTCAGTTGTTACGCCTTGCGATTGAGTGTAGTGTGTTGAAAATGATCACAATAGTATAATAGGTCTAATAACGTTCAACTCCACGTGGCACTTTCTTCACGGAACTTTGGTAGTATGATAAAGCACACCTTGCTTGACCCCTACTACTTTCATCCCGTGATTTGGTGTCACCTTTTGTTAAAACGCTTATGGAACCTTAGAATTTACTACGATCTCCGTACACTGACCCAAATAATCCCGTGTGCACCCGTGATTAATCGTTCCTTGCACGTTTATCGTACCTCGTTCTAAGAGTGTAGTGTGGGTAAAACACATTATTTCGTGATATAGTATATAGTATGTGTGTGAACCTAGTTTAAGTGTGTTGGATCTGAGTTTGGTTTTGATTGTATTTTCTGTTTGAATTAAAATGGAAATGGATGAGTTGTGCAGCGGAATTAATATGGAAACAAACTTTGCATACAATCAAACGAGAGTATTGCTTTGATCAAGACATTTTCAACAAAGAACCGAATGATTGAATTTAATTTCAATAACGATTACAAAGTAATGCTTGAATACAAACTCCCCCTCAGCCAGAGCTCAGTGTTTGTTCGTGCAAAGAAGACGGTGTTGCAAAGAGCTAATAGAACAGTACAGAGCACTGTTCTATTTATAGGCACTAGCAAACCACTGAGCATCTAATGCTGACGTCACCATGAAAGTGACATCTAACCTCCTAACAAACTCTAACCTCTGATCAATACAAACACTGCTATGCTAACTACTGCTTAATACAATATATTTCATAAAGATAGAATAAACAACTGCTGCATCCTTCCACTGCTGTGAACCCAGCAGTACTTGTCCGGATCAGCAGTGCTTGACTCAAGGCAGTAGATTGAGCAGCAGAGCTTTAGTCTTCCATCAGCCTTTACTAGAGCAGCAGATTGACGGTCAGTGGCTTGTACGATCAGTAGATAGGAGGTCAGCAGATGTTGAAAACACTTTCAAGGGGAGAGACTTGTATGTAACATCTGCTTATTCTGGATCCACTGCTCTGACCCAGTTTTGGCTTTAATTATCTGTTCCTCTGATAGGGTTCGATCCCAACAATCTCCCCCTGGAACAGATAATGCCAAAACTCTTCATTATTGTGGAATTCTTTATTGCCTCATCAGCAGTTCCCTTATCTGACCTTTAAATTGTAATTCAAAGTCTATGACATCTGTGTCATCATCATCCCTGCTAAGTGGAAGATCAAGGAGATCCTGCAAATCTTCAAGACTCAGGCCAAGAGCTTGTTCCCTTGATATTTTCTTCACTTCTCCACCAGACCTGAGCAAAGTCAATACGTAGGTCTGTTTGTCAGTTTCCCCTTTTGTATTTTTGAGCCTGGTGGGTTTCTTGGGAGATGTTTATTTGCAGAGGTATTTGGTGAGGCTGGCCTATTCATGACTGGCTGAGCAGCACTTGCAGATTGTTCCAATTCAAGATCTTCTTTTATCATTAATTTAATGCCTGCTTTTACAAAAGCATCTCCAGCTTTTAGATCTTGAATTGTTTCAGTACTCGACTGGTTTTGGCTCCTTCTTTTGTAGATGGCAGCACCAGCTGGAGCAGTGGTTCTTTTAGCTTGCAGCTTTGGTGGTCTTTTTGAAACCTCTGCTTTAGAATAGTCAGGCTTTTGTGGAACTTTTGGATCTTTCTTTCTAAGTTCCTCTAACCTTTTGTAAGTAGCCCTGACCCTATCTTCTCCCCACTTGGACACATAATTCTTTGACCCATAATCACCTGCTATCAGCTCCTCTTTCATTCTCTTCAACTTTAATGCCTTCTCAGCTTCAAATTGTTTGAACTTTTCAGGGGGAGTCTGCTTGACCTTATTTTTTATCATTTCTTGAATCTTGGCTGCCTCTTTTTCAAGCTCAGGAATGGTCCAGTTTTTGTACATGTGTTTCTCCCCCTTGTATTTCTTGTAGGTCATGATGTTCTCAATGTAGTCTTTTCTCAAGGACTCATCTGCCCTTTCAAAGATTTGCTGACATACATTTTTGGCAAATTGCTCCATTGCTCTGACCTGTGTGAGTAGAAACTGATAGTTTTGTTGAAATTCTCTTTCAGATTTCCCTTGTTTATTTCTGATTGCAATATCCTCTGCTTGCTTGGCCTTGAGTTTTAAATATTCTTCGATATTGTTAGGCCTGGGATATCCTTCAACTGATGGCAAACTCCTTTTAGCTGGGTCATCCTCATAATAAAAAGGATTTGATTTCTTCCCTAACTGCAATGAGTTCTAGAGGAAATGAGACACCAGCAGGAGGTAGTGGTTTTAGAATTTGAGCTGAAGAGAGAGGTATGGGTTTTGGAATGGTGACAAGTGACAGGGATTTTGAAGATGTTGGTGGTGGTGAATAATCATCATCTTTGAGAATTAGCCTTCTCCTTTTTGTTTGAGGAGGGACTGATGATGTTTTGGATGTAACAGTGGTTGTGATTTGAGTGGTAGTGGTTTGTGATTGACTAGCAGCTGTTGAAACAACTGGTGTTTCAACCACTGTTGTCATTACAACAGATGTTGTAACATCTGTTGTCTTATGCTTTTTAGCAGGAGAAAGTGGTGGTGAGTTTGTTTTTGGTGGTGATGGTAGTGGTGATAAGACAGTGGTTGTGGTGTGTGTTGAAGTGGTGTGTGTTGAAGTGATAACAGATGTTGAAACAACTGAAGTATCAGCAGTAGTTGATACAGCAGGAGTTACAGCAGCTGTTTGGGTGGAGGTTTGATGCTGATGGCTTTTGGATGGTGGTTTTGGAGGCTTTGAAAATCTGGATGGGATGGACTTAGGTTTCCTTTTTGTCTTAGGATTTTTAGTATCCTTTGATCCAGAACAACCCTGCGCATACAGTTCCATAAAAGCTCTTTTCTCCTCATTCCATCTTGAAATATCCTTTGCCATTCTATCCCTCTTTACACTTGCTACTCCTTCATCAAGTGCTTCTTGGGTAGCATCAACCTTTTTACTACCATCTGGCAATGGAATTTTTCTGGTCATAGCATCCTTCTCAGGTTCAATGTACAGACCATCATCTATTCCTTTCTTCTTCCACTCCTGAATTTTCTCCCCCTTTTTGGCATTATCTTCTGGGAGTTGATCAATGAAAAGTACTGTTGGAGGAGCAGTGCCAGTGGTTTCCAATAACTGGGCCTTGATTGCCTTAATATCTGCTTGAGTGTTCTTGTACCTAGACTCCATAATGTTTCTCAGCTTTTGGACATGAAGTTCATGTTGCTGATCAGCCATTTCTTTTTGTTGTTGGAGAAAAGGTTGGAAAAGATTCCAGAGCTCATTTGTAGCCAAAGCTTGTGGTGGAGCAGGTGCTTGAGGTGGAACAACAGTGGATTGCATCTTTTGTGTTTTCAACACTTGTTGTAGCATATTTTTAAGATCTGCAACAGATGTATCCAACTTTTCAATTCGTTCCGTCAAATCCTGATATTTTAAATCATCACCCAATTTAATGGGATCATCTGATTTCCCACTATCAGTGGTTTTATCAGTGGTTGAGGTAGGGAGTGTACTCCAAACACTAACCACTGATGCCCCTTTTTCTTGGTACTGGGGTCTTCTTCCTTCAACACTTGACAACCTTTTGATGTTGCCAGTAGGATAATTAAATCCACTGGTGGTTGGCAGAGGTGCTATGTAAGGAATTGCCTCCTAGGAAGTCTTATTAATGTAACCACTGTCCAACTGTAAACCAGTGGGTTCAACAGTTGTAGTGGCTGCTTCACTTGGACTACCACCAAGAGTTACATGTAACTCAAGGGGTGTAACCTCCTCAGGTTGTGTTGGGGGGTTAGCAAAGATTGATGCATCAGACCCAGTCAGTTGTTGAGGTGTGTTCTTATTGATAGGTGATTGAGAAGGACTGGTTAGTGCCTGGTTCAAATCAATTGCATCCAACAGCAGTTTAGTTGGTGAGGGAATTGTGGATGTGAGGTTTGGTGTAAAAACTGTATTTGCTCCGGGCATTGAGCTGTGGATGATGAAACCAAGTGATTTCAGAGCATCATGATGTGGTGGCCCTATGTGTACAACCTGTTCTTTTTGTGAAGAAGCAGGAGGAGTATTGGTTATGGGTTGAGATATTTGTACCAACTGCTGTGAGGAAGAAGCAGCAGTGGTTTCTTGTGACTTTTGTGTTATCACAGGCATTTGCTCTGGTATCTCATCCTCCAGAGTTGCCTTTTTGATTGGTTTGGGGGGTTTTGAATTTTTTCTTTTTCTGTGGATTTTTGGTGATTTTAGGTGTGGGTTTCAAAGCAGTTGTGCGGCCACTTTGATCACCTTGAGCAGTGGGCTCAGCAGCAGATACCTGAGGAGCAGTGGTAGCTGCTAAAATCTGCTCAGGCACCTCTGCTTGTGTTTTGCAAGGTGTTAACATTCTTGAAAAAGTTTCAGTAGTTAAACTATTTATTTGAATATAATCACCTTGGTTTATTACAGCAATATCACCCTTACTGAATTTCTTTTCAAAATAATAACTTAGAAACCTTGGAAACAGTAGGAATGATTTTGTTTCAACATTATTAACCAAATCATTAAAGATTTCCCGGGAATAATTAAAATTTTCTTCTTGAAGAATAGCATATCCCAGATTTTGAATCTTTAATGGTATTTCATTAAAAGAAGTGGTTTTGTTTGAAACACACATTAGGAGGGTATGGAATAAAAATCTTGTTGTAGAAGGAAAGAAACCTTTTTGTAAGGTAGCTTTCTTCATCATTGTGTCTGCATACCCTCTCTCAATGAAGTCAATTTTCAATTCGTTTTTAAGGAAAGAAATTTTACCTTGCTGATCCTCGAGTTGAAAGACCTCTGAAATTGACTGTGGTGTAATCTTGACAGGTTTTCCCTTTAGAGTAGAGTTAATGGCTATTACAGCGTCTCCTTGTGTTTCAAGGGTTGCATTCTTCCAAAACTCCCTTTGGGTCGTCAAGTAAATTGGTGCATCGGCTATTAACAAAGTTTTGTACTTTGATTTAGCCATTTTGGTAATGATGGAGTCGAAAGCATCTGTGGTGCCGGGTTTTGCGAGAAGACCCAGAAGATTGTGAGATGGTTTGTGTGGGATTTCAGTGGTATTGGCCCTTTGAGAGGCCGCTTTCGACGATGATTTGGAAGTGGGTTTTGCAGATGGCTTCGATTTTGTCATTTTGGAGATGATGATCGAAGAAATTTGTGAAGAAATGTGAAGAAAAACTGCTTTGAGAAAGGAATTTTTGAGAATTCAATTCGACAGTAAAACCCTATTTTTGGTGTGAAGTGGGGGTTTTATAAGGGAAAAAGTGAAGGCTAACGTGGCAGCGGTTACAAAAGTACTGACCACTATATACTGCCCACATGCCAAACTCTGAAGAAATGAAGGACAGTACTTTTATGAAAGTTACTGATGAAGGCAGTGGTTGAAACGGTAAAATGGAAGCAGTGGATGATTTTCACTATCAGTGGATAGCATATCAGTGGATAAGACACTGCTTTTGATCAACAGAGTTTATCAAAAAATGAGAGAACAGAGGATGGCTTTCAGCAGTGGGCAGACTTTGAAGTAGAGCAAACTTTTGAACAATCAGTGGTTATGGCAGACTTTTAAGGATTTTAATGAAAAATTTCATTTTTGGCTATTTTTAAGGATGGATTTTTGATTTTCTGAAAACATTTTAATGCTTTTAAACATAGAAAAACAAGATTTTGCTTGTTATTCCATGTTTAGCATGCCAATTCTATAGACCAAGCTTTCAAAAGTGGCTGTATCTAAAGCTTTTGTGAGCACATCTGCCAGCTGGTCTTTAGTTGGAACATGATGCAGAGAAATCAAACATTTTTCATAGCAATCCCTCACAAAGTGATGTCTGATGTCGTTGTGTTTGGTGGTTGAATGGGAACCAGATTTTTGATGATATTTTCTGCTGCCTGGCTATCCAACATGAGTGGTGTTTTTAAGGCAGTGATACCAAAATCCAGCAACTGATTTTGAAGCCACAGGAGTTGGGTTGTACAGCTTGCAGCAGCAATGTATTCAGCTTCAGCAGTGGATGTTGAAATTGTTGCTTGCTTTTTGCTTTGCCATGAAACTAAGCAATCACCTAGAAACTGGCACCCTCCTGATGTGGACTTCCTTGTGGTGTTACATCCAGCAAAGTCACTGTCTGAAAAGCCTGAAAGCTTGATATTCCCATTAGCTGGATACCAGATACCAAGTGTGGGAGCACCTTTTATGTATCTGAAGATCCTTTTTACAGCAATGAGATTTGATTTTCTGGGAGCTGATTGACTTCTTGCACAGACACATGTTGCAAACATGATGTCTGGTCTAGATGCAGTTAGGTACAATAAAGACCCAATCATGCTTCTATATAAAGTTTGGTCAATCAGCTCATCCTTTTCATCAGACATGACAAGCTTATATGTTGCCATGGGTGTGCTGCATGGTTTATAATCATTCATATCAAATTTATTCAAAAGTTCTTTAGCATATTTGCTTTGATGAATGAAAGTTCCATTTTGCATTTGCTGAACTTGGAGACCAAGAAAGCATTGCAGCTCACCCATTGCACTCATTTCAAACTCAGCTGTCATGAGTTCTCTAAACTCTTCACACATTGAGTTACATGTGCTTCCAAAAATAATGTCATCCACATAAATCTGAACAATCATTAAATCCTTCCCTCTCCATTTTAGAAACAGTGTTTTATCAATGGTACCTCTTTTGAAACCATTTGAGAGTAGGAAGTTGGAAAGAGTTTCATACCAGGCCCTTGGTGCTTGTTTCAGGCCATACAAGGCTTTGTTTAGCCTGTAGACATGATCTGGATAAAATGGATCCTCAAAGCCTGGAGGTTGAGAAACATATACCTCTTCTTGAATTGTACCATAGAGGAAAGCACTTTTGATATCCATTTGAAACACCTTCATGTTGTGGTTGACAGCAAAGGCCAGGAACAGTCTAATGCCTTCCAATCTTGCAACAGGGGCGAATGTTTCATCATAATCAATTCCCTCTTCCTGTCTGTAACCTTGAACCACAAGCCTGGCTTTATTCTTGACAACAATACCCCTTTCATCAGTTTTGTTCTTGAAGACCCACTTTGTGCCAATGGGACTAACCTCTTCTGGCAGTGGTACAAGCTCCCATACTTGTTGTCTTTTAAACTGTTGGAGCTCCTCTAGCATGGCTTCTACCCAGCTGTTTTCTTTCCGTGTCTCTTGGTACTTGACTGGCTGATGGAGTGATAGAAAACCAGTAAAAAGACAAATGTTTTGGGTTTAGCTTCTTGTGAGCACCCCTTCATTTATGTTGCCAATGATTTGATCAGGTGGATGAGATCTCAAGAATATTAAATCTCCTTGGTATGGTATGATGGCATTTGTTGGTGAGGGCTGCAAATGTGTATCATCTGAGCTATCCACTGCTGGGGACTTTGATGATCCAGCAGTGGTATCAAAAGGTGGTGGAATTGGAGGTAATGAAGTGGACACATGCTGACTTTTATCCACTGTTTGGGGACTTTTGTCAGCAATGTTTGAGGATGTGGAAGCAGTGGTTGATGGGCTACTTTGGTCAACAACTGTTGAGGTAGCAGTGGTTGAGCTTTGACAGCTGTTTTGAACATCTGATGCTCTTCCCAGTTTGACAGACTTTTGAGGAATGATGATTTCATATCCATAATCTGGTGTTGAATCCTCTGATGGACCTGCACTGTTAGTCTTGACAACAGTATTTTCAAAAGTAAATTTTTCAAGATCAAACAGATCTGCAGGATTTGCTGGGATTTTCATTGATGAAAGTTCACTGAACTTTACATTCAAGGTCTCCTCCACTGCCTTGGTCCGTGTATTAAACACTTTGTAGGCCTTGGCAGTGGTTGAGTATCCCAGATGATAACCACAATCAATTTTGGCTGCAAATTTTGAAATGGAATCTTTTAAGTTCAAAATAAAGCATGGGCAGCCAAACACCTTGAAGTATGAGATCAGTGGTTTGATTTTATACAGAATTTCATAAGCAGTCTTTTTGTGCCTGGGGTTTATTAAAACTCTGTTCTGGACATAGCAGGCAGTGTTTACTGCCTCTGCCCAGAAAGTTAATGGCAAACCTGAATCAACAAGCATGGTTCTGGCAGCCTCAATCAATGTTCTGTTCTTTCTTTCAACTACCCCATTTTGCTCTGGTGTTCTAGGGATGCTGTACTGCCTTACAATCCCTTTCTTCACACAGAAGGCATCCAACTCCTTATTTTTAAATTCTGTGCCATTGTCACTCCTGAAGCTTTTCACTGGAAGGTCAAATTGCTTTTCAACCTGTGTCACAAAGTCTTGCAAAATGCCTGCAGTCTCATCTTTTGAGTGTAAAAAGAAAGTCCATGTAAACCTAGAAAAGTCATCAACAATAACCAAACAATATCTTTTCTTCTTGAGGCTCATGACTTGAACTGGGCCAAACAAATCCATGTGTAGCATTTGCAAACACTGGGTTGTTTTGGACTCTTCAATGGACTTATAAGAACTTTTATGTTGTTTTCCTTTTAAACAGGAAATGCAATGTTCAGAACATGAAAACAATTTTTGTGGTAGGCCTCTCACCAAACCATTTTTTGAAATTTCAGTGATTGTCTTAAGATTTGTGTGCCCCAGCCTTCTGTGCCAAAGTTCTGTCTCTTAGTTAGAGGAAGCTGAGAACAGACAGGCATCAGCTTTGGGACATTCCTTAGACATATCAACAACATAAACATTGCCACTTCTTTGAGCAACAAGTTTAGTTTACCAGTTCTGATTATTGCTTCAATCTTTTTGACCATTTCTGGTCCAACAATCCTACAACAATCTTTTGTGAAGAATGACCCAAACCCTTTGTCACTCATTTGAGACACACTCAGAAGGTTGAATTTTAGATTGTCTATCAGATTGACATTTTCAAATTTTATATTTCCAGACTGCATTATACCCGACCCCAGAACTTTCCCTTTACTATTATTCCCAAAGGATATATCACCCCCTCCATGGATTTTAAAGTCTTTGAGGAGGGCTTTACATCCTGTCATATGCCTGGAGCCTCCACTATCTACATACCAAAGACTATCAAAGCATGCAGAAGCTCCCTGCACATGAAGTAAAAGGATTAGTTCATTTGGGTCTCCAAAGCCAACAGGGCTTTGGATGGGGTCTCAACAGTGTCTGGGATGGATGCAGATTGATGGACAGTGGTTAGGTCAGGGGTTTGGACAGTTTTAGTATTGTTTCTTGCTAACCACTATTGGGGGTCTTGACCAATCACCCGTTGGTAACCAAAAGGATGCCTGTTCACTTTAGGTTTAGAGGGCCTTTTGTAGGCCTCATAAACGTATGGAATCCTTTGGTAAGACTGTTTTTCCTTGCCTTTTCTGAACTGATTGGCAGGGGGTGCATCAGTAACCTGAACATCTCTTTTAACAGATGTTTGGTTCAGCTGTTTTGTGACAGCTGTTTGAACTGGCACAAACAGTGGTTGGTTCTTGGTGAATTTGACAGATGATGTTGATGGACTCAAGGATGTTTTAGCAATGTACTCATTCTTTTTCACATCAAATTTTTTGAGATACACACATGCTTGAGTTTTGTGGTTTGTTTTACCACAAACAATGCAGCTTTCAGCTGAAACAATGACACTTGTTTTGTTCAAATCATAAGCTTTTAAATGGAAACAGTCTTTTGTTAGATGATTCCTTTTCTCACAGAATTCACAAAACAAGTTATTGATCTTTTCTTTCTTCTTTCTCTTTTCGGACTCCTTTGCAGCAGAGGTTTTAACCTCTGTTGGGATGTCCTTGAGAGGTATGACTTTAGCTTTTGGAGCTTTAACACCATCAGTTGATGTAAAGTCCATGGGCTTGAAATTTTCAAGAATATCACACTCATCAGACCATTTTGGTTTAAACTGATAATCTTCAAGCTCCTCAAAAGTAGAGGATCCCATTGGTCTGTCAAGTGTGATTTTGTTACCAAGTTTATCAGTGATTTTCCCTTCTTGGCCTTTCTTGTTTGTGGGGATGAACTCAGTGGTTACATCAGTGGTTTGAACAGATTTTTCAAAAGCAATGTTTTCATCATCATGTTTTCTATAACCAACCCCAAATTTTACATTGCTTTTTATCTGTTTTTCAAGCATAACCTCATACCCTTTGCATGATTCCACCCATCTTTCACAGGTGATCTGGGTGGACTCCAACTCCTTTTTGCAAACTTGGTATTTTTCTACCATAGTTTGGAGTTGAGTTTTGGTTATGCTTTGTTCTTCTTTCAGACTGCTGATCTCTTTTTCCTTTTCAGTCAATTTGTTTTTAAGTTCTTTTAAAGACCTTTCAAATTTGACTTCATCAGTTAAGATTTTATTCCGAAGGTTTTCATTTACCTCTTTGATGTTAGCAAAAGCAATAATGCAATTGTCAGAACATAGTTTTTCAAGAACTTGAGGTGATACCTTGGCAGCAGCCATCATTGCACAATCACATTTATGATTTTCTTCATCATCAGCTCTTTCTTCTTTCTCACCTGCTTTCTCATTTATCTCTTCTTCTTTGTCCTCTTTGGACCATGGGTCTGTCAGTGGTTCAATCAGGGTTTCTGAATTTTCTCCCAGCAGCAATTCACCAGCAACTGCACTAACAACTGCTTCAGTCACCTCATCCACTGTTTCATCACTTAGTTGTTCACCTTCAGTTTCAATCCCCTCTGGTATTGACTCTAATGCCATCAAACAAAATTTATTATTAGAAGATTCATTAGATGCATAGAGTGCAAAATTTTCATCACTAAGCTCATCAGGCATGCTGCTCCAGTCAACAAAGCCTTGAGTGAAAAAGCTTTGCTGATCTGGTTGTACCACTGCTGGAGCAGCAGTTTGAGGTGCAGGTTGCACTTGTGCCTGAGGGACAGGGGTTTGAACATATTGAATCTGTGGAACAGTGGTTTGGACATAATGCACAGGCACAGGGGCAGCAGCATAATGAGCAGTGTTAACATGAGCTGCAGGGGTATATTGGGTATAGTGCACAGTGCTTTGATTTTGAGGTCTAGGGTTTGAGCTAGGATGAGTGATTATAGGACCAGTAGTTTGACTCCTGCATTCCCTAGCGAAATGACCTAGCCTATTGCACTTGTAACACTTGATTTTCGATTTATCCAACCCAACCCTTAGATTCCTATGTAGCCCTGGGAACTTTCTCCCTGTTCTTTTGTAGAATTTGCTTGTTCTCACACTAAGCAAAGCCAGCTGATGCAAAATGTCCATCTCCTCTAAGTCAGTGGGATCAAAATGCTGCAAATCATTGAGTTCAAAGCACAAATTATCTGACATCTGGTTTTCAGTGTTTGCAGTGAAAGCATAATTTGAAGAGTGAGGATCAGGGTTGGTAAAGTTACCACCAGCTGTTATATCAATGAAATGATCATAACCCTGTTCCTTACTGCTGCTACCAGATTCTTCCTGACCCATAAGAGCTGTGCTACCGAATGAGTAATCATCAGTAGCTTTTACAGACTCTTGTAGCTTCTTTTTCTGGTTCAACTCCCTTTCATAGGTCAGGAGTCTACCATGAAGTTGGGTCAGGGTCAGATCTTTGAACTCAACAGAGTTTCTAGTCACAAATGCAATTGTGTCCCATTTATCAGGTAGCAATCTAAGAAACCTGCTATTTTGAGTTGATTTTGGAAATTCAACCTTAACAAGCCTTAGCTCACTGATGAGACAACTAAAACGTTCAAATTTTTGGGTCAGTGTTTCACCCTTAATGTGACAGAAGGTTTCATACTGCTGATTCAGAATTTCCCTATTGTTTTCAATAACTTCTTCGGTTCCCCCAAACTGTTCCTTCAATGCATCCTATAGCTCTTTGGCACTGTTACAATGTAACAGTCCAGCATAGATCTCATTTGGTAATGCAGATGCTATGATGCTAAATGCTTTGGCATCCAATTCGAACTTTTGAAAATCGGTTTCAGTATAGTTTTCATAAGGTTTTGGTACGTTCTTCTTTGGATCCTCAGCACTTGGCACCATAGGAACATGGGGACCAAAAACAACAGACCTCCAACATCCAGTGTTCTGTTAAGCAAGGATGTGTCCCATCCTTCTCTCCCAGATGTTGTATTCATTACGTTTAAGCATAGGTGGTTTAAAAAGCGAGCCAACATTATTCTTATCATCTAGTGATTGTGACGTCATCCTGGTTGTTTTACAGACACTGATTAATCAACTTTAATGGTGATTAAACCTTGCTCTGTTTTCCGACAAAAATGAACAAACTATCGATATCAACGATTTTGAGCTGAACTATTTATGTCAAAATGATTGTTAAATCAAATTTGACTGTCCAAGCTCTGATACCAATTGTTGGATCTGAGTTTGGTTTTGATTATATTTTCTGTTTGAATTAAAATGGAAATGGATGAGTTGTGCAGCGGAATTAATATGGAAACAAACTTTGCATACAATCAAACGAGAGTATTGCTTTGATCAAGACATTTTCAACAAAGAACCGAATGATTGAATTTAATTTCAATAATGATTACAAAGTAATGCTTGAATACAAACTCCCCCTCAGCTAGAGCTCAGTGTTTGTTCGTGCAAAGAAGACGGTGTTGCAAAGAGCTAATAGAACAGTACAGAGCACTGTTCTATTTATAGGCACTAGCAAACCACTGAGCATCTAATGCTGACATCACCATGAAAGTGACATCTAACCTCCTAACAAACTCTAACCTCTGATCAATACAAACACTGCTATGCTAACTACTGCTTAATACAATATATTTCATAAAGATAGAATAAACAACTGCTGCATCCTTCCACTGCTGTGAACCCAGCAGTACTTGTCCGGATCAGCAGTGCTTGACTCAAGGCAGTAGATTGAGCAGCAGAGCTTTAGTCTTCCATCAGCCTTTACTAGAGCAGCAGATTGACGGTCAGTGGCTTGTACGATCAGTAGATAGGAGGTCAGCAGATGTTGAAAACACTTTCAAGGGGAGAGACTTGTATGTAACATCTGCTTATTCTGGATCCACTGCTCTGACCCAGTTTTGGCTTTAATTATCTGTTCCTCTGATAGGGTTCGATCCCAACAAAGTGCGATGATTTGAGAGTGAAGAGGGAACGAAAGCGAGAGTTAACGTTACTCATAGTGGCAACATCGGGTAATAGAGTAGGTTCAAAACTTAGAAATAAACGTAAAAAATCGTATCATTACAACTTTATTCTACGCTTGCTAGACGTTTGATGATGAAGACTTCTGCTGGAGCTGTTGTTGTTGTACTCAAGTTCGCGGTTCTATGCGGCAGTTGCGGGTGAAGTGACTGTAGCGGTTGCAGTTACTGCAATAGCGACAGTCAGCCCTAACTGGATGATGGTAGGTGCATGAGTAACACTGGGGATGAGCTCCAGTGTAAGCTCGTTTTGGAAATACCGGAACTGTTCGAAGAGGTTTCGGTTGCAGCAGTTCGGTTGTTGATGAGCTCGGGCTTGAAGTCTTTCTCTTGCGGCTGGGTTTGTCGGTGTCTTGCGATGAGGTGTCGTCGTTGGAGGATTCGTCGGAGGACTCACTTGCAGAATCCTTGACCGATTCGTTGGAAGAACCGTCGGCAGAGTCATCAGAAGAATCGTCGGTAGATCCGTCAGAGGAAGCGTTAGCAGATTCGTCCGAAGGATCATCAGTAGATTCATCAGAAGACTCGTTGCTGGGATCCTCTGAAGGATTAATGTCGATCGCCTGATAAGCTTGCTTGACAGGATTCTTGAAGAAAATCCCTTCCATGAGTCGTTTGTTGTTGATTTCTGCGGCTAAGCGGTAGGTTTCTTCGATAGTAGCAGGTCTTGCAGCTTCGACAAAATCACTTAGACACTCAGGTAAGCCGCGAATATACTTCGAAATGGCTTTTTCTGAAGTGTTGACTTGGCTTGGGCAGATTATGCTAAGTTGTTTGAACCTTGCGGTGTAGCCAGCGTTGTCACCTTCGACTTGCTTGATTTTCCAAAATTCGTCTTCCAATTTCTGAATCTCGTGGGGAGGGCAATATTCCTTCTTCATGAGCTCTTTCAGCTCATCCCAGGAGAGAGCATATGCCGCAGAGATCCCACGTTTGTTGCGTTCGGCGGTCCACCAGTCGAGTGCTCGCGATTGAAATACTCCAGTAGCGCAAGTAGTACGGAAACTATCGGGACACCCAATTTGACGAAGGGTAACTTCGATAGAGTCGAACCACTAGAGTAGTTGAGAAACACCTCATTCGCCCGTGAAGACCATCGGTTCACAGGCTTTGAAGTGTTTGTAGTGAAACGTAGATTGCGGCTCTTCTGTCTTAGCGTCTTCCGAAGTTCGAGAGTTGATAAGAGAGTGCACTCGTGTGGCAATCTGAGGAATGACTTTGACCACTTCCCTGGTCACAAGTGAGGCAATCCTCTTTTCGCCCCTTCGTTTGGCCCGTCTCTTTGCTAACATTCTCGAAGTAGAGTTGTTGGAAGGCATCTAGACAGAAAGAGACTTGGAGTGAGATTCGATCATAATAATTTTTGAGTTTTGCAATGCGATTGAGTGCGTTCAAAACTTGATGCGATAGTATAATAGTAATGCGATTCACATAGGAGCCACATAGGAAACACGAAATTCCTAAGTTCTCACACAATGACTTGTTGTTTATACGTACTTATATGTATTTATATAATTGTTATTTGTAATCATACACATACAGATCGACTTAGAATAAGCGAGGACGCGTTGAAGTGAGAAAACAAGAGCGAAGATGATAGATTATGCATTAGTTTTGTTGCGAACATTCGGGTTTCGTTTTAGATTGCGATGGTTGTGCGACTTGTGCGTTTATAAAGCAGGGAGTGAAAATCGTTAAATCGAGAAATCGATAAAGCGTAAAGTTCCAAAACGTAGATAAGTTTCCAACCAGTTGTATGATTGGTGGGTCGTACGATAGAGTGCCTTGGGTGTTTAGGCGTCGACTAACCCATGTAACCCAACTATATTCAACAAGTTCGTGCACGCGCGTTGACTTAGAAGACTCCATGATTCCACTGGGATGCAGCTCATGGCATTCGTCTTCCTAGTCATCGCGTGGCTTGAGTTATCGTGATAATCGTGTCCTTGGTGAGAGCTTTTTGAAAACCAGTTTATAGAGAGTGGAATGGCTTATTAAGGTACGGGTTTCACCCCTGACTTAACAACTTCGTTCCTAATTGTGGTTATGCTCTTCGAATAAATTCATGAGTTCCACTAGATTTCGAAATGGAGACTTTCGTCGAGATGTGGATGTCACTCCTAACTCGATGAAAGGTTCTCGTGCTAGAAAAATGCGCTGAGCGAGCGATCTCATCGAGAGTTCTTGGTTTTCACACCTGATCTCAACTGGATCACTCGATTTTGTTATGCGAGTATTTTCAAAAACATGTGTATTGTGTCAGCCTTAGGAAAGGCTAAGTAGTATTCCAGCCTTAGGAAAGGCTTCTTCGTGTGAAGTTGTAGTGCGCGTGTTCACACAAAGCTGTAGCTTTTAGCAATTTCGATCGAGAGTATCAAGTAGGCCCGATAAAAAGTGTAGCGAATTTCCAAATGCATAAACGTAACACACGACATATGTACTCACAAAGCTGATACTACCAACTAAGTCCTCGATGCTCGAATATGCGATGGCAAACTAGACCCCGTCGGGCGCAATAGTATCACGTATATCTAGGCATAACAGTTATTCGCAAGTGATAATTCGATTGATTGAATAATTCGTTTAATGAGTTCGATTTGTTAGAAACGTATGTTACACCCAAAAGCGATTAAAAAGGGTTCAAGTATACTCACAGTGCGTAATTGACAAGTAAACACAACTTGATTTGGATCGATTGAGAGTACGTCTGAGTTATCCTGGTTACAGATCGTTAAGCGATGAATAGCGCGTAAATGGTGGCGAGAGAACCAAAATTGGTTCGGACATTGATGCTTGGGCTCGTCCGGTCGACTGGACATGTGGTCCGATCGGCTACCAGGCTATCCGATCGGTTAACATGTTGTTCGATCGTTCAACATGCTGTCTGATCGGTCAGCATGTTGTTCGATTGGTTAACATGCTAGCCGATCGGTTGACAGGTTGTCCGATCGGTTAACATGCTAGCCGATCGGTTCACACGTTGTCCGATCGGTTAGCATGTGGTCCGATCGGTTAACACATCGTCCGATCGGTCAGTTGAACTTCATCTGCTGTTCGATCGGACAGTAATCCGATCGGACGACAATTCGTTCCATTGTCCTGATAATGTCTCACTTGATGGGTTTCGGAAAGATTTCAGGTGATTTGACTGAGGTGGTGTGTCATCGTGTTAAACCACTGAAATCCCATCGAATCCGACCCGTTCTAACGGCCGGGAACCACCCCGTTCCATCAGATCTGGCCGTTCTTGATGGTTTTTCTCATGTTTATCCCGAATTCGTACACACCTTGACTAGGTTACGTAGAGCTGGGTGAGATTTATTATAAAAACATGTGAAATTACTTAGACCCAAGCTGTTTATGGTGAAAATGAGGTCACTCTTTGAAGTTCATGTAAACTTATGATGACATCATCTTCGAAACACCTCAAATCCGTAGGAATCACATAACTTCTTGATTAGAAAACATAGATTTAGCCGAGATTTATGTAAAAACGTATGGAAATCACCCAGATCTGAGTTGTTCTTTCATGGGATGACATCACACTTGAAGTTCATAAGAACTTCATGGTGACATCACCCTAGAATGCTCAAAATCCAGAGATTTCACGATTAAAAGTGTAGATTTAAAAGGTAGAAGGGTGTAGAATTGAATATAGATCATAGAAGTACAAGATTTAGGTCAGAAACTTACAAAAATCGTGAGAAATCGAGAGATAAAGGGGTTGGAACTTCTGGTCGAGCAGCAACAGTGACAACAAGTGTGTTTGAGGCGAATGAGGAGTATTTATAGGCGAGGAGGAAGGAAAGGAGGGCAGGTTGGCCTGTTCGATCGGTTGGCCCAGCCGTTCGGCTGGCCTGTCCGATCGGTTGGCCCAGTCGTTCGGCTGGCCCGTCCGATCGGTTGGCCCAGCCGTTCAGCTGGCCTGTCCGATCGGTTGGCCCAGCCGTTCGGCAGGCCCATCCGTACGGAGGCCTTTCGATCCTCGTTTTTGGTGCGTTGCGATAGTTTGGGCCACATTTATATTATTATTTATTTATTTATTATAATTAATCACAAAAGGGTCGTATATATGTATTCATATTCCACAATTTCGATATAACAATGGGTTTTCGTTTCGAGTATGCGATTATTAGTGACGTCTCACGGCCATCAAGTAGGGTAGTATAGGTCCTTTCTTGATGTCATCGTGAACGTTATTGTGTGCTGTGCCGCAATGGCTGACGGGGTACCGTTCGCTCGTATTGTCATCATCGTCACGACGACTGGAGCTATAGCACTCACCCGGGAGTCTTTGTTAGCGTTAATTGTTTACATTTCGACACATCACGGCCACCGAGGAGGGTAGAATAGGTCCTCACTCAATGTCATCGTGAGTGTTAGTGTTTGTGATGCGATGTAGCTATAATATATTGCGAAAATATGCGATTATCCTTCGAATAGCGATGTATGCGATATAGTTACATTATGATCCGAATCTCTGGTGCTAGGCGTAACGAGTATATCGAGTAGTAACAACGCACGAAAGTGCGGGTTGTTACACAAGCTCAAACCATCCCTTGGCACACCACCTCTCTCACACTTCACCCACCACCCACCACCACCATAACACCATCATCCACCACCATCATCCATTGTCCATCATAGAGTGTGTGAGTCGTCTCGGGATCCAAGATTGATCGTAAGAGTTCTTGACAATCAAGGCCATGTTTGCCTAAGTCTCTTACATCACTTGGTGAAGACAAAGTGTCTAGTGTAATACTTTTTATTTTTAATCTTTTCGTACTTTTTAATTGGTTATGTATTAATGACTTTAATAACTAGTTTCTTATGTTGAAGGTGATTCTTCCTTATCGTTTGTCCGTGGTGTCTTGGCATTATTTTACTGTCTATATAAAATAAAAGATTTTCACCATTCATATCTCCACGGTCTATATGGAGGTATGTTGGCTACCTGGTCGGGGGTTAAGGGAACGGTTTGGTAAGAGTCTTGCCATTGTTCAGTGTATAGATCCTGCAAAGGACCTGGGTCAAATTTAGTAGGACCTCCTTCAATACTTAACGGTATTGGATGGCGGGGGTCCAAACTATTTGACCCCCTCATAAGTTAAACAACTATTAAAACTTTAACCCGGCTACTTAGGACTGTATCCCTGCTGACTCAGACTACTTAGCCGAGGGTAACGTCACCTTCAAAAGAGGGGCCTACCACATTATGCATTAATAACTTAATTAGTTATCTTTCAATAATCCGACCCTTTAGGATTGTATCCTTGCTGACTCAAACTACTGGGTTGAGGGTAACGTCACCTCCAAAAGAGGGGCCTACTACAATAACTAAGATAATCTCTTAAATAGTGCAAAAGTGCGGAAATAATCAAAGGTTACACTAAACACGAGTCGGAGCCAAGTGATTCATCTTGTCTATCTGTTTTTTCTTTTATTTTTATTTTCAGCATTTTTAGTTAGTTTTTATTTTTCTTAGTTTAAAAAAATTTTTTCTAAACTTTTGATTTGATTAGACGTTGAGGATAAACCGGTACTAAAAGCTCTTGTGTCCTTGGACGACCTCGGTATCTTACCAACACTATACTACGCTCACGATGGGTGCACTTACCCATATGTGTGTTTAGTGTTAGTAAATATCGTGTTTTATAAATTTAAAACTTGGCTAAAGAAAGTGTAAAAGGGCTTAAAATATACTTAAACTTATATACACACTTAACACGCATCAATATTCCTTTGCATACAAGGAAAGTCTAAAGTTTTGCATTCTTGAATTATGTTCCATTATCATATCTGATTCCTTCTCACATGTAATTTCAACAGATTTTCAGTTTTTCTGATGAAATTAATTATCAGATCTGGGGTTTCACTTTTTTTCCTTAAAAATTCAACCCATGTGTACCTAGAATAGTCATCTACAATGATCAAAATGTATTTCTTTCCAGAAAAACTAGCTGTTTGTACAGGTCCACACAAGTCTATGTGCAAAAGTTCCAAATTTTCAGAAGTTGAAGATTCAGAAACTATTTTATGTGAGCCTCTCTTTGATTTGCCAAGCTCACATGCTTCACATATCCTATCCTTTTTGGATGATATGTATGGTAAACCTTTTACCGGATTTTTGTTTGCTAGTTGGTTTAGAGTTTTGAAATTTAAGTGAGCAAGCCTTTTATGCCATAACCAACTATTTCCTATATTTTCAGTTGAAAATAAGCATAACTGAGGATGCTCAACTTCATCTCTGAAATCAAAGTAATAGATGAAGTTCCTAATCCTTTTCCCACTTAAATAAATTTTGTTGTAATCTAAACCAACTAGTAGACATTTTTCAGGCAAGAAGGTTACCTGGAAGCCTCTATAACAAAATTGCCCACAACTAAGTAGATTATATTTTAAACCTTCTACATAGGCAACCTTTTCAATGGTCAATGATCCATATTGTATGGTACCATATCCCATAGTTCTTCCCTTTACGCCATTTCCAAAATTTACATATTTACCCAGTTTCTCTTGATAGTTACCGAGTAAGCTCCTGTCCCCAGTCATGTGCTTGGAGCTTCTTGAATCGCAGTACCAGATCTGCTGCACATGATGGTCCTGAAATTAAGAGGTTAGAGAGTTTTTTGTACCCAAAGTTGTTTGGGTACTTTTTCTGATGAAAATGTGCTTGAGATTTCTTCATCAGAGGATAAATTCTCATCAGAATCTCTGCTTAATGTTGAGCCATTAGCAGGATGATTTTCTTTGGAGAGATGTTGAATTAGTTTCAGTATTTCAATACACATACAATTTGATTTGTCTAAAGGTTTAGACAAAGATGCTTGTGATGGAATGTTTTTGCCTTTATGAAATTTAGGATGAATTCTTGGTTTTTCAATTATTTTTAAGGTTTCATCCCTTTTCAAGCAAATTCTGGGTGACAAAAACAGTTTATCAGAATTACTAGATCTGCAAGAATCAGCATCAGAATCTGATATTATCTTACCAGAAATATCTTCAGATGCCTTTACGAAGGTGGTGGGAGTTTTAATATTTGTTTTAACATATCCCAGCCCTTCACCTCTGTTCTTTGGTGTTACTTCAATAAACTGTATAAATTCTTTTGCTTGTTGAAAACCTTTCACATTGATCTCATTGTCTTGAATTTTTTTGTAAATATTTTTCCTTTCTTGTTCATAAAATTCATTTTTTGCATATTTTATTAGGACTTGATTAATCAGTGATTGATTTTTAGTTTTTGCTTTATTGAGCAATTTTTGCAGATCATCGGATTTCGTGCTCTCTGGTGAGGTTTTATTTTGTAGAATCACAAAATCTTGCATAAGTTTGTTAGGTTGTTCTTCTAGATCAAGGTTTTCTAAACTTACCTTTTGTTCTGATGAGCTGGAGCATTCATCAGAAGTTATGGCCATTAAACAGAAATTTGCCATTTCATCATCTTCTTTATCAGAAGAATCACCAGTTAGCCAGGTATCAGTACCTGCTATTAAGCTGACTTTCTGTTGCTGCTTTTTAGCTTCTTCAAGCTTCTTTTCATAGTAGGCCACATCCTTCAACTTCTTGTTCTTACATTCTGAAGCATAGTGCCCCTTTTGTTTACATCTGTAGCAAACAACTACTGTCTTCCCTTTCTCTCTTGACTTTCCTTCCATCATCCCCCTATCATTCTTCTGAAATTTACCACTTCCACCTCTTAATCTTTGCTCAAATTTTTTTGTGAGGAAAACAATAGCCTCAGCAAAGGCAGAAAAATCTAATGGAGCATCAGAATTTTCTATGTTCTGGCAGTGCGAGGATTGTGGATCTGAAACTGGTATTCTTTATGTGTGTGAAACAAGAGCTATAGGTCCCCCTTTGAGGTTTGAATTTTCATATATTTCCTCCTCTCTTGGGAAAAGGATGCTGTAAAGATCATGTAAGTTCATATTTCCTAATTCAAGTGTTGATGTCAAGGTCATTGTGAGACTTCGCCACTCTCTTGGCAGGGCATCTAAGAACTTAACATTCTTTTCATCATTTTATTTTTCAATACCAATCTTTTTAAGTTCATTTAAAAGTTTGGTGAACTTATTATATGTCTCTGAAAGATTCTCATTTTGGAGACTTTTAAATCTTTCATATGAAGAGACACAATTTGTTCTCTTGTTTCTTTTCATTCTTTCTCCTCCTTCATATAAATTTTCCAGTTGATCCCATATTTCCTTAGCAGATGCACAAGCATCTACTTGAGAAAATATGTCGTTTGAAAGTGCCATAATCAGAAGTGATTTGGCCCTTTCATCAGCAACTACCAGTTCCTTATCTTCTTGACTCCAGTGTGTTTCACCTTTGGGAGCCAAGGAGGTAGGGATAGCTGGTGTGTGCTCAGTTGCTGGAACTGCTGGTATTTCAACAGTGGGTATATGAGGACCTCTCATAATGGATGAAAACAGTGCTCGGTCATGTCCATTTAGGAAATTGATCATCTTGATTTTCCATTGAGGGTATTTTTCTCTGACCAAAGTCGGAGGTTTTGACATAGACCCAATATTGAAAGCATTATTCCTGGTTTGAAAGTTTGCCATATTTAGTCTAAGAGATGGATGTAAAAAAATATGAGCAGTTGATCTTTTGAAAATGAGTTATTCAATCTGCTCTGATACTAATTGTTGATCCCAGATAAAGATACCCAAATACTTAATATGGCAAGTGATTTCAACAAATAGGAAAATATTGTGCGGAACTAGAAATCAAACTTTCAAGAATCAACCTATAGAATTTTTCAAGTGTATTAGTGACTTTGTAAAACAAAGCTATTGGATATTACAAAATGAATACTTAAAGAATTCTATGCGAAGGGTAATGGAGTTTGTAGTGTGTATATTGAATGCTAAGCTTAACTCATTTAACCTTCTGGGTTGACATCTCTATTTATAGAGAGTCTGGATCCGAATAAACATTTGTTTATTCATCACTTGCTCTGCACAAAGTGACTTTTTGGCACATTCATTGAATTGGTTATTGCCAACTTGTTACTTTTTGGGTTTGTGTTAGGGCTTATCTCTAAGACAAGTTGGTCCACCATAATTTCCGGTGACCAGCTTACCAGAATTCTGATGATCAGACTTACCAGATTCTGATGATAAATACCAGATTTATCATCAGACTTCATCAGAATGGTCTTGTCTGATTGTCTTCTTTGTCTTGATCTTTTCATGATGTTTAGATGAGGATGTATCTTGTATTTCTTCTTGTCACTTTCTCATGTAGACACCTTTTTAGTGATACTTCTTGACTGCATCTTCAGCTTATGATCAGGTTGATCATCTTTTTCTTCAATACTTACATTAAAATTTCCTAACATCAATCATCATTGATTATGGCTTCTCAAAAAACACAAGGATCATCAGCTACATCAGTAGAAGAACCTCCATTGTGGGACTATGTGACTAAAATCGAAAAAGAAGGTGCAGTGGGAGGAACTTGGAAATTTAAGTGCAACCTTTGTAGTGAAACCAGACAAGGATCATATTCAAGGGTTAAAGCACATTCGCTTGGTATAAAAGTAATATTTGTAGTGTTCTAAAGCAAGTATTAGTAATACTGGTTGATGATATAAGTATTGTTTATTTGATGTTGATATATTGAGTAACAACTTCACTTGCTAATATAGGTACTGGGATTCGTATTTGCAAGAAATCAACAGTGGGTGACAAACTTGAGATGAAACGGTTAGAAGATGCGTGTGAAGAGAAGAAAGCCGAGTCAAAAGCGAAAGAAGTCGAGTTGCCATGTGAAGCTGGTGTTGGATTTAGGAAAAGAATAGGTATTTCAACACCTATTGAAAGAGCTTTTGGTGTTGAAATTAGGGACCAACTGGATCAAGAAATAGGAATGATGTTTTATCCCAGAGGTTTACCTATTTAATCTTGCGAGAAATCCACACTTTCTCAGGGCTTTTCAGTTTGTGACTATTGTGAGTGATGGTTGGAGTGATCCTACAAGAAAGTTGTTTTGAGCTTATTATAACCAAGAGGTACATAACCATCAATTTTGTTAGCAGTGGCAAATTGAAAAGCCCTGAGATAGTGTGGATTTCTTGCAAGATTAAAAGGTTAACCTCCTGTATAAAACATCGTAGCTATTTCTAGATCCAGTTGGTCCCTAATTTAAACACAAAAAGCTCTTTCAACAGGTGTTGAAATACCTTTTCTTTTCTTAAATCCAACACCAGATTCACATGGCAACCCGAATTCTTTCACTTTTGACTCGGTTTTCTTCTCTTCATACGCATCTTCTAACCGTTTCATCTCAAGTTTGTCATCCGCTGTTGATTTCTTGCAAATATATCAACATTAAATCATCAATACTTATATCATCAACCAATAATACTAATACTTTCTTTAGAACACGACAATGATTACCTTTTATACCAAGCAAATGTATTTCAACCCTTGAATATGATCCTCGTCTGGTTTCACTGCAAAGGTTGCACTTAAATTTCCAAATTCTTCCTACTGCACCTTGCTTTTCTATTTTAGTCGCATAGTCCCACAATAGAGTTCTTCTACTGATGTAGATGATGATTCTTGTGTTTCTTGAGAAGCCATAATCGATGATGATTGATGAATAGAGATGATGATTGATGATTTGAGAAGTGAAGTGAAAACGTTTTGGATCCGTCCCCATTAACCAGAAACGTTTAGGAAACGTCCCCATGTCGTTTCCGTCCATAAAGCGTTTGCGTCCCTGAGATGGGTACTCCCTCTCAATCAGTGTCCTCGTGCATCATAGGCATCAACCTATTTCTCCTACCAGACCTCCAATCAACCTGCAACATCTCTCTAACGCTTATCTATGTCGTCACTATAAACCTTAGATCAGACGGATTTCGTTGTTGCTTTGAACTACGATTTCATTCTTACCATTGGCTTTGTTAATTAATCCAACAGTGAAATCTCGATCGCCGGTGACTTAGATCAGACGGATTTCGCTGTTGCTTTGAACTCTGGTTGCTTTGAAAATTTTAAATGTACAACCGGCGACAAAACAATTTCCGGTGCGGAACAAGTACAACCGGGGACAAACAAAAAAGATTTGAATGGCAAATTTCTTTTAATCTCTGTTATCTATAGGATTTGAACCCAAAACAACCCCTCCCAAACCTGATCTCCCCTCCCAAACCCAGATGTTTAAATTTTTTTTGCCTTTGTTAATGGACCACCACCCTTTTGGTAAATAATTACTAGTTAAAAAAAGGTTGAATTTGAAGTTTTCATGTTTTAGTAAAAAAAGGGTAAAACTATTTCAAATAAAATTGATATAATTGATATTTTTTTAAGGAGGAGATATGTGTAAGTTTAATTTTAGGTTAAGTATATATGTAATTTATCAAGTTTGTAAGGAAATATATGTAATTCCCCTTGAAAATATAGTTAAGAGTTAATTGCGTGGTTGGTCTCTGTGGTTTGCAGATATTGCAGAGTTGGTCCCAAGGGTTCAATAATTACAGAGTTGGTCCCAGTAGTTGTAATTATTGCACTCGTGAGGTCTTTATCACTAACCTATGTTAAGTTTCTCCGTTATATGTGTATGAAATAACTAAAATACCCTTATTAGAAACACAAAAACAAAAAAATAAAACAATATATCTTTGTGTGTCCCACCCCACCACCACTTCTTCTACCCCAAACCCTTCTCCACCACTATTGAACACCCACCATCACCATCGATCCTCCACAACCGAACACCCACCACCACCATCAATCCTCCACAACCAAACACCCACCACCATCGATCCTCCACAACGGAACACCCGCCACCATCTCGCCGACCCATTAATATATACCTGATATTGTTGTATACCTTCTAATTGCTTGTCAAACCGTAACCAATTACTCCATCATTATTAATCAAAAAGTCAAAAAAAAAAAAAAAACCATATTCATTGTTGGTTTTGGAACACCATGTTCATGTGAAATTCTAACAATAATCAAGAGAAAACAAACCATAACTAATTGCACCAACCAACAACAAACGTCCAACAATTTTGATTTTTGGTACCACTAGAATCGGATGTCGAGAACAATATCAAATTTGGAACCTACCAGCAAGGCAGCAACTTCCAGACTCAATTTTGGTTTTGGGAGTTAGAACCTGCTTTTACGAACATATACATATATAAGAATCTATGTTTGGAATCGGAACTCGATTTAATTCTTTAATTAGAATTTGAACTACGATTTGATTTTGTCTAGATGAAGGGAATTTGGATGGAGCAGGAAGATGATAAAATTTGTGGAGTGAGTTTGGATTGGGAAATTAAAGAGGCAATTTCATTGTTCTCTTTAGTAACCTAAGTAAACTTGATACTGGATGATGAGAAAATTCAACTAAGTAAACAACAACGAGCTGTTGTTAACTTTTAGTAACGACTGAATACATGTTTCATTTATCAACCCAAACTTAAGTTAACCTGTGAATCTGACCAGAAAAGCATTTATAATGAAAACTGAGGAAAGAACACCGTCAAAATGTAACTAGTTGGCATATTATCTAAAATTATTATGACGCATGTTAAAGGTATGTAATCACGCATGCTTTGTTATATAATTGTGGCTGATGGTATTGGTATTATACCTGAAAAGCCACTAAAAAACTACAGAAGGAATAACAACAATAAGGTGGATTGTGGAGTGTTTACAATGAGCCGCATGAAAACCTACAAAGGGACATCACCTTGGGTTTGTGGGTTTGTGAAAGGATACGAATCACAACTAAATCAACAAAGACAACTTCAATTCTTGAGATACAAATATCTTAGTAAGATTGTATTATCCGACTACAATCCTAAAAAAAGGGATTTATGATGAGGCAAAAAAAAATTGACTAGAGGGAAAACAAAGAAAAAATGTTAAAGGATGTGGAAAATATTTTACTAAAAGTTTAAAGGATTTGTTTGGTTAGAGAAAAAATGTCAAAGTTGATGTTGGAAAAGATATAAATACTGAAACAAATGAAACCGAATCTGAGACAGTTGTGACTAATGTGGTCGAAGAGGATAAGATTTCTTCTAATCCTACAGATGTCTTTAAATCTATTTTTCCACCTAAAGTCTTTTAAAGTTCTGACTGATGAAACCATAATCGCGCGAGTTATAATGCTTAATTGCGCACATTATAACGCAAAATTACACATGTTTTAATGCTTAATCATGCACATTAGTAAGAGGTACATAGTTCTTCATATTTATACAAATTATATGCCAAATAAATATACTAGTTAGTGTTATATAGCTCAGATGGTTAAGTAGTTTGTTAGCATGTATGAGGTACATAGTTCGAGCTACTCCATTTCCTGAATGTTTTTTCTTTTTGTTGATGGTTAAATGAATTTGGATTTTTTTTTCTTCGTGGTCATTACCGATAGACTTTTTTTCTTTGTTTTTTTATTGTAACACTAGCTTAAGTAAGCACATGGGTTACACAAAGTGAATTATATTATTTGTCGAAGTTTATAATGAAATTTTGAAATGAAATAAACGTTTCATTACTTATGCAAAGATTAAATTACAATGAATTGAAAAAAATAAAGAAATACAAAAAATACAAGTCGTTAAAGATTTCTTTATATACCACATTTGTGGTCTTATTTATAGGTGTCTAATATTCGTAATTTGACTAAATCTCTGGTATTTACTCTTGATAAAACGGCATACAACTGCCCATAGGTGAAAACCGTCGTTTCAAGTACAAATCAACCCTAGATAATGATTGTCCTTAGCTTTTGTCGATTGTCATTGCGAAACACACAGCTAATGGAAATTGTCTTCTTTTAAACTTGAAAGGAATCTTTTTACATGTAGGAATATAGGTGCAGGTACAAATATTATCTTCACTACAAGGTTACATAATCTATTTACATGTAGCCTTGTTCCATTAATAGCACACCAACTTTTAGTAATAAATTATGATTGGGCAATCCTGATTTTTTAAGCCCGTTAAGAATATTCGGTGGTATAAATCTTGTTGTAACGAATTATTAAGATGTTCTTTCTGACAAATACTATCGGAGCTATGATACATTCTTTCTTCATCTAGGAAGAGTGATAACAACCCATCATTTTTCTCGTGCACAACTTCGTTTTTAGGCTCAGGTAGCGCTCTCACTAAAGTAATTTTCATTGTTGAAGTTTTGGAGAATTAAGGATAAACAAAATCAATTAAGAGGAAACGGGGTCAAACGTGTTATTATTTAGAATATCTTGTGGTATATTGATTATTGCTTCTTCATCATTAATACCCCCAACATTTCCCTCACCCAAGTCCAACAGCAAGTTTGCAAAATTATGTATTTTTTCCATAGCAGACGCGAAACTTCCAATGGTAACCTCATGTTTTTTCTTAACTTTAGCAACTTACATTTACTCCAAAGATATGATGAAATTTAATAAGACATTCACAATCTTTCGTCTTCCACCATATTGAACAATAGGAAGAATTTGTCTAAAATCTCCACAAAAAATAACCTTACCTTCGAATGGGATTTAATATGGCATTCACGGCCCGGATTTGAGAATTGATAGAAGTATCCATATTGAAAATATAAAACGCTTTGAATGCACGTTTATGGACCATTGGTGCGTCATCCCATATAATCAACTTCGTCTCGTGTAGTACATTAACCATATCACGGTCTGGTTTTATATGACAAACTGAATTTTCATTAAGATTTAAAGGAATATGAAACTTGAAGTGTGCCGTCCTGCCGTCGATTAATAACAACCATGCACTTCCACTAGAGGTTTTAATACGATTTGAACTTTTGATATTGTTGTTGTCGACAATGTTATCCATAAAAAGGTTTTACCGATTCCACCATAGTCGTAAGAAAAAAAAACACATCCTTCCTTATCGTCAAATGCTTTCATTACTTCCTCGAAATCCGACTGTTAGTCATTTGTCAACAAATTCAAATGATTATCATACTCGTTTCCCAGATTTGTTATGTTGTAAGCATACTCCTGGTGAATCCAACGATTGTCAGAAATAGTTAAAGAGTCATTATCTAAGTACGACATAGTTGAAAATCTTCGTATTGTTGAATTGTTGCAAATTAGAAATTTTTCAGTTTCGCACAAAACATAGCTTTTAATTTGCTCGTCTGGAAGTGATAAACCCGTACAATGTGTAAAAAAATTGATTTATAAAATAATTTAATGAAAGAAAAGATAAGACAAATGACAAATTACCAAACAAATAATAATAAATTTCATTTCATTTCTATTTACATGAATAAAAATGTAACATTTTTTCCCATTATAAAAAAAATATACCTTGAACACCATGTATTTTGAGGTGTCTGTGTGTAACGTGATCTGACCTGTATTTTCATATACTGTCCCATACAATCTCAGGTCTAGATAGAGTATTCAATAATAACATGGTAGCAAATAAAATACGAAGATAACAAGCGGTTCTTGTTATATTTGCTTCTATAATTGCCTCAATGTACTGCGTGTCGTCATCCAAAGTCCAAGTGCATAACATGCATATCTGAATGTATGATATAATTGACCATTAACTGTTTTAATATCGTCAAATGATTTTAGTCCTTTAACTTTCATAAGAAGAGTTCTTTGACAAACGTTAAGGACCTCAGAAAAAAGGACGTTCAATTGATAGAATTCACTAGGTGTCTCCGGATCTTGGTGAAGCTTATTTTTTAAGAATTCTTCTTAACAAAATCAAAGGGCCAAAATCATTTGACGATGTTAAGGTAGTTAATGGCCAATTATATCATACACTCATAGATGAATGTTATGCACACGGACTTTTGGATGACGACGCAGAGTACATCGAGGCAATTAAGGAAGCAAAAGACAGGAACCGTTTGCTATCTTCGTATTTTATTTGCTACAATGCTATTATCGAATACTCTGTCTAGACATGAGATTATATGGGAAAATACATGGAAATACATGTCAGATGACATTATCTACAAACACCGAAAAATACATGGTGTTCAAGGTATATTTTTTAGTATGTGAAAAAAAAATTGTTACATTTTTATTCATGTAAATAAAAATTAAATTAAATTTATTATTAATTACATGTATTTTTTTGGTAATTTGTCTTTTGTTTTATCTTTTGTTTCATTAAAATATTTTTATAAATCAATTTGTTTTGCACATTGTACAGGTTTATCACTTCTAGACGAACAAATTAAAAAACTATGCTTGTGCGAAATTGAAAAATTCTTAATTCACAATAATTCAACACTACGAAGATTTACAACTATGTCGTACCCAGATAATGATTCTTTAACCTTTTCAGACAATCTTTTGATTCACCAAGAGCATGCTTACGACATACTATATTTGGGAAACGAGTATGATAATCATTTGAATTTGTTAATAGATGAACGACCAGTTTTCGAGAAAATAATGAAAGTCGTTGACAATAAAGAAGAAGGTGTTTTTTTACGTTTACGGCTATGGTGGAACCGACAAAACCTTTTCATGGAAAACATTGTCCGCAACAATAAGATCGAAAGGTCAAATCGTATTTAATGTTGCCTCCAGTGGAACTACATCGTTGTTATTGACCGGCGAAAGGACGACACAATCCAGGTTTTCAGATTCCTTTGAATCTTACTGAGGATTCAATTTGTCATATAAAACCAGGCAGTGATGTGCCTAATTTATTGCACTAGACGAAGTTGATTATATGGGACGAAGCACCAATGGTCCATAACGAGCATTCGAAGTGTTGGATGGAACTATGAATGACATTTTCAATATGGATATTTTTATCAATTCTAAAACCTCATTCGGAGGTAAGGTTATTGTTTTTGGTGGGAATTTTAGACAAATTATACATGTTATTCCATATGGTGGAAGACAAGAGATTGTGAATGCCTTATTAAGGTCATCGTATCTTTGGAGTAAATGTAAGTTGTTAAGGTTAACAAAAAACATGAGGTTAACCACTAGAAATTATGCGTCCGATAAGGAAGAATAAATGATTTTGCAAAATGGTTGTTGGACTTGGGTGAGAGAAATGTTGGTGGTATTAATGATGAAGAGACAATAATCGAAATACCATAAGATATTCTAACTAATGACACGTCTGGCCCCGTTTCCAAGTTAATTGATTTTATTTATCCTTCAATTTTCTAAAACTTCTACAATGAAAATTACTTTGGAGAGAAAGCTATACTTGCACAAAAAAACGAGGTTGTGCACGTGATAAATGATCGGTTGTTATCACTCTTCCCAGATGAAGAAAGTATCTTAGCTCCGATAGTATTTGCCAGACAAAACGTCTTAATACTCTGTTACAACAGGATTTAAACTCATCGGATGTTTTCCACATGCTTAAAGTATCTGGATTACCGAATCACACGTTAATGCTAAAAGTTGGTGTGCTAGTAATGTTGTTACGTAACATTGACTAACTAAATGGTTTGTGTAATGGAACAAGGCTACAGGTTGTGCACGAGATAAATGATCGGTTGTTATCACTCTTCCCAGATGAAGAAAGTATCTTAGCTTCGATAGTATTTGCCAGACAAAACATCTTAATAATTTGTTACAACAAGATTTAAACTCACCGGATGTTCTCCATAGGCTTAAAATATCTGGATTACCCAATCACATGTTAATGCTAAAAGTTGGTGTGCTAGTAATGTTGTTACGTAACATTGACTAACTAAATGGTTTGTGTAATGGAACAAGGCTACAGGTAAAAGATTGTGTAACCGTGTGATAGAAACCTAGATAATATATGGAGGAAATACTGGTACCCTCACCTATATTCCTAGAATTAATTTGATACATTCGAATAAAAAGATTCCTTTCAAGTTTCAAAGAAGGCAATTTCCATTGGCTGTATGTTTCGTAATGACAATCAACAAAAGCCAATGACGATCACTATGTAGGGTTGGTTTGTATTTGAAACAACCAGTTTTTACCCATGGACAATTGTATGTCGCTTTATCAAGAGTAAAAACTAGAAATGGAGTCAAATTACTAATATTAGACAAAGACGGAAAACCTACAAATAAGACAACAAATATGATGTATAATGAAATCTTTAACGACTTGTGATTTTTTTTTGTAGTTCTTTTTTTTCAATTCATTATAGTTTAATCTTTACATAAGTAATTGAAAGTTTGTTTCATTGTGCAGTGGCCCACCATGCACACCCTATGGGCCAGCCTTGGTGTAAGCCTATTATGTATAAGTTCATTATGTTTTCATTAATAATTATGAAAAAAACATTTAGAAAAAACAAAGACGCATTTAACAGACAAAGTTAACAACCAAAGTTATGTAAATAAACCTAAATTATCAATGTCGAGAAATGTTTCTTTGCTTCTCACTTTTATATGTTATTATGACAACAAGATGTAATAAAATTATAAAACTAAATGAAGAGGTTATAAGAACACATGTTAATATCATTTTATTTCAAACACAGTTTACATGACATCACCCGATCTATTCATCACCTCACTTTCAAAATGATACGCTAGAATATTTGGCATTGAAGGCACTCTTGCTCACGTGAAAGAGTTGCTTAAGAATATAGCCGAAATATGATGTCCATATTTTAGGAGTTTATTTTAGTTGAAAAGTTATCTTAGGTATAAAGAATTAGGGTAGTTTAGGAAGCAAGTTATTGTAGTATAAATAGAAGTCTTATGTAAAGGTTTTATTTGTGATCTTTTGTTCTTAAAAAAATCGACTAGTGATTAGTCATTAAACTGTGTTATTGTGCTCAGTGGCGAAACTTGAGATTTCCGACTTGGGGGGGGGGGGGGGGGGGGGGGGGCGAAAGTTACCGGTCCTAAAAATTTCTACAAAAGCGGGGGGTCGAAAAGGTATATACCCAAAAATTTCTATACGAAAACTACATACTCTCCAAATATTGAGCCAAAAGTTTGGGGGGTTGGCGCCCCCTCCCGCCCCTTAAAAGCTTCTCCCATGATTGTGGTTTGCTTAATCCAACAACTGCTTTTAATAGCAGTGGCGGATTTAGTAAATACTATTAGGGGCAACGTTTCAAAAAACTTTTCCTATAGGGGCAGCGAAATCGAAAAAACGTTAAATTTTTTTCACTACCGCCGTAGCGTCAAGGAAAACACCGGATGAAACTTGATTACTCTTTAGTGACATTGGCAATTCATATCATCTTCTTTCCTTTAAAGAGGCACAAGTTTGTATTCAGTTCGGAGTTGCTGAGTTCGGGTTGGGATTGAACTCGTTCTAACGAAACTGATTCATGTTGGCCTGGTTGGGTCCACGTCGGATCGGAAACATCCCAATGAATCTTGTACGGAAACAGGATTAACGATATTCTAGTGTTGCCAGAGTTAGAACATATGTATACCCTAGACCCTAAATCTTTTGAGTCCTTTTAACTCTCTAAGATGTGTAAGAACTATATTTTCAAGATACAAAGTATACAAACTACCATAATGTGTGTCTATATCTACAAGCCACAAGATCAAAAGCATAACTTTTACCTAAACATTGTTTGTATTCAAATCATATGGTGACATGACGGATAATGTAAATTTATGGAGATTGAAGAAAAATAACAACAATAATATGCAAAAACTAACCTTGAACAATGGCAACGGATGTGTAAATCTTCCGAGTTAAGCTTCAATCCCTTCATAAGTTCACAACCCTAATCCATGTGAAAGAATTGTAATTAATAAATAATCTAGCCCATTATAAACCCCGTAAATTCCTGGCTTATAAAGACGCCCGTGTAAACTTAGCCCATTATAATCTTAATTGACATAGACGGATAAAGCCTTACAGAGTACAGAAGAAGGCCAGGCCCCGTAGGCCCAACAAACTTTAAAAAATAATATTAAGCTCAATGAGCGGATTTTTACGTGAATCAACGACGTGATGACGTACCAAACTGATCTTGACCAAACAACAACAAAACCGGTATTATCTTAAAGGTTTTCGGTTTTGTTACTAGTGGGATTCAGTTTTTTTTTATTACTAATATCGTACTGCGATAATCGGTACGACATTCGGTTTGTCTTATATACATGTTCCATTGTATCGTTTAAGTAATCAAAGTCGACCCATTTAGCTAACAAAAAATGTCTAAGTAGGAAGAGCACGTAAAATCCATGGCTTTAGTTAGTCTCGTGTTATAGGCATATCGGGTCTTTACACTATACAATGCGTGATGTATATCCAAGCCTGAAAAAAAAAACACAAAAGAGATGAAACTTAAAAAAAAAAATTAACTCACATACCTTTTAAACCTACACCGATATCCACCATGGAGTAGAGCCCTCAACCACTTGGGGGGGGGGGGGGGGGGGGGGGGGGGAGGGAACTATAAAAAATCATAGTCAAGAGCAATAGTAATCAAAAGGCATGTAGCTAACACTATGGGGTATGGGGCGTGGGTTGGCTGAAAACGTCCAAGCCACCACCCCGGGTGGGCTTGGGTTTGGGCGTGGTAATCAAAAGGCATGTAGCTAACACTATGGGGTATGGGGCGTGGGTTGGCTGAAAACGTCCAAGCCACCACCCCGGGTGGGCTTGGGTTTGGGCGTGGCCCAAGGGGCGGGAGTTTAAGGCCGGGCGTGGGGCGGGTCTATCAATATGACATGGCGGGCTCTCAATGGCCAAACCAAGCTAGCCGTTGGCCAACGGCTATGTGTAAAAAAAAATTATTTTTTCACTATAAAACTCACACTTCTATTCTTTTTTTTCCACATCCAACCACAATACACTCCACCTCTTCTATAATCATCTCTATTCTCATTCTACAATACGAAAAATGAATCCTCATAATCGTGGTTTTGACCCGAACAACCCGTGGGCATTTCAAGAAAATCCTAGCCCACCACCCAATCGTCCAATGCCTCCTCCATTTTTAATACACACCACTATGCCCAATGTGGCGGGTTACGCATCGTATCTCTCGAATCGTGTGTATACTAACTTCCCTCACACCGACGATTCTATACCTAGCCCGTTTTCACAAACGCCCATCAACCTTTCACCAACCTCCATCAACCTTTCCCAAACCGAAACCGTCCCCGAAACTCAACCCCCCATCGATGGTCCTTCCACATCCAAACCCATCAAAAAGAGAAGTCACAAGAAAAAAACCGAGGCCGAGAAAGCACTTGAAAGCGCCAAACGAAAACAACAAAGATGGGTCGTTAATGAAGAACTTGCATTGGCGAGGGCTTGGCTTCAACAATCTCAACATCCAACTTTAGGTATTTTTAAATATTTTGTAGCCCTTATTTTAATATTTATGTACTTTTTATATAACTTTGTAATATATTAAATTTTGTTTTGATTAAAATAGGAAATTCTCAACATAGAAGCCATTTGTAGGAAGCGATTACTAAAGCATTCCATGAAGAAATGGAAAGGGAGGTTTATCGTGAAAACGATAGCTTATCCTCGAAGTGGACCGAGATAAGCGGGCAACACACCAAATTTAGTGGTTTTTTAAATAAAGCAAAGCAAAACCCAAAAAGTGTTGAAACCGAAGCCGACTTTGTGACAAATGCATTGGTTACATACAAAACGAATGTGGGGAGCGACTTCCGTTTCATGCATTGTTGGGAGATTTGTAAGTTCCATCCCAAGTGGGCGAATATCCCCAGTGGTAGCGAAACTAACACGTCTTCCAAAAGTCAAGGACACCCTTGTCCCAAGCCCAATTGGATGCACGAGATCAAGAGTTGGAGGACTTTCTGGATGATTCGCCAAACCGGCCTGAATACGGAAGAGATGCCGCAAAAAGGTGCACTCTAAAATCAAGATCGGGTACGGCATCGCCTTCAATTGGGAGTTCGGGCTCGCGTAGGGTAGTATACAGCGATCGGTTGGATGACATTGCAAGCAAGTTAGATACATTCAACGTATTCCAACAACAAAGGGCCGAAATTCGGAAGAACAAAGAAGCTCGGGATGCCCTGAAACAAAGACGAGATGATATGAAATTTCTAGCCCAGCCCATCGATCACCTAACAGGTGAAGAGTTGGAACTAATATTGGAGACGAGAGAAGAGATAAAGAAAAAATATTACAAGCACTATGAATTTTTTATGTATTTTTCTTTATTTAAAAAACATTATTAAAAAATTTAAATTTTTTGTTTTAAAAATAATTTAAATTTTTTATTTTAAAAATAATTTAAATAGCAGTTCGGGCTGGCCACGCCCCAAACCCCCGCCCTACCATACCGTCTTCAATGTGGGTCAGCCCAGCGAAGCCCACCCAAGCCACGTGTCGGGCCACGCCCCAAACCCCCGCCCCGCCCCACCATACCCCACGGTCTAAATGATACCAAAGTGTTAAGATTGTATCTGAAGAAACACTGGTTTAATTGACCGGAATCAACTGAACCAGGGGGTTTGAATCTGCATAAAAGGGTTTGTCTCTTCTCGTTCGATTCGTGGGTGAATGATCTTCTTCCTCTTACAATAATTGCAAAACAACCACCGTTAGACTCGCCACGGGGAGAATGGAGGTTCTCTCCGTGACCGGAATCAACTGAACCAGGGGGTTTGAATCTGCATAAAAGGGTTTGTCTCTTCTCATTCGATTCGTGGGTGAATGATCTTCTTCCTCTTACAATAACTGCAAAACAACCACCGTTAGACTCGCCACGGGGAGAATGGAGGTTCTCTCCGTGACCACCCTCCGGCGTGAGAATAAGTACAGGTTTTGATGAAGAAGAAGAAGTAAAAGTGAAGTGAATGTAACTTGAGAGTTAGACCTGAATTATCCTTCTATTTATAGCCGAAGTTTGGGCGGGAAAACCTGTTGGTGAAATATTGACGGAAAGTGCTTTTTCCGTAAGCGGTTATTTTACCTCTGTTAATCGCTAACGATTTGAGTATGCACACGGAGGCTGTGGATGCTGGTGCTGGTAATCCAAAATCTCCTGAATTTGTTGCTCAAGACCCAGAAAAAGGGAAATCTGCTCAAGAGATCCCTATAACCACGTCTCCTTCTGCGGCCTCTGGTTTTATGCCTGATAATATTGAAAAGGTCTCTGCTGAGGACCAAGGTTCGTTTTCTGATGCTGATAAAAATTCCCCTATCCGCCCGGATGAAACTCTGTGGGATTATTATTATAGAACCTACTCAGAGAAGAACGTTTCTGAAATTCATGTTCCTGTTTGGAACTTGAAGAAAGGTGACACTTTTTCAGACTGGCGCGTGTGCCGAGACTGGTTACAGGGAACCTTCCCGCGTGGGGAAATTAAATTTCAGGAGGGACGCCTTCATGATCAGACATATCATGCCTATCTTGAAGAGGCTGCCACTTATACATTTACCACGCACCGCATAGTGTGTGAGTGGCATAGCATGCATAAGGAGCGGGCTGCTTTTAAGGCATCCAAGAAGAAGGCTGTTGAGGATGAAGCCCAAGTTGCGCTGTTGAAAGCTAAATTGGAAGCTGATCAGGCTAAATTTGAGAATGACAAAAAAACTGAGGAATGGTCAGTTGCGGGGTGGAAGAGAAAGGCGGAAGCTGATGGTGCCCTTCTTTCCAAGGAGCGCAAAAATTGGAAAGAGATTTGCGAGAAGGATAATGCTGAGAAGATGGGTCTCCGCAATGTTATCAACAATCTTAAAGCTGAAGTTGAAAGGTTGAAAAAACAGGATGCGGAGATTGAAAAATTGAAGAAGGAAAAAGCTGATGCTGAAGCCGCGCGGGATGAAGCGCGTTCTCATAGGGAAAGAAGTGAACAACGAGGGGTACATACATGTGCTACTCTTGCCCTTAGAGATAAGGAGATAGAAGAACTTATTGCTTTACTATCTGAGCAGGAACAACTTAAGGCGGAAGTTGAGTCTGCTAAGAAAGATTTGGAGCTTGCGCGGACTGAAAAGGCTGAAGCTTCCCGCCGTCTTGCCGAAACCGAAGAAAAGTTAGAAACTTCTGAAACTGCGCGGGCAACGGCGGAGAGTGAGCTCGAGCTATTGAAAAGTGATATGTTATGGCTGAAAGTGCGTGGAATTGCAAGTGTAAGTTTCTTCTTTCTTTTGTAATTCCCAGAGATATTTTGTGTGTCTTCTTACTTTCTTGTTCTTTTTTGTGCAGGTTGCTGAATCAGTCCTTAACTCTGAAGAACTAGACAAAACTGTGGCGTACTTGTTGGTTGCTGCGCGGAATTATGGCTATGCCCAAGGGTACGCGGAATGTTCCCACCATGTAGTTAATGCTTTGAAGGTTGACTGGGATACTAGCAAGTCCGCCACCCATGGTGTTAATACAGATGCTGCCCTTGCTGCCGCGAAGACAGAATTTAATAACTTACAGCTCCCGGTTATGGATCTTATCAATGTTGCGTTGCAGTCTGAGGACCATGTGGCGCAATTGAAAGAAATCTTCCTAGATAGAGAAGAAGATGAGGATGAAGACCTAGCTAAGGTTTTCTTTGTGGTTGTATGAACAATTAACTTGTAGGTTTTGGGATGTGGATCCCTGTTTTGTTAATGCGCTGCTGCGCAAGTAACTTTGGTTAATACACTGCCGTGTTTACTTATCATTTTTTGTTAAGGCGTGTGGTGCGCCAGTAACTAGTATGAGATGTGTTTTAATTTACAATATTTTGCATGAGTTCAATTGCTTTGATTAGGTAAGGCGAATAAAGGTGGTATAAAGCTCATGTGTGAGCGTAAGGTCTTGCGCGATGTGTGTGATCGCTGACCGCTCATGAGACTTGTATTATATCTACCATAATTTTTTTGCGCTTACCAAAAGGAATTGCATGCACTTTGTAATAAACACAGAGATAATAGAAACTTTGTTTTGATTCATGATAGGGCACAGAGGCCGTGGTACAAAGTCGTCTATTTAGGACAATTACATGAAACTTAACTTACTCATACTATAGTCCTCGTCATGGATTGTTAAGCTACAGAACTTGACCAACATGTGAGGAGACTATTGTATGCTGCTTAGTTTTTCGCCTTTTTACTCGGGCCTTCCTCGCCGCGGGTAATTTGTTTTATATCCTTCCGCACATTCTGCAACAAGTGGGTAAGTTCACCACTTTTGAGCGCTTTTTCAATTTCAGTGCGGAGAGAGATACAGTTTGTCACACCCCAACCGATGGCGGAAACATCGGGGCGTGGCACTGAGCAAAACGGATTGTCCAGAAGTTTCCATAACAACTATAATTACCAATTATTTAAAGCATCACGTCCCATACCATGACATAAAGAGTAATTTTATTATTACAGACAAAATCTAGTCAAATTGTTCTGTTCCGACAACTCAGATTTCAATCACAGACAATTCGTTTATTCATTTCTAGACCTTTCCTAGCCTCGATTTCACAGCAAGCCAAGCATATAAACATCTTAAGCACCTGCCACATACGTTAAAGTAAAAGTCAATACACATAGTGTAAAGGTGAGCATACAAGTTTAATAGATATAATAGAGGTCGAAATCATTACGCATAACCAGCACGTACACAGTGTAAAATGAAGCACGTTAGTTATCGACATGAACCTATCGATACCAATGACTGCGGGTTGACTGCCCAAGGCAGTTCGTAATACACACTCACCACTATGAGCCATGTAACAAATTGTCCTTAACAACCCCTGAGTGAACAGGTGCTGAGTCCAAACTATAGTACTATCGTTGTCAAGGCAAGTAGACAGCATTCCATGTGTAAACATAACAAACAAGCATTCATTAAGTCACGTATAACATGCGGTAACGGTTAGCGTTAAAGTATTGCGTAGTGTGTTAGATGTGATTTAGAATAAGTAACGTATGTAACACCCAAAAGTGCGTAAAGCAAAAAGGGATCGAGTATACTCACAGCGATTGATGGATTGAAGGGAGCGCTAGAGAGTAAGGTTAGCCTGATCAGGACGATAGCATAAACGATAAGCGGCGCGTAAAATAGTGTGATGTGTCAGTGGATCGGACGGCAATCCGATCGGGTGGCAATCCGATCGGGTGGCCGGTAGATCGGATGACAATCCGTTCGGGTGGTCGCCCGATCAGGTGGCCACTCGATTGGATTGTCATCTCATTTGGGATGGATGTGTTTGTGTATGATGGCTTGACTTTTGAACTTTTCGTTGTAGCATTTTGAAAACAGAGAAGTATCTCTACCCTTCAGGTCGGTCAATCGAACGGCCGTTCGATCGGACAGCAATCCGATTGGCGAGGCTTCTCAGTTTGAGAATAAGTTCACAGTAGGACGGTCACTCGATCGGATGGCTATCTGATCGGGTGGCAATCCGTTCGGATTGAACATGTTGAAAAATTGTTTAAGTGTTGAAGTCAAAACATTACATGGTCGAGTGGCAATCCGATCGGACGACAATCCGTTCAATGTTCAAAACCTCAAACGTTGAAATAAAAGTTAAGTGTGGGACCCAAGGTGCAAGCCGATCGGGTGGCTGTCCGGTCGAGTGGCAATCCGTCCCAGATGACCTGGTCGTCTTCTTCCTTGGCTGTTTTGGTAGTTTGTCGTTTTCTCGTGGTTGTATGATAACGTGTCAAATAACAGAAACCTCGTCAAGACTTAGCGACCCGATCAGACAGGAACCACCCTAGTCCGACCAGTTACCTGTTCGAGACGGTGTTCCATGTTTAACCTGAAATCAGTCACCTTGTGGATAGAATCCAGATCTTGAACCAACACATCCACAAGAAAGAGTAGAAGATTAGAAAGAGCTCCGATTCCATCGGTTTTGAGTGCATTGAGTGTAAAAGAGTTGAAAGAAAGTTGGAAAACCATCTTTCAATCCTTTTCACCATGAATAGGTTCAGATCAATGAAAGATCTTTGTTTATTTATGTGGAAATCGTTCAGATCTAAGTTGCTCTTGGTGGATTGAAGCCAAAATATGAAGTTCATAAGAACACCATGATGACATCTTCCTAGAACACCTCAAATCTAGTGATTTCACGGTTAAAAGTTAAGATTTAAAAGATAGAAGGGTGTAGGAGTGCGTGTAGATCATGAAAGTACAAGATTTAGGTGGAAAACTTACAAGAATCACGAGAAATCTGAAGAAATAGCGGCTGGAACGAGTGGAGAGGAAGAGAGCTGTCAACATCAAGTGATGTTGACATATGAGGGGTATTTATAGGGTTTTCATAAAAGGAAAGGGGAGTAAGTGGCTGGTCGATCGGGTGGTAACCCGTTCGGGTGGCACCTCGATCGAGTGGCACTCCGATCGGGTAGCAGCCCGATCGGGTGGCAGCTCGGTCGGCTGACCACTCGATTCGAGTGCTCGGCGCGATGAGTTTTATGATTTCGTTTCGAGTGTTGAGCGTTGCGATGCGATAGAGTTTCCTATTCAAATTACTTTTAATCCCAACTACTATATCAACATACAATCATCTTAATTTAATGTTCGTTTAGCGTTTGCGATTCGATTACGATTAAGTTGCGATTGCGTTTCGATTAATCACCACATCATACAACATAAATAACATGCACAAGTAACACATAAAGGGCACACACACATAAGAACCATAACCAGACGCGTAATTCGAGTTGCGAGTGCGATAGCGATAAGCGATAAAGCGATTAAACATGCGATACACATCGATAAATAGCAATTAAACCTCGATTATTAGCAAATACTCCACATAATACAACTAACATAAAAGCATAAAAAGACTATCTACAAGTCAAAGAAGTCAAAACAGGAATTGAGCAAGGAGTGACAGATCGCAATTTGCAATCTTGTCTTCCTTTGACTTCAATCTTGACTTTAACTTTGACTTTCGAAACACGAGGTGTTACAGCCTCCACTAGTTGAAGGAATTTCGTCCCGAAATTAGGCCAAAGTCGTAACAAACAACTGCGGGTACTTCGCCTTCATGTCGCTTTCGAGTTCCCAAGTGAACTCTGCGCCTCGTTTACCTTCCCATCGAACCTTCACAATGGGAATGCGCGAGCGTCTGAGCTGCTTGGTTTGGCGGTCCATGATCTCGACAGGCTTCTCCACGAAGTGTAGTGTTTCGTTTACTTGAAGATCTTTAAGAGGTACAATTAAATCATGCTCAGCCAGGCACTTTCTGAGGTTCGACGCATGGAAAGTCGGGTGGACGTTGCTAAGTTCCTCCGGTAGTTCGAGTCTATAGGCGACTTTTCCGATCCTTTCCAGAATCTTAAAAGTTCCAACATATCGAGGCGCTAGTTTCCCTTTCTTGCCGAATCTGACCACACCCTTCCAAGGTGATACCTTTAGGAGTACGTAGTCGCCAACGTCAAATTCAAGGGGATTGTGTCGTCTATCGGCGTAACTTTTCTGACGACTCCGAGCTTTCAGCAGATTGTCTCGAATTTGGAGAACTTTGTCAGTCGTTTCTTGCAATAGCTCAGGACCGGTTAATTGGGAGTGCCCGATCTCATGCCATACACTTGGCGATCGACATTTTCTTCCGTATAAAGCCTCAAACGGTGCCATTTGAATGCTGGAATGATAACTGTTATTATACGAGAATTCGACTAGTGGCAGGTAAGCGTCCCAATTACCACCGAAATCTATGACACACGAACGGAGCATGTCTTCAAGGGTATGAATCGTTCTTTCAGTCTGACCGTCGGTTTGGGGATGAAATGCGGTACTTAGATTAAGCGTAGTACCGAGAGCCGTTTGAAACATTTCCCATAGACGCGAGGTAAACCGAGCATCACGGTCAGAGATGATGTCGCGAGGTGTCCCATGTCGACAAATAATCTCATCGGTGTAGATTCGGGCTAATCTTTCTACCTTGTAGTCTTCTCGTATTGACAGAAAATGAGCAGATTTGGTCAAATGGTCAACGACAACCCAGATGCTGTCGTGACTTGATGGGGTACGCGGAAGTTTCGTTATGAAGTCCATAGCTATACTTTCCCACTTTCACATTGGGATCAGGGGTTGTTCGAGTAAGCCAGAGGGTCTTTGGTGTTCAGCCTTGACTTTCGAGCAAGTCAGGCACTTCCCAACATAGAGGGCGATATCTCTCTTCATGCCCGACCACCAGTACTTGTAGCGAAGGTCCTGGTACATTTTATCGACACCGGGATGAATAGAATATCGAGACTTGTGGGCTTCGTCCATCAAAATCTGTCATAAATCGGTCTGCTTAGGGATCCAAATTCGGTCCGGATAGTGGAATATCCCATTCGACTAATTCACAAGCTGGGCTCCATCATGATAGATCTTTTCCTTATTCAAAGTGCGTTCAGTAAAACAAGCCTGTTGGGTTTCGCGAATAAGGGTTTCGAGATGGTGTTGGGCTGGAACATTACGAGCGCTATGCAAATAGCTTCGTCGGCTTAGAGCATCGGCAATGACATTTGCTCTGCCTGGGTGATAACGAATCTCACAGTTGTAATCGTTGAGAAGTTCTACCCATCGACGTTGACGCATATTAAGTTCCTTCTGGTCAAAGATGTGTTGCAGGCTCCTATGATCGGTGAAGATCGTACACTTGGTACCATACAGGTAGTGTCGCCAAATCTTTAACGCAAAAACAACTGCGCCTAGCTCGAGGTCGTGGGTTGTATAGTTCTTCTCGTGGATCTTGAGCTGACGAGATGCGTAAGCGACAACCCTGTCTCGTTGCATGAGAACACAACCAAGACCAAGGTTTGAGGCATCGCAATAGACAATAAAGTCGTCGTTTCCGTCGGGTAAAGTGAGAACAGAAGCATTGCAGAGCATGTGCTTGACGGTTTGGAAAGAAGACTATTGTTCAGTTCCCCAAACAAAAGGTTTGTCTTTATGTGTGAGAGCGGTATGCGGCACAACGATTTTTGAGAACCCTTCGATAAATCGACGATAATAGCCCGCTAGTCCTAGAAAAGAACGGACTTCAGACGGGTTCTTCGGCGTAACCCAACTCTTAACTGCTTCAATCTTCGCGGGATCGACGTGAATACCTTGACTATTAACAATGTGACCGAGGAATTGAACCTCCTCCAGCCAAAATTCGCACTTGGAGAACTTGGCATAAAGTCGATTCCCTTGAAGTAGCTCGAGAACCAAACGTAGATGCTGCGCGTGTTCGGTTTTCGATTTCGAATAGATCAGGATATCATCGATGAACACGATGATGAAGCGGTCAAGAAATGGTTTACACACCCGATTCATCAGATCCATGAAAACCACGGGTGCGTTGGTTAAACCAAAAGGCATAACAACGAACTTATAATGGTCGTATCGAGTGCGAAAAGCGATTTTGGGTATATCCTCCTCTTGGATGCGTAGTTGGTGGTAGCCTGAGCGTAGATCGATCTTCGAGAAACACGTAGCACCTTGTAGCTGGTCAAATAAATCATCGATGCGAGGCAGGGGATATCGATTCTTGATTGTCAACTTCTTCAATTCCCGATAGTCGATGCACATCCTGAAAGACCCATCATTCTTTTTGACGAAAAGGACTGGTGCGCCCCATGGAAAGGTGCTCGGGCGAATGAAGCCTTTATCAAGCAATTCCTGGAGCTGACTCAAGAGTTCACGCATTCCGGACGGAGCGAGTCGATAAGGAGCTTTAGCAATAGGGTTGGCTCCAGGAATGAGGTCGATACGAAAGTCGATATCACGACTTGGCGGCAAACCTGGAAGATCATCAGGGAATACCTTTGGAAATTCACACACAACGGGGACTTCGTTTACTCCCGGATTACCTTTCTTTTCCTTCTCCGCTACTACAATGTTAGCCAAGAAAGCTCTGTATTCGTTGCGGAGATACTTGCTAGCTTGGACACATGTCATGAGCTTGAGACCCTTCGAAGCAGTTTCACCATAAACAAACAATAAATCACCATTCGCGAGTGAGAATCGAATCATCTTGTCGAAGCACACAACTTCAGCATGGTTTTCACTAAAAAGTCCATGCCTACTATGATGTCAAAACTTCCGATTTGCATCGGAATAAGGTCAATCGGAAAGATGTGATTGTTGAGCTCAAGAGTACAATCACGAAGAACAGAATTAACAGCGACAGTTCTTCCAGTGGCGACTTCGACATCGAACGTCGAGGGGAGATGGGAGCGCTTACGATTAAGGAGCTTCTCGAATTCGGACGACACAAAATAGTTATCGGCTCCAGTATCAAACAAACACGAAGCATAAATACCATTCACAAGGAACGTACCATTGACCACATTGTTGTCAGCCTGGGCTTGGTGCGCATTGATGTTGAATGTTCTAGCGCGGGCGGCTTGTTCCTATTGCTGTTGAGGTTGTTGCTGCTGCTGTTGCTAAGGCTGCTGCTGCTGGGGCTCTTGTTTCACAACCCTGTTCGGGCATATGTTCGTGAAGTGGTTGGGATCACCACACGCGAAGCAGACTCTGGCGTTGATCGCGGGTGCCTAAGCCGCTTGTTGGCCTTGAGGAGCTGGAAGTAGAGCTTGATGAGCAGTAGCTTGAGCTGGCGCTTGACAAGGACTAGTACGGCAATTGGCGGTGAAGTGGCTGTACATGTTGCAATGCACGCAAAATCTGCAAGCGATACCAACCGGATGATGATAAGTACATGTCGGGCAAACAGGGTGAGGGCCAGTGTATGCACGCTTTGCAGGCGGTGCATAGGTAATTGGTGCTGGAGCTGATCGGTGCTGAGATTGCTGCTGAGCCGGTACGGCTTGAAGCGGAGCAGCAGTAGTAGTGACAGCACAGTTCTTGTTGCTGGAGTTGCTGTTGTTGTTCTTCCTCTTGCGACGAGAGGACTTCGATGACTGAGCGGTGGCGGTTTCGGCGGTTGGTGCGGCGGTAGCTTGGTGCAGGTTCTTGGTAGCTTTATCCCAAAATCCAGCCTTGACTCGCTTGTCGTTGATCTTAGCGGCAAGACGGCAAGTCTCCTCAATTGTTGCTGGCTATGAAGCATGCACAAAATCCGCAACACAATCCGGCAGAGCGCGGATATACTTCTTGATTGTCATGTCAGCAGTCTTCACTTGGTCAGGACAGATAATAATGAGCTGCTTGAAGCGAGTAGTTAAAGCAGCGTTGTCACCATCCTTCTGCTTCAGATGCAAGAATTAGTCCTCCAACTTTTGGCGCTCATGGGGAGGGCAGAACTCTTCTAGCATAACGTTCTTCAACTCATCCCACGACAGACCATAAGCTGCGTTGTTTCCGCGTTTATTCCTCTCGGCCGTCCACCAGTCTAAAGCGCGGGACTGGAAGACGCCGGTAGCATTCAGAGTGCGGAGATTGTCAGGACATCCACTCTGACGCAGGGTGACTTTGATCGAGTCGAACCATTGAAACAAAGCCGTAGGGCCATCTTCGCCAGTAAACTCTTTTGGTCCGCAAGCTTTGAACTGTTTGAAGCTGAAGGCAGCTTTGGGAGTAGCTTTAGGAGCTTTGGTCCTGGACTCTTCAGACGATTTGCTCACATTCTAGTATAGCTCACTCACGATCTGAGGAACCACCTTTGCTACTTGCTTAGCGACGAGAGCAGCAAGGCGTTTGTCTCTCTGTTCCTGACGAGTAACTCGGGGGTGACGGGGTCCAGATGACGACATTGTCTACAACAGACATCGTCATGGGACTCAGACACAATATAATCGAATCTCACCTCACACGTCTATTACTACTAAAGCTCAGGAATACGATCATGTAACACATAGGCACATAACCACATATTCACATAAGCACAGAAGCACATAAGCACGTAAGGCACAGAAACACAAAAGCATAGAAGCACATAATCACAAGAGGCAGACATAATACAGAAACCTATCATTCAAAGTCCGCGAGCGTTCGAGAATAGCGATCGCGAATAACATAGCGAGTAGCATAGTATAAGTGTGTAACGTAGCATGCGATCATCCATAATTAGTGATTTGTTGGCGTATTGAGGTAGAGGTGCAGTGCAATTTGTGTGTGTTGATCAAACGAAGAGCGAAAAGCGAATAAATCCCCAAAAATCGTAACACACAAACAGATAAAATCACATAAAGCACATAAAATCCACACAAAAATGACAAAACGACTCTGATATTTGTCGTTTCAAAATTGAAAACACATAAAATCGGCGATTGCGAGCTTGAAATCGAAAATAGATTGTCTTAGGCTGATAGACATCGACTACCCAAAGTGGTTCGACTATTCACAAGAACTTTCAGTACGCATTTTGACATGCGGGACTGTGCTCTCGCCTCGAATTTGGGCGAATGGCACGCATCCTTCCAGTTACAGCGTGACTTCAAGTCGTTGGAGTCCGTCGAGACTTTGGTGAGAGTTTTGTAAAATAGAGATCGGAACCAATCGTCAAGGTTCGGGTTTCACCCCTGACTTAACAACGTCGTTCCTGTTTTGATAAAATAAGAAGAATTATGCATCAAAGTATGGATTTCACTCCTAATTCAACGTAGATTCTCTTGTTTATAGATAAAAACACGGGATGAACAAGAAATCTAGTCGAGAGTTTGCGGTTTTCACACCTAATCTCGACCTTATCGCTCGTTCATTTTCGAAAATTAGAGTGTAGTGATAGTGTAGCGCATGTGAGAATAACGGGAAATAGCAAGCAAGCTCGTACGTAACCCCTACAGGGTACGCACAAGTCGGTCTGTTGGCACCTAACTATAGACTAGGTCGTTTCTAAGACATCGACCCGGACTATGTCGAGTCTTGCCTAATTCCCTATAGTTATGGCTATGATACCAATCTGTCACACCCCAACCGATGGCGCAAACATCGGGGCGTGGCACTGAGCGAAACAGATTGTCCAGAAGTTTCCATAACAACTATAATTACCAATTATTTAAAGCATCACGTCCCATACCATGACATAAAAAGTAATTTTATTATTACAGATAAAATCTAGTTAAATTGTTCTGTTCCAACAACTCAGATTTCAATCACAGACAATTAGTTTATTCGTTTCTAGACCTTTCCTAGCCTCGATTTCACAGCAAGCCAAGCATATAAACATCTTAAGCACCTGCCACATACGTTAAAGTAAAAGTCAATACACATAGTGTAAAGGTGAGCATACAAGTTTAATAGATATAATAGAGGTCGAAATCGTTACGCATAACCAGCACGTACACAGTGTAAAATGAAGCACGTTAGTTATCGACATGAACCTATCGATACCAATGACTGCGGGTTGACTGCCCAAGGCAGTTCGTAATACACACTCACCACTGTGAGCCATGTAACAAATTGTCCTTAACAACCCCTGAGTGAACAGGTGCTGAGTCTAAACTATAGTACTATCGTTGTTAAGGCAAGTAGACAGCATTCCATGTGTAAACATAACAAACAAGCATTCATTAAGTCACATATAACATGCGGTAACGGATAGCGTTAAAGTATTGCATAGTGTGTTTGATGTGATTTAGAATAAGTAACGTATGTAACACCCAAAAGTGCGTAAAGCAAAAAGGGATCGAGTATACTCACAGCGATTGATGGATTGGAGGGAGCGCTAAAGAGTAAGGTTAGCCTGATCAGGACGATAGCATAAACGATAAGCGGCGCGTAAAATAGTGTGATGTGTCAGTGGATCAGACGGCAATCCGATCGGGTGGCCGGTCAATCGGATGACAATCCGTTCGGGTGGTCGCCCGATCGGGTGGCCACTCGATTGGATTGTCATCTCGTTTGGGATGGATGTGTTTGTGTATGATGGCTTGACTTTTGAAGTTTTCGTTGTAGCATTTTGAAAACAGAGAAGTATCTCTACCCTTCAGGTCGGTCGATCGAACAGCAATCCGATTGGGGAGGCTTCTCATTTTGAGAACAAGTTCACAGCAGGATGGCGATCCGTTCAATGTTCAAAACCTCAAACGTTGAAATAAAAGTTAAGTGTGGGACCCAAGGTGCAAGCCGATCGAGTGGCTGCCCGGTCGAGTGGCAATCCGATCGGACGACAATCTGTCCCAGTTGACCTGGTCGTCTTCTTCCTTGGTTGTTTTGGTAGTTTGTCGTTTTCTCGAGGTTGTATGATAACGTGTCAAACAACAGAAACCTCGTCAAGACTTAGCGACCCGATCGGACAGGAACCACCCTAGTCCGACCAGTTACCTGTTCGAGACGGTGTTCCATGTTTAACCCGAAATCAGTCACCTCATGGATAGAATCCAGATCTTGAACCAACACATCCACAAGAAAGAGTAGAAGATTAGAACAAGCTCCGATTCCATCGGTTTTGAGTGCATTGAGTGTAAGAGAGTTGAAAGAAAGTTGGAAAAGCATCTTTCAATCCTTTTCACCATGAATATGTTCAGATCTATGAAAGTTCTTTGTTTATTTATGTGGAAATCATTCAGATCTAAGTTGCTCTTGGTGGATTGAAGCCAAAACATGAAGTTCATAAGAACACCATGATGACATCCTCCTAAAACACCTCAAATCTAGTGATTTCATGGTTAAAAGTTAAGATTTAAAAGATAGAAGGGTGTAGGAGTGCGTGTAGATCAAGAAAGTACAAGATTTAGGTGTAAAACTTATAAGAATCGCGAGAAATCTGAAGAAATAGCGGCTGGAACGAGTGGAGAGGAAGAGAGCTGTCAACATCAAGTGATGTTGACATATGAGGGATATTTATAGGGTTTCCATAAAAGGAAAGGGGAGTAAGTGGCTGGTCGATCGGGTGGTAACCCATTCGGGTGGCAGCTCGATCGAGTGGCACTCCGATCGGGTAGCAGGCCGATCGGGTGGCAGCTCGGTCGGCTGACCACTCGATTCAAGTGCTCGGCGCGATGAGTTTTGCGATTTCGATTCGAGTGTTGAGCGTTGCGATGCGATAGAGTTTCCTATTCAAATTACTTTTAATCCCAACTTCTATATCAACATACAAGCATCCTAATTTAATGTTCGTTTAGCGTTTGCGATTCGATTGCGATTGAGTTGCGATTGCGTTTCGATTAATCACCACATCATACAACATAAATAACATGCACAAGTAACACATAAAGGGCACACACACATAAGAACCATAACCAGACGCGTAATTCGAGTTACGAGTGTGATAGCGATAAGCGATAAAGCGATTAAACATGCGTTACACATCGATAAATAGCGATTAAACCTCGATTATTAGCAAATAATCCACATAATACAACTAACGTAAAAGCATAAAAAGACTCTCTACAAGTCAAAGAAGTCAAAACAGGAATTGAGCAAGGAGTGACAGATCGCAATTTGCAATCTTGTCTTCCTTTGACTTCAATCTTGACTTTGACTTTCGAAACACGGGGTGTTACACAGTTGTTGGTAGTGTGACCATTATCTTTGTGATAGTCACAGTATTGATTCGGATCTTGGCCCAACTTATTCTTCATTGGCGGAGGGGTCTTGAACTGGTAGTCTTCCGTGCTCAGCACCTCCGCTGGGGTTTTGGTCAGAGGGGTCCACTGCCTCTCTCTGTTTTCCTGCTTTGTCTCTCTTTGTGCAGCGAGCTTGTTTATAGTAGCTCGCGCGTCTTCAGATGAGTAGTTTCCAGAATTCGAGTCGCGCCAATTCTTTTTAAACGTTTTTCCGATGCTCGCGCTCATGTCTGTTGGGCGACTGTGCGGTGTTGGTGGTCTGTTAGTGCTGAGGTTCTTCTTTGTCTGGGCGTACACTTTGGCGGCCGTCATCATCTTCTCCGAGCTCTTTGGTAGCCCTTCCGTTCCAGACAAAACCTTTATCATGTCGTCACAACGGACGACATACTTAAACTGCGCTCTGATCAAGTGCTCATGAACATCTCCTATCTCAAGTACTTCTTTGTTGTAACGTGTGATAAAATCTTCTAAGCTCTCGTCATCGCGCCTCCAAATATTCATGACGTCTGCAGTATCTCGGATAGATCTTCTTTGTTGGCTGAAATGCACCAGGAATTTTTCTCGCAGGTCTACCCATGATGTTATCTTCCCAACAGGCAGGTTATCGAACCATAGTCGCGCGACACCTGTGAGAGTCTGGATGAATACATGGCACCACATTGGCAAGGTCCATCCTCCTACCAGACCTGCACTAGTGAAGACCCGAAGATGGTCATTCGGATCTGTCATGCCATTGAACTTGCCGACATTAGATGGGAGTTTTGCTTTTTCCAAGGGAGCCAAAGCAATCTCACTGATGAACTTGGAATTCTCTGCTGCCTCCGCCGGGCGGTAAATCAAATTGTAATCGTGTTCTGCTTCAGGATTATAAACCGCGCGAGGTTTATAACTTTTGTAATTCGGTTGCAACCGATTGGACATGCTTGTATTGTCCCCTTCGTGGTATGTTCTGTCGTACTCATTGGTGTGGGTGTCCCGCCGCGGGCCCAACCTGGAGTAAACTGACTGCCTTCGGTGAGAATGAGATTCATCGTGATACTCTCTTCGTCGATTTTCAGAGTGAGTATGTTCATATCTCATTGGAGATCTAGAGTAAACTTCCGTGTCTTCTACCTGAACTCCTGATGGTGTATCATGATGGGAAACATGAGGCACCGATGGTGCTCGAGTGCGAGATACAGGTCTTCGTGACTGAGTGGGAGGAGCAGTTTGTGCACAGAGTTGTGCATACACAACATTTATCGCTCCTTGGGAACTGACATACCAGGAGATGGGGATTTCTCCAGGAGGTAGAATTGAGCTTATTGGAATTTCAGGCTGCATTCCTGGAGTGACAGGATCGTTCGGATGATTATCATTGTATTGAACCTCGTTATCATCCGAAGCCTCTTCCACAATCCCTTCGACTTGGGTATTATGGGCGAAATTTGGCCGAGGGCCGGTTTGACGGTTTGTCGGAGTTTCTTCCATCGGAGATGAAAAAGTGAATCAAAACGAGAATAAATGAATAAAACTGAGAAATCGATGGGCGCCAATGAAGAAACACTGGTTTAATTGACCGGAATCAACTGAACCAGGGGGTTTGAATCTGCATAAAAGGGTTTGTCTCTTCTCGTTTGATTCGTGGGTGAATGATATTCTTCCTCTTACAATAACTGCAAAACAACCACCGTTAGACTCGCCACGGGGAGAATGGAGGATCTCTCCGTGACCACCCTCCGGCGTGAGAATAAGTACAGGTTTTGATGAAGAAGAAGTAAAAGTGAAGTGAATGTAACTTGAGAGTTATACCTGAATTATCCTTCTATTTATAGCCGAAGTTTGGGCGGGAAAACTTGTTGGTGAAATATTGACGGAAAGTGCTTTTTCCGTAAGCGGTTATTTTCCCTCCGTTAATCGCTAAGGATTTGACTATGCACACGGATCGCGATTTTGATCAACGGTTGGGGTTTTGCCACGTGGAAAGTGGGCAAGTAAAGATCACTCTTCAATTCCGTGCCATCATCGTGACTTCAAGGGAGCCTGGGATGATGCCACGTGGCCATTCGGTTATAACCGACTAGTGGTGCACGATGGAGCCCTCTAGAAGAACATAGCTGTAATCCTGTGTGGCTCTTTATTGTATGGTATCAGATAAATTATTTTTATCCAAGTCTGGATATCAATTATGCGGAAGTGTGTGCTAGGGTTTTTTATCCTTTCTGCTATGGAGATAAGCGCAAGGATTTGTTAGTTTCCTTTGGCACGCAGATGTTGATCATTGTTTTCTTTCTAAGTTTTCTTTGTAGGACCAGTGCACGACCGCGCAAGGTCTAAACAGAGTTAGAAGGATGAGGTTGTGGTATGGTCCCAAGTACTCGAAGCAAGGTTTTTGGGACCTTACCCCTTCAGTATCCCACTAAAGTAGGGTTTGATGTTATACCCGACCTGTTAAGATACAAACACGAAACAAGTAAACATGAGTACAACACGAAATCTTATCTTGTCAGTTTGTTTAAACACGAACACAAACCTGATAATAAATAGGTTACACGAACACGACCTGTTAAACCATAAAAAAAACTTACCAACATATCTGGTGATTTGCTAAGTCAAGAACATTAAAACCCCATCCCATTTCCTATATTTTTATACTAACAATTACTAACATGTCTTAACGGGTGCTTACACATGTTAACGAATTTTTAACCTGTTTAGACACGAAAATTAATAGGTCTTATCATGTTAACTTGTGACACGTAACATGTTAAAAGTCAAACACAAACCTGTCGTTTCATGTTTAGTTAGGGCACTGAAAATGAACAATGAAAAACATGAGGGACAGTTTTTGTAAATATTAAACCTAGAATAGAATCATGGTCATCTTCCCCCAAATCGGCTTCAAGATTGCCGTAGAAGCACTTTCATTCGATCAAGACAATTAAATGAGAACCCAGTGAAAGTCGTCTCAGGATAGGTGGAATTAAGCAAAAGCAGTTAGCTTTTTCTACCCTTATATTATTAATTTGGCTTAAGGTGATCCGCTATTCTCTCAATCAAATTTTGACGTGTTTGTTAATCTATATCTATTGATTCACGCTATTACTAGCTAACTGTGTCCACATAGCTTTTGTTTAGTGATATTATATGAATTTGAAGTGGGTGTATTAAGTTATTGCTTCTTGCTATGTGGAAATTTTAGAGAGCACATAAGGTGTTTGATGATATGCCTGAGTGAACAAAATGGGGTTTTGTTGTGTGGATTGTTTGTGACTTCTTGCACTCTTGTTTCTGCTCATACCTCTATGCCAAGTTGAACTTTAGGTGTTCCTACATATGGGCATACACTACACAACAACATGAGTCTGATGCCAAAAGGAATGTATCTAAAACATTTCTTGAAAAGTCTTCTTTTTATTAAAAGATATGGGTGTTTTTTTTTTTTTTTTCTAAAAGCTTACAGATATATATAGGCATAAATATGTAATTTGTTAGATTATGTGTAATGCTACCAAATCCGTAACTGAGCCTGAAAGACCGCCCCCTTGAGCATGATGGGCGAAGGCATGGTTTGAGTCACGAGCGTGGGGCAAGTGGGCGACTTTGTTTGTTAATTTAATCTTGTTACCCAATCACAAACCTCCACCTCACCATTCTTTACATAACAAATGGAACCCTTGTGAGACCAATACACTACTTAGGGGCTGTTTGGCTAAGCTTATTTTTTTGACTTATTTACTTATTTGCTTTTTGAAAAGTTAAAAGGTGTTTGGGTTAGCTTATTATGTGAGAGAAATAAGTAAATAAGTCATTCCATTATGACTTATTTGCTTTTCAAATAAGCAAATAAGTAAATAAGTCAAAAAAATAAGCTTAGCCAAACAGCCCCTTAGTGAGTGTGACACTCCTACCTACGTGGCGGTGACGTGACACCACTTTTAGTGAAACCATTATTGCGTTAAGATAAAATGCGTCATTTTGTCTGTTTGTTTGTTTTCAGAAATGGAGAGCATGATACAAGCAGTAGAAGAAACAACTTCTGGGGACAAATCAAGCATTTCCCATGTGAAGAAACTGCTGTTTAGGCGAATATTGGTCGGCGTAAGCGATGGGCGGTTTTTCATGGGGGCGTTTTACTGTATGGATAAACAAGGAAACATTATTCTCCAAGATGCCGTTGAGTATCGTAGTACCAGACGATCTTCTCCTTCTCCAATGGAACAAAGGGGCCTTGGTCTCATATTAATCCCGTTCGCTTGTAGAACATCTTGTCATGTGGATTGCTCAATCGATGAACAACTCTCATTACTCTCTCTTCAGGCTCAAAGGTAACATTGTATTGTGATGTTTTATTGTTTTTTTTTTTCCCAAAAGATTTATAGGAACATATTGCTGAATTCATGTTAATGAACTCTGTTTTTGTATCCAATGGTTTTCAGGTCTAGTAATTTAATATGTGTTTGAGATGTTTAATTTGTATTTGATGATTTGATGATACAATATCAATCCATTGTGGAATGTATAAAGAAAAACAATAGATACAATACAATGCAAATGTTGTTATGTTATTGACAGAAGAATATTATAAATGATTTCATATTACAGAATACAATAGTGAGTCTTCTGGAGTAGACTAACTGTCAAAACCTGTCGCGGTAAGCAGTGCCATAAACAATTAGGTACGGTACGGTTTTCACAACAGTATCAATCGGTATTGCAAAGTTGACGCCAGACGACATCCCACTCCCTGCAGTAAATTATACAAACATGTTTTTGAACCTGTGAGTTGTATAATTTCATCTTTCACTGCTTGTCTACTACATCCAGAGATCCTAATATCATGTATGTAAATCACTTTATCTAATATATGTATGGTTTGACCTTTGAGGTCAAACTGATTGGTTTTCAAATTCAGACTTGATATGGACTATAACAATGAAGTCGAAAATAAATGAAATATTAAGAACATCAACCATATACCTTTTCGAGTGAAAGTTGCTGTATTAACACCGATAACATGGCCATGAGAATCAAGCAAAGGTCCACCTGAATTTCCTGCACGTTACAGTAACAACAAAATGTCCATATGATATCATAATACCACCATATAATATTGCCACCGAATCAAACAATGTGCAAATTCACCTGAATTAATAGCTGCATCTGTTTGAATGGCTCCTCTAATGGCACCTCCATTCGGTGATGGTATCTCCCTACCTAGCCCACTGACTACCTGATATTGTTCTATGTCACTATCGGAACTTATATTCTCAATATATATTTACATTTTAAAAGTATTTTTTTAATTGTGAAAACCCGTCACCAGAAAACTCACGTCTCGCCAATACATTCGCTAACCAATTAGGCCAAATAAAGACATAAACCAATGGGCGCTTACCACTGCGTCACCCTTTGAAGGTTAAGTTAGAATATTATTACCCCAGTGGTTAATGTGTTCTCATATCCATAAGGATTCCCGATAGCATAGCAGCTCTGGCCCACGTTTAGCGTACGCGCACTACCTATATCTACTGGCTTTACTTCAATCCCGTCAATATCGACCTGCAAACACGAATATGAACAAATTATCAACCGATGACTGCATTTTCTTATTCAACCCCCCCCCCCCCCCCCTCGTAATTCTACCTACCTTTAGAACAGCCAAATCACTTGACGGGTCAACACCAACAATCTTTCCATCTCTAGATAAACTGTTACCGTATCTGTCAACTAAAAAAACCTTACAAATCTGTCGTCCGAGTTGATCCGTAGCCAGCTTTTCAACGACATGATAATTCGTCACCTGCCGTACATTCATCATACCAGAAAACATAAAAAGTAAGCATTAATAGGCTAAAAGAAGAAAATGCATGAAAGTGAAATATGATATATCTTACAATGTGACCAAACTTGTCCCAAATAAAGCCTGAACCTGTGCCTTCAACTTTGGCTTTCTCATCATCCACCATCACAACTTCATCAGAAGTTTTTGGGTTATTAATGATTTCAAGGTCTTTGATGAAAACCACAGATGGTGATGTTTCCTACATGAATGTAAAATGCAAGTAACTAACATCAAAAACTAATAATCAGATTGATTGTTGCAAGATGATGCCAAACTAGAAATGTCTATATCCTTTAGAACGACTAACTCACACATAGTAAAGCCGATCCTACTAAAAACAAAGCTTTGAGTCTTAGGGTTGAAAAATTGATATGCACAATTGAACCCTGTTCAGAAATTCCACAGCTTTCGGGGCTAGGAAACCAAACCAAACCAAACGTATCAAAAGCAAAAGGGATAAACGTGTGTTGATTTCTAATATATTCAATTAATCACACATGATCTAAACCTACTCCTAAATCACTAGAACCTCTTGGCTACAAGATCTTTTATGGAAATTATTTGCTTGCCTCCAAAATCCCCATTTTTTTTTATCAAGCTCTAACAGACAATTGCAATTCTGAAGGAACTGAAAAGAAACATAATACTAAACCAATAGAAAGAAAGGTGCTTAAAAGAAGCATAGAGAGTGAATAACCTCAAAGAGACGAACAACTCGATCTTCTTCCAGCTGGGTTTCATCCAGTTGTTGGGCGATTGCAGGTAGAATTGAGGAATTTTGAGAGAATTGAAGATAAGTGGCCACTGCTGTGAAGATTATTGTTCTGCGGGTTGCAGGTAGATGATGAGAGGGTAGAGATGATGATGATGAAGGTTTGTATGAAGAAAGTGGAATGGGGACCGAGTGACCACAGCCCAGAACCTCCATTACACTTCACAATATCTATCCATCCCCTTATGTAGTTATCACGCAACTAGGTAGAGTGTGTCTACGAACGCATTAAAATTTACCGAACGAGATTTTATGTTCGTGTTCGTTCATTAAGGAAATGAATGTGTTCACAAACAAAAATAAAATCGGCAAAAGCGACGGAGGCTAGAGGTGAATGACGGAAGGAGCAGCGCTGGAACTTGAAGCCACAATAGCGTAACTAAGGTCGATAGTGTTCATCGATGTGAATAGGGTTTCCCATTTTAATTGTTAGGGTAATAAAACATATAAATTAAAGAATATAAAAAGTTTAGATAAAATAAATAAAAGTACAAAAATATTTCATGAACAACATAAACAAACGAACATCAACGAAGGTTCACGAACACAATTGAACGAAAGAGATCTCTATTCATGTTTGTTCATTTAACTAATCGAACAAAATTACTTGTTCATGATTGTTCATTTATTAAACGGACGAATGTAAACGAACTTTCCTCCGAACGGCTCACGAGTTGTTTGATTCGTTTACGACCCTATTTGATCTTACTTCTAAATCTAAATATTTGTCTGCTAAAGAACTACAACTATCAATCACTTGGTGAAGAAGAACAATATTATTTGCACCTCGATACCATTATGCTACAAACGCTTTGGTATATATCGTAATATCTGATAACCTAGTTTAACTTTTTTTGTTTTTTAATCTTATTCTAAACTATGAATCGCTTTTTAATTAAATTTATATGTTACAAAATTATTTATTGAAAACTTGTTTAGATTTTTCATATTTAGGATCCAACAATTTTAAATCAATAATGCATCAATAGAACACAAGTTTCTTCGTACAATGGTGTGTATTCTTGTTGAAATACCAAGTAAAAACCATAACCTCTAATTAGGTTCCGTTAAAATAACAAGTAAAAACCATAACCTCTAATTAGGTTCCGTTAAAATAACAAGTAAAAACCATAACCTCTAATTATGTTTCCATGCAGGATTACTGTTTGAAATCACGTATCATACACGTTTAGCAAAACTCAAAGTGAGTACATGGAATGTTAAATGCTAAAAAATAAACGAATTCTTATAATTATGTTTTTTTAAAGGTAAACTTCATTAAAACAAACGGCACACCTCAAACAGAGGGGCCCAAACACAGACAAAAAAAAACCCTACATAATTACAAATTTACACCAATCTACCCACTTCAGATTTTTAAAACTACTATTTTTGAACCATAAATAACCTGACGCTCTACCTCACTAACAATATCCCCGATTCTAGTCTCCTTGTTCTCGAACCTCGCTTTGTTTCTAGCTTTCCAAATACTCCATACCGCAATCCTTATGATTCCTTTAAAAGCTTCCTTTTTTCCCCGGTTAAACCCACATGCCCGTGAATCTCCGTGATATCTTTGAAACCGAAAAAGAACAGATTCTGAATGTTACACCACCTACTGATTTGGTTCCAGATTACCGTAGCCACATAACAAGACGAGAATATATGAGATACCGAGTCCTCTCCATCCTTACAGAGTGCACACCTATCTTCCTAAACCTCGATATTTCTTCTTTTCAATGCGTCCACCGTAGCGATTCTGTCTAAAGCAGTTCTCCACATAAAGATGTTACATTTTTCAGGGATCCATTTACACTCTTCTAGAGGTTCCTGAGAGGGGGAATAAGCTGACCACTATTGTTTAATAGTCTCTTAACAGCACCCACACTATATTATATTCCTTATCATCGGCTCATATCCACTCCCAAGTATCGGATATGTCAACAAGCCTGATGTGAATTAGCCTACTACAAAGATCAACCAGTTCATCAACCTCAACCCAGGCCGAGACGTTTCTGACCCAAGCCCAATCGAAACCCGATCCGAAAACGCTGCCATCGGTCCTCGGTTTGAGACGATCCGCCACCTTACATTTCTTTTCCTTTTCCAACTTGAACAACTCCGGGAATTTGAGTTTAAGAGGCTCGCTACACAGCCACGGATCTAACCAAAACGAAGTATTCTCCCCGTTCCCAACCTTGCTTCTGAAAAAATTCCTTATTGGGCTTCCATCAACCGTTGTTTTTGAAAGAACCCTCGCTATATTACACCAAACCCCACCCATTGAATTTCTTGACGGGATAAAATCCCAGTTGAGCCTCGTATTGTGAATTGCTTCCACCACTTTAACCCAAAGCTTGTTGTTTTCCACCTTGAGCCTCCACCCCCACTTAGAAAGAAGCGAAACATTAATATTTTTAAGTTTACTCAGGCCTAGGCCTCCCTGTTTCTTCGGAAGCGTAACTGTATTCCAGGCCACCCAATGAAGTTTTTTGTTTCCTTCATCCCTCCCCAAAGAAACCTTCTGATTTTGGCCTCCAAGTCCGAGATGACTTTACTAGGATCTTTGTACAACGAGAAATAATAATTTGGGAGACTTTCGAGCACGGATTTTATGAGAACCAATCTCCCCCTATCGACAATAAAGAAGCCTTCCAGCTGGACAACCGAGCATCGAAAATCTCATACACCGAACTCCAATTAGCGACCCGATTCATATTAGCACCGACTTTAAGCCCGAGATAGCAAAAAGGAAACGAACTCATTCTGCATCAGATGAGCGAAGCCATCTCTCCAAGGTCCTCCGAGTTCACCCCCATCCCAAAAAGGTTCGATTTATCCAAATTGATTTTAAGCCCGGAACACAAATGGAAGATCCGCAAGATACGAACCACATTAGATAAATTCTCTTTAGACCATTCCCCTAAGATGATGGCGTCGTCTGCATAAAAAAGGTGAGAAATAATGGGCCCATTATTAGGCGTCTTCACTCCACTGACAATACCTTCCTTCTTTGCCTTATCGAGCATACACGAAAGCACACCATCACCATAATGAAAAGGAAAGGGGAGATTGGGTCACCTTGTCTCAAACCTTTGAAGCATTGGAATTCAAATGTAGGGGAACCATTGACGAGCACAGAAGAACGGGCAGACTTTAGAATGCCTTTGATCCAAAGACACTAACGCTCAAGGAATCCCTTCTTAGACATGACGTCTAGGAGGAAATTCCAATTCACGTTATCATAGGCTTTCTCAAAGTCGATTTTAAAGAAGAAACATTTTTTCTTAAACTTTTTACCCCACCTTTAAATCTCGTTAACAATGAGAGGCCCGTCCAGAATGTAGTTTCCTTCTAAAAAAGCTGACTGGGAATCCAACACAACCGAACCGATAACCTTCTTTATCCGATTCGCGAGAACCTTGGAAACCACCTTACTAATAATCCCTATAAGATTTATCGGCCTGTAATTTTTTAACTCCACTGGGTCTTTGATTTTTGGAATTAAAGTAATAAAGGAAGAACCACTCCCCACACTAAACTCCCCTTTCATGAAAAAAGCGTCCATAACCTCTTTGAAGTCATTCTCAAACAAATGCCAGAAGTTTTTAATAAAACTCATGTTCAGACCGTCTGGGCCGGGCGACTTATCACTCCCACATTCCTCGACCGCAACTTTAATTTCTTCCAACGAGAAACTTTGTACCAAAGACTGTCTGTCTTCCTCCCCCAAAACCTTCGAGTCTTCACACAAAACCTGAGGCCTCACCGTCCAGTCTTCCTTGAACCGATTCCTAAAAAAGACATAATTTATTTTTTCACTTTCGCCGGATTAGAAACCCACCTCCCATTAATTGTCAGCCCTGGTATTTGGTTCGACGCTTTCTTCTGGTTTACCAGAGAATGAAAGAACTTAGTATTAGCGTCTCCTTCCGAAGCCCATTTAAACTTGATGAATTGCATTTTTTAATGCCTACAATACTCTTCGAAATATGTTTGAATAAATACGTAACTTTAAAAGTTTGAAGAGAAATATACGTAATTGCCCCTTAAAAGAATATGAAAACACCTAACTATATAACTAATGTTACTAGGGGCATCATCCAAAATACTTAAATGACATCGACCAATGAGAGACATTCACCTCATTTTTAACCAAGTCATGAAAAAAATACCCAAATTGGTAGGGGCACAACACAACCCAAAGAACCTTTTTTTTTCATTTTTAAAATTGAAACTAAATTCATATATATGTATTAATTTCTAACTTAACCGAGAAACAGTAAAGTGACGGTAACGGCGTTTGGAAAACCTACACCCACATTTCAGCCGACATCTCTCACCCTCTGCCTCCTCTCTCGAGCTCCGGCAACCGGAGCCGTATTTCCAGCGACGGTCCGGCCAGCTCCGGTTTCTTCTCCGGCCGCACACCAACCTCCAACCTCCTGTCCTTCTTCTACACCCTCGAACTGCCCACACAACACCCCCTCTTCTCGGGTAAACGGTCGGCCACCACATTCGGGTGGTGGCGCACGACGACAAGAATACGGCATCAAGGAAGGGAACGAGATGAGAGAGAGATCGGCGAGAGAAAGGGGAGACCGACCACCTCCCCCGTGGCGGCGCAAAGGCCGACAGGCGGCGAATCCTCCTCCGGCGACCCAGATTTCGGCAATCGACGGCGTAAAGTTCGACGAAGACGGTAAGGACCAATCACTCTCTTGCCCTAATAGTTGAGCGAGGTCAAAATCCAATTTTACTTTGTGAATTGATTTGGGGTACTGGTTTTAGCTTCTTTGATTGAATTAGTTTTTTCATATGTTCACGTTTAGAGAATGATTCGAGGTTATTCGGTTTTGGTTTCACTGTGTGCTAAACTTTTGGAGCATCTGTAAATGCTTAGTTAATTGAAATTGAGAATATCGAAATGGTTGGTAATTTATCCTCTACCGCGGGTGATTATTATCTTATCAATGTCTGGTAGAAAGTTTGATAGTTACGGTATGCTTCTATGCAGCCTAACTCTTTGTCTCTTCCTTGAATATGCTTCTCCATGCAGTTTTATTGGAAAAGAAATCGGATGAGATTCCATGGTAAGTGTTATCATGTGCTTAGCAAGTTTGTGTCACTATAGAAACTGAATTTAATGGGTGTTTGGGATTGCTTATTAGAAATGCTTATTGCTTTTTGAAATAAGCAAATATGCGATTTCAAACCGTTTATACATAACATCTTATTGCAATCACAATCACTTTAATAAGGCTTTACATGTAATAGCGAAATCAATTACAGTAAATTTCCAGATTTTTAGATTTCCATTAGCCAAATAACTAAATCGAAAAGCAAACAATAGCCTTCTCTGTTTATTATTTTGGATTAGGTATGTAATATGTGAGAATTTGATTGATTGGGTAATCAATTTGTGAGAATGTAATTGAATTCTCTTGAAAGAGAATCTTTAAAACCAGGCTTTTGATAAAATTTGGGCATAACAATTAGCTTTTTAGATTTATGTTCATTGAACTTTTAATCTCTATTAATTCTTTTTATAGGTTTTTGCAGTTCTGATGGTTGTGGAGCATTTGGCTATGTTACTGAGGTAACTGTGATTGTTCTTAAGAAATTGACGAATTAATTTGTTATAATTTTAATTTGAAAGTTTTTAGCCATAAAAGTGAATTGAATAATGCATTTAATATAGAGTAAATTTTAAAAGCTCTTCATTTGGAATTGGATAATAAAAAGTTCTATTAAAAAAAACACATAAAGATCAGCTGTAGTTGGACTAACAAGAAATATCAAACAGGAAAATGCATGTAGCTTTAAGTGGCACTTGCATTAGAAACTCAAAAGGCAATAAGGTAGCTACAACTCTTTTATTATTTTTCCACCAGTCACTTATATTACTTATAATATGAAGAGAGAAAAATTGTTTCAGCTTTAGATATTACTATTCTTTGAACTCCCTCGATTACAAACTTTTCAGTTTATAATTTGACGGCTTCGAGCTCGGATAAAGGAAGGTTTGTAACAATAATCAAACCAAGAAATGGCAGGTGCAAATGATATCGATCAACATGTCGCATCCATGGTTTTACGGGAGCCTTGAGCCTCAGAAAAGTCGATTCGATTTTAGTTTCATGTAGCACAACAACCGTTGTATATTGGTTTATTATGTTTTCGAAGACTTCGATCTATTTGAATTTGTTTGGTGAAATACGGCTGTTTTGTCTTTGTGTAACCTGAGCAAATCACGCACAGTGATAAGGCGCAACACGCCTGTTTAGATAGCACTAGTTATATATTAAAAACACAAGTATAATCAATTTTATTGATTCAAAATAATGAAACAAGTTATATACATATAAAAAAATAAAAATAAAAAACATCTAAAATCTAGAAATCACAAGGCCATCCATACCGCTTCGATTTTTTTATACACCTAACAACTTAATTTTTTTTTTGTATTATTGTACCTTTGTTAAATTTGAATTGAATTCATATTAATTTTATCTATATGAAGGTGTGATTGGTATTCTTTTGGGTGATGGATGTTCTTTAACAAGTCATTGTAGCCACCACATACGGCTATTGACCAACACTTTCAAATCAGCATATACTATCCGGACTTGCAAACCGATTCCTCTACCCAATACCTTTGCCGCGGTGTTGCAGTAACACCCGAGCAAACCGATGCCGAAATACCTGAGCAAACCAAAGGGGTTGTCTGAGGGTGCCCCGAGCAACCTAAGAGTATATGATACATATAACCATTTCATTTTCTTTTCAAAAAGCAATTTGTACCTAATTTATAGATTTTTTTTATAACAAACTAACGTTACACCATATGTCATAATTATTTGACCTAAATACGAAATATCCTCACGATTGAAAATTATAAACGATAAGTATTTCTCCACGTGTCATTCGTGTTTACAGTGACCATTTCATATCATCAAAGATAAGCTTATAAGAGTGATCCATATGTAGCCACTTGTAAAGGGCAATTAATGCGAAAAGCGAGAAGTAGCACAAACAGTTACATATGAATTAGGACAAACTGATCCAGTCACTGACTCACTGCCACGTCAAGTTCCCTCAAACATATCTCATCTCCTTTCATACAATAAACTCCCCTCAACTTATTACAACTGCTCATTTTTAAGATTTTCTTGTTACAAAAGTTGGCTAATTATAGTTCAAAGTAGCATCTTTTTGTTAGAAATATAATAGTTTTATTTTAAAAGGAAAAGAGTTTTATAATGTAAACTATTTTACAAAAATTTGCTAAACTTTTATAAATTTGTATAAAGCTTTAATCACTTACATGTTGAAACTGGGATTCAGTTAAATTAGTATATTAAACTTGGCAAAATATTTGTTATCTTTTATATAGATATATGTTTCGTTTTAATATTTGTATATATATAACTTTATAACTTACAATTTTTTTATATGTATATCAATTCATAATAACAAGGAGGTTCCATAAAAATGAAATATTAGTTTACACATAATATAACATTATGATAGGATCATAAATCAACATTACTAAAATATATAAACTTTCAACAACAATATATAATTCCTCTTGTGTTTATCAAGTAAATAAAGAGCTACCAACTAAATGTCATATTAATAAGCTTTTATATAACTAGTTAATTATATAACATCTCAATAGTAACTAAATAGTCAAGACCAAAACTTATCCTCATATGATAAATAAACACCCATACGGTTTTGTTTGTGTGATTCTTCATTGTCTTATGTCATGACATGAATTACACAACACACGCGCGCATACACACATACATATTGCTTAATGTATGTATAAACATATTTAAATTGTTTGCTTATAACAATACATGCATCGTCTATTCAAATGATTTTACACTTTGTAGCTATGGTAATTTTACGAAACAATTCGAGTTAACTACAACTAACAACTTAGATCTACAACTAACTTTGTCAAACACACTCTTTGTAAAACCTCATGAGAACGCCTAAATGTGACTATAGAGACCTTAGTTACATAAAAGAGAAATGCAAGGTATTAGAATGGCTTACACTAAATATGAGGGGGGTATCCTAACTTGCACAAACTATAATCCCCCCTATAAATTGCATAGCCATCATTCTACTTGTGGCATATTCTCATTCATTCACCATTCAACAAAACACAATAAACTCTTATCTCTCTATACCCTATAGTCTATAGCTAAATGGCAAGCTCAAGAATCGCTAGATTTGTGAGTGAAGTTGCACCACCCCAATTTGTGAGTTTAATGAGGCATCGAACAACGAAAATGTTGGACACGATAAGCGAAGACGAGAGGGAAGTTTCTATGAATCATGAGACCTCATCACTTTCTTCTGCTCAGTTTCATCAACCAGCCAGTGGTACTTCTATGCAGTATGGCCTTAAACAAAATCAAAGAAAGTTTCCGGTGTTTAGAAATTGATGTGTTTGGATTATATATGTTTTGTTAATTGTTTATGTTTTGAAATGACCCAAGTTTGGTTGCACTCTCTTTAGGCCACTTTTATTTGTCTTTTGAGTAGTGGGGTTTAAATATTTGTGCATGATGTGCTTTTATAATTATGCGAGATATATTATGTGTATCAAGAAACGTTAGTTATATATTCCAAGTTCCTTTTTACTTGTAGTAAACGAACAAATGTTGTATTAAAAGATTAAATATTATTTTAGTAATCTGTTTGGTAGCATCTGAATGACATTAAGAGGCTACCTCTTAATGAAATCATTTAAGAGTTTAACAAAGATAATGTAGAAGAATGTGACATGTGATGGTTTACCATTCAGATGTTACCTCTTATCCAGTCAGACATAAGGTTACCTCTTATTCATTCAGACATAAGGGCCACAAATGATTTCATTAAGAGGCAGCCTCTGAATGGATTAAGAGGCTACCAAACAGGGCCTTAGTCTAATATTAAAGCTTATGAAATTCAAATTTCAAGCCACAAGAAACACACAAATAAATAGAAGTGTAAATGAATTAATTCGTTACTTCAAATCGACTCGCTAAAAGCTGAAGCATGCCAAGTTTAAACAAATGTGAACCTAAACTCGAGCCTAAATTGAAACTCATTTAATCGGGCTTTAGGGCTTTAGACATATAGATCGGCTTTATACATATAGATCTAAAACAAGACAAGATAGAACTTGAATCCTCATAACTTAAACGAAACTAGCTCAAGTTTAGAGGGCAGGCTCAAGTTGACGTGTTTGACTTGTTTACGCGTTTATTTTTTTGAAAGGTGTGAATTATTCGCGAATGTCGGGAGGTCTAGCATACGTTGTCTTAATCGGGTCCCCGCTAGAGAGCCCCCTCGTACAATAGATCCCCAATTTAAACCCCTCAATGAGAAATCCCTATCACCAAGACTCGAACTTGAGACCTTGAGGGGAAAACTCACCCGGGCCCACCATAAGTGGAACTTAAATACCCGTGGCCACCACTAGAGCACTAGTGATGGTTTGTTTACGCGTTTATTGATAAGCACGATCTTCCTTTACAATTGAGATATAAATGATAAGGCTAATATATTAATTCTGTTTATAGAAATACGAAGCCAACTATACATACATCTTGTATATCGGGGTTCATCACCCACACCCGAGGCCCATCTCTTAGGGGTCAATTCCAAAACCCGATGACGTGGCCACCTACGTGACGGATCATCCCGAAATGACTACCGTCCCCCACATCCAATAGCCTAAAACGGTGGTTTCACTTTATTCACTGTCATCATTCACCAATGATTTGGACAAATTCCGTTATTTCTAGGGACCGTGACATAAATTCAAAAAGAAAAGTCTTTTAATATAAACACATAGATAAGGGTGAACGGGGCACCATGCGGGGAGGCATGCGGTGACCCTATTCCCCGAGCGGGAACACCGCCGCCATCACCGCGGTGATGCAATTCGGTGAATGGAATCGGTGTGTATTCACCGATGAGAATTCAAACTTTAAACGGCTATATAGCCATTATACATAAAAAAAATAAAAAAAATGTCCTAACCTCTATAAATACTACCTCTTAATCTTTTTATTTTTCAAACCCAAAACAACTCTCACCCATTCAACTCATCTAATTTTTTTAACCAATCTTTAAAAAAACTGGATTCCAAGTTCCCGTTTTTTTCTCCCCTGCCCGACTTTCCCGACGATGAAGATTCATCGTCAAGCGATGGTAGTTTAATTTTCTTCCAAAATCTCATCCAACAAGCGGAGCTACTAGACACGACATCGTCTAGTAAAAAAAAAATTGTCCGTCGAGATCGTGTGGGAGGCCACGAAACACTCATGGCCGATTATTTTGTCGAAAATCCAAAATTTAATGCCGATATTTTTCGTCAGAGGTTTTGTATGTCCAAGTCTTTGTTCCTAAAAATTGTTAGTGACGTGGAAGCGAATAACGAGTGGTTTCAAGAGGGCTTGGACGGGAGAATGAAGAAAAGTTTCACGCCGTTGCAAAAGGTTACTTCTGCGATTAAACAACTTGCAACCGGTAACCCACCAGACGAAAACGACGAGTATTTAAATATGGCTGAAAGGACATCTCGTGAGTGCCTTGAATATTTCTGCGAGACGGTCTGTACAATGTATGCCGGTGAATTCTTACGTAGACCAACGAGCCACGACGTTGCGCTATTGTATCAGGCTCATGAGGAGAGACATCACCTACCTGGCATGTTGGGTAGTCTGGATTGTACACACTTCGTCTGGAGAATGTGCCCCACAGAATTGCGTGGACAATATATGAGAGGCGATCATCAATACCCGACAGTTATGTTAGAGGCAGTGGCGTCTCAAGATTTGTGGGTTTGACATGCTTTTTGTGGCCCGGCGGGTTCACAAAACGACATCAACGTGCTCCAACAATCTCCGTTATTTCTTACTCAACGAAACGGAACGGCGCCAAATTGTCCATTTCAAATGAACGACCACTTATACAAACGCGGGTATTATCTTACTGATGGGATCTACCCTAGCTGGTCCGTGTTTGTGAAGTCTTTTCCATATCCTCACATCCCGAATGAAAAAAAGTTCAAGAGGCAACACGAGGCCGCAAAAAAAGATGTGGAACGGGCGTTTGGTGTGTTAAAGGCGAAATGGGGAATACTAAATCGTCCAATGCGTTCCAAAACGGTGAAAAAGATAAGGTCCATCGTGTATACGTGCATTATTTTACATAACATGATTATAAAAGACGACGTAAGGGCGATAGCACCGGTACACATTCAAGATCCTCCAGTCGAACCCGTCTTCGATGATACAGCTTATAGCGAGCTCATTGACGAAGAAACGCATTGGAGACTAAAACACGATCTCGTTGAGCATCTCGGACGTTTAGATCTACCTCACCTTGAAGTGAGTTCCGACGACGAGTAGTTTGTTTTTTTATTTTTCTAGTTTGAATGTAATTTTTATTTTTAATTTAATGAAATGTGTTTTATTAAATTTTATTTAATTTTTATTAATATTTGTTTAATTTATAAAATGCATAATTACAACAAATAAAAAAAAACAAAAAAAAGAAAAAGAAAAAAGCAAGTCCCCTAAGAGAGGAGTGCCGCCATCAAATTGAGGGTGTGAGGGGAGTTAAGAGGGGAGTTGACGTGGCTCGTGCTGATTGGGCGTGCGTAAGAGATGGGACTCCCCTAAGAGAGGAGTGCCCCTCTCACCCTAACATATTGATGAACTCTAACCGCAAATATAGTAAGGCCAGAAAACTATAAGAAACGGCAACAAAAGGCTAATGATATTTACACTATGTTCCCGAGTCATTTAATAGGGGGAGGTGAGGGGAGGGGAGGGAAAGGAAAATTTTCTCTCCTAATCTCTCCAATTTGGGAGGATTAATATATGGTCATATTTGGTCATATTTTCTTCCCTTTTCCCTCCCCTCCCCCTGTTAAATGAAACTCAGGAACATGGTTTTTTATATTTTCATCTCTTTTCCCTCCACTCCCCCTGTTAAATGAGTCTCGGGAACAGAGAGTTAATAAAATTTGTATCACGACCAAACCTATTAGTTGTTAAACCACTTCTATTGTATTTGATCATAAAATTATTCTAATGATATTTATATCCTGACCAACTGATGTGGTTCTAACCGATAATCGATTGGCATAAGAAAATAGAAAGGAACTTGATAGAGTTTTAAAGAGATACTTAAGACTAATTTTCTACATATCATTCTCCAAACCAACAATCCTCTTTTAAAGGAAACAAAATCACACCACTATTTCCTAATCCTACATAACATGAGAATATGGACATTCCCACTATCTCTTTAGCTAATTAACAAAAACTTAGAAGTTAATAAAGAAATGAAAAAAGGAATTAAATTTATGCATGGAACCAAGGGTGTGGCACGTAACACCAACCTAGTTGTTAGACCACTTGTATTCTATTAGATCATATCATCATCATAAGTTATTTTTCTTAATAGAGTTAAAGCTCAAACTCAACTGAAGTTGAATCAATATGTGTATATCTCGAACTTAAGTTTGAGTAATTTTACATGATCGATCTCGGTATAAGCTCAACTCATTTATCATATATATATATATATATATATATATATATATATATATATATAGGGAGAAGATCATGCGAGAACCACCTCTTATTGCGAGAACCACGAGAACCAATGTGAACACAACCAAAAATACCTAAAAATAGCTAAAAATCACACAATTTTTTTTTAATATTTTTATATAAAAATCGCTACTTTTCGAAGCAAAAAAAAAAAAAAAAAATTTGGCCACTAAAAGTAACGATTTGAGCATAAAAAATATATAAAAATTTTTTTTTTAGATTTTTTTAGGTTTTTTGGGGGTTTAGTTTTTAGCATTTTAGCTTGGGTGGGGGGGGGGGGGGGGTTAGGTTTTTGGGGGGTGGGGGAGGGGGGTTTAGGTTTTTTTTTTTTGGGGGGGGGGGGGGGGGGTTAGGTTTTTTAGCTATTTTAGGTTGTGTTCACATTGGTTCTCGCGGTTCTCGCAATAAATGGAGTTCTCGCATGAGCCCCTCCCTATATATATATATATATATATATATATATATATATATATATTTAGTCTGCCTAGAATCTGGATATGGTCTGACGTGCCTAGAATATATATATATATAGGGGAATGCTAAAATGAGAACCAACTCGAGTTGTAAGAACCGTGAGAACTACACCATAGGGGGCGCGGTAGACCAAATTTTTTTTTTCATAAACGTAGATGCATGTATTATAACAATATTTGTAAAAAAAAATTCAAAAAAAAAATTCGTGTGTGTAGTTTTGAGCACCACAAGTTTGTGTTTACGGGTACCGTAAATTTAACCGGAAAATTTACGGTACCCGTAAACACAAACTTGTGGTGCTCAAAACTACACACACGACATTTTTTTTTTAATTTTTTTTACAAATGTTGTTATAATACATGCATCTACGTTTATGAAAAAAAAAATTTGGTCCACCTCGCCCCGGATCAAGTAGTTCTCACGGTTCTTACAACTCGAGGTGGTTCTCATTTTAGCGGACACTTATATATATATATATATATATATATATGGGGGTGGGCTCTATAAGAAACCCCATCTTTTTTAAGAAACCTTGGAAACCCTAGATTCACCCTTGATTTGGTTTCACTTTAATAGATCAATGGCTCTCCTTTTTTGGTGTATATATTAGATTTAAATTAATGCATAAAGGGCATTTTGGGTAGTAAAAAAGTCTTTTTGAGCATTGGAAATCAAAAACCCATCTGCCATGTTTTACTGTCAAATCAAATAAGAGATTTCAAAATCATATCCCTCTTTCTCTCTCCCACTCTCTACTCACAATTATCAAATCTCTTTCCTCCCCCACCCCACAAACGTGAAGAAGAACAAGAAGAAGATGTTCTCATTTCAGAATTAAAATATCTACCTTCAAGATTTCAAGAAATACTAATCCCAGATTCAGTTGCAGAAGACGATGGTGGTTGCAGATCAAAGCATGATTCAGTTGCAGAAGACGATGGTGGTTGCAGATCTGGTGGTTGGTGGAAGGTGGTGACTGGTTCATTCTGGGGTGTTGGTGGTTGATAGCGGCGACAGTGGGTGGTTGTAGAAGGTGGTGGAGGGTGGGTGGTTGGTGGCGCCGGAGTTCGGAACGTCGTCGGAGTCAAGATCTAGTAATGGTTAATGTTCTCTCTCTCCTCTCCTCTGTCTTCAATCAAGATCTAGTAATGGTTAATGTTCATGTATTTTAAATAAATCAAAAACTTTAGGATGAGATTTTGAACGAGATTTTTTGTTGGTTTGGTTGCTTGTTTGGGGATTTTGATCTTAACAATAATTGTTTTTTTTTTGTTGGTTTGGTTGCTGGTTTGGGCTTTTAATCTGAACAGTAAGTGTTTTTTTTTTGTTGGGTTGTTTGATTTACAGAAACAGACCCATAACATGTGTTAAGCACCTGTTAGAATGATATATAACGTGTGTTGATTTACAGAAACAGATCCATAAAGATATTCAATTGACAAGCTGGATGGATGTAGGCGAAGTTAATGCGGGGACATTGAATAAGTCAACTCTTTTGGGAAAGAAGTTTTCGTTCGTTTATAACATGTGTTAGTGGTTCATGCTGTAACAGATCCATAAAGAAGTTTTCATGCTGTAACAAGTTTTCGTTCGTTTCTAACATGTTTTGCACATTTTGGAATGTATAACATGTGTTAAGCCTCAGTTATAATCTTTTTGTAACCTGACATATATTCATGTATAAGCTAGTGGTTTACAAAACACCATGATGTGTATATACTGATCTAACATGTGTTACAATGTGTCTGTTCGGAACATGTAATTGATTAACATGTGACAAGGGTGAAAACAGTCGACGGGGGCGATGAGTTTAATGGTGAGCTTAGTTTTCATGTGTTAGTGATTCATGCTGTAACAGAAACAGACCCATAACATGTGTTAAGCACCTGTTAGAATGATATATAACGTGTGTTGATTTACAGAAACAAATCCATAAAGATATTCAATTGACAAGCTTGATGGATGTAGGCGAAGTTAATGCGTGTTCTAGTAATGGTTAATGTTCATGTATTTTAAATAAATCCAAAACTTTAGGATGAGATTTTGAACGGGTTTTTTGTTGGTTTGGTTGCTTGTTTGGGGCTTTTGATCTTAACAATAATTGTTTTTTTGTTGGGTTGCTTGATTTACAGAGACAGACCCATAACATGTGTTAAGCACCTGTTAGAGTGATATATAACGTGTGTTGATTTACAGAAACAGATCCATGAAAGATATTGAATTGACAAGCTGGATGGATGTAGGCGACGTAAATGCGGGGACATTGAATAAGTCACATCCTTTGGGAAAGAAGTCTTCGTTCATTTATAACATTTGTTGGTGGTTCATGCTGTAACAGAACACCATGATGTAACGTGTAATATGAAACGAGCCATTTATGGTAACACATGTACCAGTAATTTTGGAATATATAATATGAAACAGGTCTTTTGTTTTGCACATTTTGGAATGTATAGCATGTGTTAAGCCTCTGTTATAATCTTTTTGTAACCTGACATGTATTCATGTATAAGCTAGTGGTTTACAAAACACCATGATGTGTATAAAGTGATCTAACATGTGTTACAATTTGTCTGTTCGGAACATGTAATTGCTTAACATGTGACAAGGGTGAAAACAGTCGACGGGGGCGATGAGTTTAATGGGGAGCTTAGTTAATACCGTAATCTTGTTGTAACCCCACTTGTATACATATGATAACATGTAAGCATCCATTATAACCCGACTTGTATTCATGTATATGAAAGTGGTTTGCAAAACACCATGATGTGCATATACTGATCGTAACACGTGAACAAGTTAATATGGAACATACAAGTTAATATCATAACACCGTATACCTAGGATAAAATGTGTTAAGCCTCTGTTATAATCTTGGTTTAACCTAACATGGTGTCATGTATAAGCTAGTGGTTTCAAAAACACCATGATGTGTATATACATACTGTAACATGTGTTAAAGTGACTGAAAATGTATAACGTGTGTTAGGCATCTACTATAACGTGTGTTAAGACTTCCATAATGGATGAATAAACTCCAATAGTAACTTAACAACAACAGAGTAAACCTGATATAACGTGTGTTAAGCCTCTATTATAACATGTGTTAAGACTTCCAGAATGGATGCATAAACTTCAATAGTAACTGTAACAGTAGAGGTACAAATACGGGCGCCTCCACCATTATAATATTGTTGTAACCCGACTTGTATTCATGTATATGAAAGTGGTTTGCAAAACACTATGATGTGCATATACTGATAGTAAACACGTGTACAAGTTAATATGGAACATACAAGTTAATATCGTAACATCGTATACCTGGGATAAAATGTGTTAACCCTCTGTTATAATCTTGGTTTAACCTAACATGGTGTCATGTATAAGCTATTGGTTTCCAAAACACCATGATGTGTATATACATACTGTAACATGTGTTAAGCGACTGAAATGTATAACGTGTGTTAAGCATCTATTATAACGTGTGTAAAGACTTCCATAATGGATGAATAAACTCCAATAGTAACTTAACAACAACAGAGTAAACCTGATATAACGTGTGTTAAGCCTCTATTATAACATGTGTTAAGACTTCCAGAATGGATGCATAAACTTCAATAGTAACTGTAACAGTAGAGGTACAAATACGGGCGCCTCCAACAGAAAATGTGTTAAGTCTAGACCGTTTTAACATCGTGTACTAGAGAAAACAAGAAGAGTCTCACATTACATATTACTAGTAAACAAAAATACATAGCACTAACACGTGTTACGTTGTACATGGGTTTCATGTCACATGTAACACATGCATGTCCTGAAGTTCAAACTATAACACGTGTTAGTTGTGTTGTGCTGTAACATAAACATGGTCATGATCCTTAAGCATCTGATCCACGTTTGACGAAACCAACGGTCCCGAGAATTGTATCCATCACCATCCTAATAACAAAAAGATAAGATAACCGTTAAGTCGTTAACCAGACATAACTATTAACACATTCATAGCCTGAAAATCTTTTTCTCAAACAACATCACAACTTTTTAGCTAAATTGCAATCTTTTTCTCAAATCTGTTTGTTGCCATTAATGTCTTGGGTGATAAGGATATCACTTCTGCTTCTGGATCTACAATTTTTACAATTTATTTTTAAGTTTATTAAAGAGAGAAACTGTCTCAATTGTCATTTCATAATCACATAATTTATTATTACTTTTTTTTATAAATATGTTTTTGATTTAAGAGTTACATAGTACAAATATCCACCGGCAATACCCATGAAAAAAGATTAAAGATTTAACCATTTTCAACCTGGGGTCAACTGCTAGTACATTCATGGTAGACTTTCTTTGAAAAAACATATTTTTCATTTAGAAATAATGAAAAATTGAAAACCCACCATTTTTTCGTCTTTTTTTTTTTTTTTTGAAAATTGTGAAAAAGCCAAGAAACAAGATTAAATATTTCAGAGATTTAAACCTGGGTTGCCTGGAACACTTCTTTTTTTTCTTGATTAGTGGTTGACTTTGACTTGGAGGAGGATGAGTAAAGTAATTTTGATGATTTGGATTATAACTGCTTCCATTTTCTTGACCTATATTCTTAGAGCAAGAATTAACAGTAGTTGCATGAAGATCAGATGCAGAACTCAAATCATATTCCAGAATCACATCGTAGGTTGGTGGATTTGTCTCCATGGACATTAATGGAGAAAATGGTGATATGCAAGTGAAGATGAGGAGATATGAGGGACGAGATGTATATAATTTGGATTTTAAAAATGAAATAATCTATAAATGGGGGGGGGGGGGGGTATGGATGTGAGGTGATAGGCATTAATGGTAATGTCAAATCAAATGGGGAAGAGTTCTTGAGGTGGGTGGATAGATGTACCAAATTACTAATATACCCTTAGCTGTCATAAGCTTAATCAATTGACTTGGATGATGTGGATAAATATAGGCCACATATTGAGTTTGCTAAGTTTTCTAAAAAAATGGGGTTTCTTGTAGAGCATTATCCTATATATATATATATATATATATATGTATAGGGGACCGCTAGAATGAGAACCACCCCGAGTTATGAGAACCGCGAGAACCACACCATCCGGGCCGCGGTTGACCAAAAATTTTTTTTACAACTAGATGTGTGTATTATAAAAACATTCGTAAAAAAAAAATTAAAAAAAAGGCCGAGGGGGTAGTTTTTTACACCACAAGTTTGGTGTTTTTATTTTTTTTTGTTTTTTTTTTACACCAAACTTGTGGTGTAAAAAACTACCCTCTCGGCATTTTTTTTAAAAATTTTTTTACGAATGTGTTTATAATACACACATCTAGTTGTAAAAAAAAATTTTGGTCAACCGCGGCCCGGATGGTGTGGTTCTCGCGGTTCTCATAACTCGGGGTGGTTCTCATTCTAGCGGCCCCCTATATATATATATATATATATATATATAGGGAGCCGCTAGAATGAGAACCACCACGAGTTATGAGAACCACGAGAACCGCGCCCCGCGGGTGGCCGTTGACCACGAATTTTTTTTACACCTAGATCCGTATATTTTAAGACCGGGTGTAAATTTTGGGTTCAAACGGCGCGCCCGAGGGGGTAGTTTTTTACGCCCAAAGTTTGGTAAAAAAAAAAAAAAAAATTAAAAAAACCCAAACTTTGGGCGTAAAAAACTACCCCCTCGGGAGAAAGATCCGTTAGGAACCACCCTTTATTACGAGAATCGCGAGAACCAGTGTGAACACAAACAGTAATAGCTAAAAAAATCTAAAAAACATCAAAAAAAAAAAAAAAATTCTTACTATTTTTTTTGGAAAAATCGCTATATTTCGTTAATAATAAAAAAAATTCAAAAAAAATAAAAATTCGAGTAACAGTTATCCATGCACATGTGCATATGTATCATTTCTTTGGCAAATTCCGTAATTCATTACGAATATTAGACAATTGCACTTTCATTTACACCACCACGTGTAATACACTACTTTTTACGTTAACAATATTAGAAATGCACATGTGCATCTATATGTATCAACATGAAATAAGGTGTTTTGGTACACTACCTTGAATACACTTTCTCTTTCATCTATCAATCCATCCATAATCCACAAACATTCACATGTGCATATGTATTATTTCTTTGACAAATTCCGTAATTCATTATAAATATTAGACAATTGCACTTTCATTTACACTACCATATGTAATACACTAATATTTACATTACCAATATTAGAAATGCACATGTGCATCTATATGTATCAACATGAAATAAGGTGTTTTGGTACACTACTTTGAATACACTTTCAATTTCATCTATCATACCATCCATAATACACTACCATTACCTCCTACCATCCATAATACAATATCATTACCAATATTTTCACTTTATTACATGTATATCAACACCATTTATACCATCCAATCATCATATTAAATCATAAAGTGACAACTATAGCCAAACCATCAACCACTAGATATAACTAACCAAAAAACATGTATATGGGCCTACTTCTCCATTCAAAATCACAAACTTTTTATACCAAAACATGTTATATCATGGTTATACCTAATGATGCACATGTGCATTTTGAATATTGGTAATGTAATAAGTAATGTATTACGGATGGTATTGTAAATTAAAGTGAAATTGTCTATTACTGATAACGTATTACGGAATTTGTCGAAGTAATGATACATATGCACATGTGCATGGATAACCGTTACTCGAAAAAAAAGGTTTTTTTTTGGTAACTAAATATAGCGATTTTTTTAAAACATATATTAAAAAAAAATGGAGTGCTTTTTGATTTTTTTTAGATTTTATTTTGTGTTCACATTGGTTCTCGCGGTTCTCGCAATAAGGGTGATTCTCAAATGACCCTTACCCTATATATATATATAGAGAGAGAGAATTTTAGATGTACAATTTGTATGTATGTATGCTGAAAAATTGTATATTAGTTAGGCCTGCACAAGGATTCATTGTTATTCAAAACATGATGACTTTTTATACTTATAGGAATTGTGGTCACTAATGATGGGAACACCATTTTACGGAAGTTGGATAATGCTCACCCAGCTGCAAAGGTATTTATGTTGACGTTAAATTAGAATACGATTGAATCATCTCCCTGCAATTTCATCTCTATTTAAAAACCCTCAGCTTGCTATCTTTTTGGGTATATCTGTAAAACCTTATTCCATTATATACGATTATCATATAAATTTCGACTATAATAGTGTATTTAAGATTAAACATACACTTAAAAATACAAATTTTCTAAAACATTTTAACAAATAAAACGTTTCAACAATTTATAATTTCATTCGCCGTTTAAAACGTGACGACGAAACTATTCGCGGAAGCTTAATTCTTGAGCGTGTTCGGTTCTTCATTGAGGTTGATCGACCTCCGGTACATTACCTAATACCTACATTTCATAAAAACATGAAATGAGTTAGTTTTAGGGTGTTTATAACGTGTATAATCAAGTCCCAAATGCTGAACAGCAGTTAACAAAATTTTTCTAGGTCTGGGGTCTGTCGCGAGGCGCGACAGACTAGTCTTCAGCTCTCGCGGGCCGTGAGGGCTCTCGCGTGTCGCGACAGGTCACTTTTTCCAGCAACTTTGCTGCTGAATTGCAGCAACTTCCAGCTAGACTACAATTTACGCAAACGAGCATAACTTGCTCATTTTTTATCCGATTTGACTCACGTTTCTTCCTACGTGATCGTAATTTAATTATCCATCACATGGAGTTAAAATCCGACATCCGGATTTGAGACTTTTAAGCCTTTGGCTTATTATCTATTTACTAGGTTTTGACCCGTTCATGTTTTTATCAAACAAACATGTTTGTTTGATCTCAATTTCTCATGAACCTTATAAATTCAATATTGTCAATCATACTAGATTCAAATCCCGGGTTTATATACATTCTTACACCCGTTTTTACTTAAATGCTTATTTTGACCCGTTAAAGGTATTTAAGCATTTTTCCACCTAATTCATGCTCATTTACTTCTTGCATCTTATTTCCACATTATTTATCAATTGATCTTCCACCACAACTATATGTGTGGTGGATTTAATGTGAAGATCTATATATTCCGAGTTTTTACCCCTCGGATATGCATTTTACGACAAAGACTTATATAAAGTCATTTGACCATAGATTTACACCTTTCGCTTTTTATACTCATTCTAAGTATTTATTTGATCATAAAACTCGTTTCCAAACAACCTTTAAGGGTCGTTTGCTCGATTTAACTTACAAGGGCGTTTTGGTCCATTTTAGTCATTCTTTTACGACGAAGGACTTTTAAGTACTTGTTTGACCAAAAATCTGACTTTTCACTATAATTTTGTTTAGAAACCATTACGTTTCTAAAAACACTATGATTATAGTTTAAATTATTCGGTTTACCTAAAAGATAACCAAATGTTCATTTTGACCTTGTCGAACTCTTATAGAACCTCAAGTTCTAAATGATGAGTTGAACCATTATACATACCTTATTCGGATCAATATATTGACCCGTTTTAATGCTTTGCTTAAATTACACTAAATAACAGCGATGCAAATATCCATTTGATATTCATTCCTGTAATCATACACTCGACAAAGTCATTAGTCGATATCGTCAAAGGGTGATATTTTCACCTCTTGACCCGTTTGGTCTAAATGACCGTATATCTTTGCGAGATGTTATTTATTACCATCTTATCTACATGACTCACTCCGGTTTACACCGTACATTCATTTTACTTATAAATCATTTATTGACTCTTTTGACCCATTATAACTTACGCTATAAAGTGTCTTTCACAAACTAACGGTAATCGTCAACGAGTGATCGAATTACCCTTTTACCTTTATTATTTGTATTAGTTTACCTTATAAGGTAATCATTCAAAACTCGCTATTCATGACTAAATAATCATATTAGCTCTTTTTAACCATTACACATGGTTTATCTTTATTGTCTTTTATTCCGACCCGTATCATGTCGCGTCGGAATATCATAATTCAAACAAGACTTTATGTTATTCATAACCTATAAAATCAATAGGTATTCAATAAAATAGTGTAAGCTTTACTTACCTAGCATCCAGATTATGCTTTTTTTTCTTCATTCTTGATTCGTTTGACCCGCTTCACTCCCAAGCTTCCACCTAGCTTGTCAAGCGTCAAACTATCATTGAAATTTGTAAGATGGTTAGATTAGTCATAATCATTTACGACTACTCCATCCTACGATTTTTATGTCGAATTTATCATTCGATCATATTATTGGCCAGTTTGACTTTTTAAAGTCAACTGCCTATTATCATAAATAATTACACAAAGTAGCTCAACTACTCGTTTAATTACTTGGTCAATTATCCGGTAAACATCATTCTTAAGCTACCGTTTTTAACCACTTTATTAACCAAGTTCATGTAATCAGATTTCATCAATTTAACACATAATGATATCATACATCATTCAACATGAACATATCATCGAATTTTCATCTTATCATACTAAACTCACGACTTAGCAAGTATGATTATGTACTCAAACACACAATTTGTTCAAGTATTTCCTGATTACTATCAGATATGATGATTCTGATCATAATTATATCACCAAATTCATCATATGATTAATACCCACTTATCCTAGTGGGGTGAATCATCAAATCATTCAATTTATAGCATCATATGTATAATTTTCACTTAGGGTTTGGTTCTTAAGCAAGTACACATCACTAATTCAATCATAGCTTCAATAATTCATTCAAAATTCGCGATTATGATGATTATTCAAATTTCACAACTTCACAAATCATCAAAATTTGACATATCTTATGATCCCCTAGCTTGGGTGATCATTAATCCACGTTCAATTGTGAATTTAGACTTCGTTTGAGCCTTCAATTTGATGATTTTGCTGTGTTTAGGGTTTTGAACTCCTGGGGAGTTCTTCCTGGTCGAACAGAACACACAGATGTGTGTGTTTTGTTTTTAAAGTTCTTTTTTATTAAATAAACTTTCAAGTTTATCCACTTTGGCCCCTCATGTTTGGTTAGTTTATTAGGTAGGCCATAACCCACTTAATTTTTAACAATATTCCCACTTATTAACTAGGTTAAACATTCCTAAGTTAATTTAGTGAGTTCGGGGGAGATTTATAACTAAGTTTATTTTAAGTCCCGTTTACTCGGGCCTTTTATAAACTTTATTTCTTCAAAAGCTTTTGTTTAACTTTTAGTAAATACTAGTTGTAACACCCGTGTGAACACACGGGTATGTTTAATAACGATCGAAATCAAATACTAAAAAATAGATTATAATATATCATTTAAATTATTTGCATTTAGTTACATATCTTTATAAAACAATGTTAAAGATAGTTAGTTTTAGTGTACATGTTTGATATAGAAATAAACTAAGTAATTGATAATATGTTGTCTAAAATGAAAGCATGACCTAATTTTATGTTAAAGAAAGTTTGTTTCAAAAACAGAGATTACAAAAGGAAAAACAAACATCGGATCTTCTCAGGGGCACAAGTTCGGTACATGTTCAGTTGATTTTACCACTAAAGATACTTTACCCGTCTTTTAGTATTAACGTGGTTTGATTACCAAACCCGTTTTCGGGGTTTTACAATATCATATTGACCCTTAAAAGAAAATGCCACCTTTCAACAAATTCTAACGGATCTTCTCAGGGGCACAAGTTCGGTACATGTTCAGTTAAACCGGATGCTCTTGCAGTCCTGCACCTGCATCTTATTATGTGTAGTTATCTACTCTCTTTGCTATAATCCTTGTGGATTAGTTGAACATGTGTGGCATTTGGTTTGTAAATTGGATTGGAAATGGGTTTGGCTTTGAATGGAAAAGGGAGAGAATCTGTTTTGAGAGACTTTCATTTTAGGCTGTCTTAATTAGTTTTAAAACCTATAAAATGCTTCCTATCACTTTCACAGTTCACACCCACTTTTATATTCCAAACTCTCAAACGAAGATACCCTTAACTAGCCTGTTTAACTACTTGGATATATATTCTAGATCATGATCCTGCCAATGGCGTCGCCATTGATCCTTCTAAGCTCAAGGTCATATCCTAATTTTCATATTAATGTTCTTTCATATCATTATTGATTGATTGATTCAAGGATATCTATATTTCTTTTATAAATTTGAAGTTTTATTAGAAAACCATGGATTGCAGCAGGTTGTTCCTCCTGATTGGTGCATCGTTATACTTAATTATATATTCTTATGTTCCCATTAAAGTCAATGGGAACAACATGAAATCTCAACCGTCGAATCAAGCTGAAATTAAATATCAACCATTCAAAATGAAAGATTTCTTCTTGAAGCAGCAGTTAAGGTTAGAATGTTGACTTTATGGATTCCATGTTGCATTTGAATTAACATTTAGTGCCACGATCTAATTACTAAAAAACTTCCAAAATTCAAAAAACCTCTAGGTTGCAGTTACCAATAATTCTACTTACAAAATTAAAAATAAAATTAATATTTTATAACCAAGGGAGATGCATAAAAAACATTTTATAATTACAACTAGCATTTTTACCATGCCGCGCGTTGCGGCGGCAACAACGTGTTTACGACTACGTTACACGGGTTACGATGATGACATTAATATTTAATGTCCATGCATAACATGACTTTTCACACACGTTACATCCGTGACATCAATATGGTACAATAATTACTTAGTTTTTTTTTTTTTTTTTTTTTTTTTTTTTTTTTTTTGCAAATAATTACACCTAGTGGTTCACATTTGTTAGTATAGGATTTCAATCAAATTTAAGAAATAATCACACTTAGTGGTTCACATTTGTTAGTATAGGATTTCAATCAAATTTAAAAAATCTATACACGTCTCGAAAGTCACGATGATCTCACTTAATAAAAACATTATTTTAACATATCTTATAAAATAACCTAAATATTCTATTTTCGATAACATAAAAATTAGAAATATTGTATGTCTGTAATATGTACAGGTATATTTTTTTTTTAATTTTTTTTATCAAAAGAGAAACTACAAAGTCAAACTGAGGATACATGCTTTTAAAACAGTACTTTTTATAATTCTGAGAACAGTAATGAATTACGATTCCGAATTTTGAGAATTTATAATTTTTATCAGGATTTTTAAATATATATTATTAGATTATATGTACAGCTGGATTTTTAAAACCATCAAACAAAACTGCCACCATTCACTCTCTCTCTTGAATTACCACCGTCTCCCTTTACCTACCACAATTGCTCACCAAGTTCCAAGAATTTTTTCTCTGAATCTCTAGCTTCTATCTCTCTTTGAAAACCCTAATTTTCTCTCTAAAAAAACCCAAACTTTTAGCACATCAATCCAATGAAAGCACAAATATGAAAGTCCGGAGAGTGGAGGTGGTGGTGGCTGTAGTACCTGGATAAAGTGGTTATGGGTATCGTGGTGAAACCGCCTCTCAGCGGCGGTGGTGGCGGTAGAACCCATTGGTGGATGCGGTGGTAGGTGGAGAAAACGCCCTCAACAGTGGTTCATCGCCTAGGCTGTCGACAATGATGACGAAGCCATCATTTGCAGGAGGCGGTCTGTGAAGACAGTATCTGGGTGGACATGGAAAGTTTTCAGGCGTGCGAAGACTGTGTTTGTGTATATGTATGTTGAATCAAGCTTTAGACAAACTCCCACTATGGCAGGTCCGCCACTACCATCCAGCGTTCCGGCGACTCTAGGGTAGATCGGTGTTGACGGCGTTCCGGTGCTGACGCGTCCTGGAGAATCCCATCTAACAGCCCTAAGGGGTTGCGAAAGTCGGTGTTGATGGCGTTGGGAGCATGATGTAGACCTGGGTTCTTGTTCGTAACAGAAACAGTCAAACTATGCACAATCAACACAAACAGTAAAAGTTGGACGAAGGGCAGAAAAGTAATTTTGGACGGTGGAATGTCGGTGGCAAAGGCCACCGACTTTGTGTTTTAAGATAGTATATAATATGGAAAAAAATGTCGGCTCCTGGAATAAATGGAAGCTTTAAAACCTGGAAAAAAACATAAAAATGTTAATAAAACAACATGCAAAAATTGGAAAAAAAAAACATTATCTACAACACTTAATGTTATTTTGTTTTGAATTTACAAATTACTATCTTAACACCTCATTAAACATAAATAAAAAGTTGTATAGAAATGTTTTACCATTAAAATAACTAGTTCTATACCCGTCCGGTGGACGGGTCTTTTAAAGTCTTTAATTTGAAACGTAAACAAAAACAATTTGGTTGGGTACTTATGTCATTTGACGGGCTCTGTTTGCGAGTTTGGCGTGTAAATGTGAAATGTTCATTTACTTTTTTTTATCATACGGGTTTGGCACCCTCAAACGATAATAGTAACAAAAGTGAAAAGTGGGTTACTATTAGAATAAAAGTAACATTTTGTGTAAATATAAACATATCAAATTTTATTGTACAAAGCTGAAACATTTAGACTAAAAAAACGATCCAGGTCAACCAACTTGAATATGTTTAAGGGCTAATGTACATCACCTTCTTCTTTTACCCATATGTGTTCATGAAGCCATCAAAACAGTTTTTTTACCACCCAATCTAACTTTCACTAATACTGGAAATATGTTACAACAATTCACCCTAGCAAGTAATTTTCACGGATGTGATGAGGTCATCACCCGGAGATCCGTAGCATAACCAATCACGCGTAGCACAACGAAATTCCATATATAACAACACCATTTAGCTTAGACCGAGCGTTATGCCATTGGATCGTGATACTAAACTGCATTCACCCGACCTTGTACTTCCTTTCCGCCAATAGTGTAAACCACACCACATATATATACCGAACAACCTTGGATAGAATTATACCCACAACCACCTGATAACTCACACATCAATGAACACAACAGTTTCCTTTTCTTATGTTCTTCCACATTTTCTAAAGCCCCAACTTAGAATCACCAATGATGAAACATAAAACACCTGCCCCATGTAAATACATGCCCAGTTTCTAATCTTCATATTGTGGTTTATACTCCAAAAACCAACTGATGGATTAAACCTAATGATAATCCATGCCCGAAACAATGAGTAACTGACCCGGCACTGAAACAATTAAGCAACCTGTTCCATTTATAACACTCGCCTCACTTCACATAAAATTAATTGTTTTTGCCTTATAAGGGGAGAATTAAAAAGGATTGACCAAAGACCTCTGTGCATCTCTGATTACTCTGTTTGGTGAAGTGCCTTTCACCGCATGGGATGTCGAATACCCGCTTTCCATACCTTCTTCAGGACATCAGCAGTACCGAATCCTCCTTATGCATGCTTCACAGTTTATCAAATGAACTTTCTCCTTTTTGGCCTTGCTTTAGATAGATATATGCATCCATTCTTTGAGCGATACGGTGAGTGAACTTTTGTGATCGTTTCCAAACACAATCTGAAGTTAAGCAAGCACACTGATCCACCACAAGTTATTCCACCACGCAGCGCATTCTACCTGAAGCAATTCAGAATCCCAATTTGTGATTGAAACACCTCTGAAGGGTGAGATGAGGCCCTACATCCTTCTTATATCGCCAATCACCTCAGAGGCACATATACCCCCTCCCTGACAAAGAAACTCACACCATGCGATACAAAACACGAGCTGGCGTAAAGAATACCTCATAACATCTCACTTAATCCTAATTTTAACAGAGGGGTTTCCATTAACAGAAGTAAAGATCATCAAAAAGATGACATAATCTTCAGTAAAATACAATACATAAAATACAATACCTGAAGCAAGTCTCTTGATACAATCCCGTATGTATCAACAACCCTATGTACCTGGAATAGAATTCAACTGGTCAGAAAACAATAATAATAGTAATGGTCTTCAAAAATTGAACTCAAAAACTATTTTTTTAATATTTCATTGATTATAATTCCCGGCGGACCAAAAAGTATAATAGCATCACAACCTAGTCAAATTAATACCCTTTTCCACTTTCCTGGGGGTACCAACATAGGCAAATAAAGAATTATCATGTGGCAAGCCTGCATTCAACAAATTACGAGGACTAAACATATGTCAGAGGAAAAGATAATCAAATTGTTTCTTGATAGTAGTTGTGAAATATTGGGAGGTTGGATAACGGGTCAAACTGGGCCATCATGATAGATTGATGATAATGGCATATCCTTGCCAATTGAGTCAAGAAGCCTTGTTGCCACATGAATAAACATGGGTTCTTTTACTGGCTGACCTGGTGTGGGCAACACTGTTTGACTGTATAAAATTTCAAAATATACCGGTCATTATAAAATATACACATAAAAAAAACTTTTAAAGAAAAAAAAAGTTACCTAAACTTCAAAGTATATGTACGTGCTTCAGCATTGCAAGAAGAAGTAACCTTAATTGTCAAATACCTGAAATGAGCCGTGAATCACAAGCTTAATGTGAAAAAGGAAATAGGCAGCAGTCGAGTCAACAGTTTAGATAACAATAAGGGGCTGTTTGGATGTGTGTGTTTAAACATGTACTTCGAATAATCAGAAAATATGATATTCAATTGTGGCAAATTAGGATTTTACAAAAAAAGAAAAGAAAAAAAGAAACAACTAACAGAGAAATGACCAAACATTAGTGATAGACAAACCATCATCTGTAATGCTCATTACAGCGACATTAATGAAAAAAGAAGTGTTGGGAATATGGATAACCACAATGGGAGTTGTTTATAGTGATAACTGTCAAATTAACCTTGTGTTTTTTAATAGTATTTTTTAAAAGGGTTAAAAATTTTAAGTGATCCTAATAACCATTACACAACCTAAAGTTATATAAATCAACTACAATAGAACATGTTTTATATATTATTAATTGAAACAATACATTTACTATCTATTAGATGTCTTATATAGCAATCACATAGGAAGATAAAGATGGACTGTATCTCAAATTAAGGATTTACATATTGCAAAATTGAAAGAGAATTTAGAAATTATGTTACCATAATCAAAATCTGCTGAGCATAAATGGAATTGTTTCTCGACTCCATACAATTTCGAAGTGAATTGACGTTACGCATAATGACATACATTCAATTCACTCATTGATCTTCAAAACCCTTGTCACTTAATACGGCATTCCCTGGTACAATGAATCACATGGGCTTACGTATCAATAGTAAGTTTTTTTTATACACAGACCTTAATTTCAAACCACTGTCGATGAAACAGAGTTTCAAAATTTCATACCAGTTCTTTTTCTGACATGTCACGACGAACAAAGCAATGGCATCAGATCTCCCGGTACACAAATAACACCACATTCTCCACTTCATCTTTGCAACCTATAAACATTAGATAGATGAACATGAGAGAGTGAGACGAATTTGAAAGTTTCATTAGCATGATTACCACACTAAACGTGGGCGATTTGGTACATGGCTCAAAACTCACAGAAGGAAGTCCATGGCGAACTTGGCGTTCAAATAGATAACCCAAAGAGTTATTTCTGCAAGAAGCTCGAATAACACCAAACTTCAAAGCCACCAGACCAGGACAACTAAGCATTCAAAAAAAATAGAGTTGGGTCTCGATTTGGATTCAATTTCACAATACTTATTGATTTATGAGCAATTAAGTGAAACATAAATCAACAGGAAAGCAAAACGTGAGTATTTTAGCAGAGGAAACATGGCTTCATGGGGAAATCAATGCATCCAGCTTCTTGATAACCCATTCTCTTACGAACCTAAAAGCACAATCATAATATTACTTAAACTACAAATTAACACTAGAACAGAAAACAAGAATAGATAATACATATTTTAAACTACAAATTAACACTAGAACAGAAAACAAGAATAGATAATGTTAGGGGAGGATTTTCCTATGATCAGTGATCCTCAATTACTGTTGGGCTTAAGGATCCTCAATTCTGTCTGAATTAGTGATCCTTAGAGAGTATTGTAGGATCAGGATCCAGGATCATCATAAGGATCCTTATAATAACGATTGCCTGCTTTGAATATGATGTTGTTTTGCAGGAGTACGAACTTGGACTTGGTCTTGGCGATATTCCTGGAGCATATTCCCTTTTTATTCCGCACATGCTTGACCAATATGGACGTTATGGAGTTCGTGGGAGACTTGCATGAAATGCGGATAGTTAGTTAGCTAAGATATTTTCCATTTTTAAAAGGGGATAGCGAGCTAAATTAGAACACTTGGCTATTTTTAGCTTAACACACACACTCGTAACTGCTCTCATCAGCTCTCGAGATTTCACTTGGCGATTACACACTTTTTTGCACATTACACTCTAGTGATCCTTGTAACTAGCTCGCTATCATCCAAAGTTGTAATAACTCGTTTGTTTAATCTGAGTTGGTGATCGGTAGTTTCCATCACCCGAGGTTTTTTATGCCGGAGATCAACTCTTGATCAAGGGCTTTTTCCTCGTATAAATCTTTGTGTCACTTGTTCATTACATTTCTGAGTGATCCTTAGCATTGTTCATTGATTCAAGCATCACACCTCACAACAGAAAGTTTGGTTGCATTATCTTAGCTTGATTTTTGACCAAAACAGTTTGGCGCCCACCGTGGGGCAATTGGTGCTTCGTTCTTGAGAAATTATTGTTCTGGTGATCATTTCGGTTCATTACAATCAAGCAAATGGCTTCCTCAGCAAAGAACACATCAAGCTCTATGCCGGCGATCAGTTCTTCACAAGGCGTTCCTCCTTTGCCTCTACCACCTTCTGGATCCCAGAAGAATGCTGAAAATGCTGCGAAGAGACAAACCCCCATTTTCCAAAAACCACCAACTTCTTTTGTTTCCACTAATCATACTACTAATGATCTTTTTAATCTGATTTTGCAGATGAGGGATCACATGCAAGAGCAGGACAAAACCAATGAACGGATCCTCCAAGAGATTGGTGATATCAAGAAACAGAAGAAATTAGTGGAGGATCACTCTCCTCTGATGCCAAGGTCATTGAATTTTGACACTCCAGTTGTAACTACCCTACAATCGGCAGTTCCGGGCATCCAGTATCAAAGTGGTCCATCAGAAAGGCGTTATGGAACGGAAACTATGAGTCAGGCATTTGGCTCTCACTCTCAGCCTCAGGGATCCTATTTTCAGCCATCGGGATCCTCTTTTCAGCATCAGGGATCCTTCATCAGCTCAGGAGGATATTTGGGAATGCACACGGTCCAAGGATCCTCTCAAGTCCAAGGATCCTCCCAGGTCCAAGGATCCTCTTAGGTCCAAGGATCCTCCCAGGTCCAAGGATCCTCCCAGGTCCAAGGATCCTCCCAGGTCCTAGGATCCTTCATGGTTCCAGGATCCTTTCAGGTTCAAGGATCCTCTCAGCCTCAAGGATCCTTTCAGGATCAAGGATCCTTAAGAAGTATGCAGCCTCCAAGCTCGGATGTTCATCAAGGAGATTTCATACCGATGCAGACCATTGCTTCCTCTGGTCCTTCAATCGTACCAGAGTCCCGTCAATATGGATTCACATCTGGAATTCCAAACACGAATCCTTTGGGAGGTAACACTTTTAATAATTCATATAACACTAACCATGGCTCTATGCAGGATACAGGTATCAATCAGGCTATGGCCAGGGAGTTACAGAAGCTTAAGGACATGATATCCAGTGTAACACCTGTGCCTCCACGGCCATCAAACAAATACCAAACCAATGAAATATTATATTTCATACTTGGGATTTGTAAAAATATGTGTATCATTTGCACATATCAATTCTCGTTCAATTTCAAGCTTTAAATCGCTTTCTGGAGGGTTATACGCGCACCGATGCGTAAATATAACCAGTTTAATGCAACAAACACTCCGGAATAGTGACATAGGCTTAACATACCTTAAATAACCCTTACATAACTTAGATATAAGTTTTGGAAGGTTTGGTGTGGTGAAATCAAGTTAAATCGCTTACAGGGACTAAAGTTGACAAACTGCGAAAGTATGCCAATTTGAACTGTAACGGACATTCCGGAACATGACCATAAGTTAAACATACCATAAATATCCTTTACATAGCTTAGAAATAGGCTTTGAGGTGTTCGGTGTGCTAAAATAAACTTTTGAGTCATTCAGGGACTAAAAGTGTCAAAAAGTGCACAAGTTTGCATTTTCGCGCATAACTTACGTTCTGAATACATCTGGACATCCAAAAATTTATGTAAGCATGACTACATTATATTTTAGTGTTCTCCATAAGAAAAATCCATTCGTCGCGTCATTTGGATCATTTTTCGCACTTATGCGCATTCCGTCGTAATTAACCGAACATCGCAACCGTACGGCTAAACGAACCGACATCCGAGATATTTTTGAGCACAATTTAAGTTCCCTATACTTTAACTTCATTTTAGAGCTTTGAAATGGGGTTAACGGGGCTTAAACGTGTCAAAAATGCATCGAAAACCAAGTTTAGGGGCTGCAGGGACCAAAACTGTAAATCTGCCAAAGTTGTTACCTTACGGACCTCAACATTGGCAGCTTTGAGGTCCGTAAAGCAAGTTCAGACCAGATGCAGAGTACTTAACAGCCTGTTTTCAGCTGTTTTGCACTCCTAATCTCTCTTCCACATGTTGATACCTTATGGTGGGTGGCCAATTGAGGTACCATAACATTCCGACAAGTGTACGGCCTTGATCGTGCCCCCTTTTCCAAGAAACGATCTTAACGGTTACCCGAAAACTATAAATACCCATCCACCCCAACCTCATTTCTTACAAGAATTCTGATTTTGAGAGCTCTAAGTTGAAACCATTGTTTCATACCTGAGTTCTTGGATCGGGATTAGCATTCGGGGACCCTTCGTAAGTATTCTTTCGTTCTTTTCCTTATTTTACTGCTTTTCGAGTCAGAAAGTCAAACTTTGTTTGACTTTCAGCGTTGACCAGTAATGGTCAATGCGAAGTTCGTTTGAACTTCGCAACGTGAGTGTAATCACGTTGGTTATAGTCCCTTGGGACTATGCCCACTGATTACCACGTTGTCTAGGGTCGTAGGGTAGGCGATCTAATAAATCGCCTATACCTTCGAACTCGACCCATTTGGTCGATCATTAGGATCCGACCAAATACATTAGGTGACCATAGTAGGTAGGGAATAACCTTCCGAGGTTATACCCTATGGTCACATCGTTTGAGTAGTTGTATGATAGGTAGTTTATATGCCTTAGGTAAATTACCAGAATACCCTTTTCATGTATAATTGGTAATTAAGCATATGTAACCTAAACTTTTGTCACATAACTGATTATGTAACATGTTTAGGCATATAACACTTGTCATAGGACTAGTTAGACGGTCTGAACGCGTTTCACGCGCACGACGCGTTAAAGTAGCATAAGTTACCTTAATGGGTCGCGATGGGTCGAAAGCACTTAGGTTAGTCTCAATGTAGTATGTAGGCCTTGTTAAACCATATCATATGAGTTCCAATACTCATTTGGTTTACCAAGCCTCATTATATCCGATCTCCCGATTTAAGTCCGGTTTATTTATATAGTTTTAGTTTGCCGACTGATTTCGTGCTCCCTCTAGCTTTGTTTGGTTGTTGTTCAAGACCTCCAAGCATTATCAGGCGAGTACATTCTTCCCCTGTTTTACTGTTTTCAACTGTTTTGGGGTGACTCATATGTGCTAAATGTTTTCGATGTTATAACGATGGTTTCAAAAACAATTAAGACGATTTATACAAAACTAATAACGATTTCATAAAGTGAACAAACTTGTTGGTGGTAGTTACATAACAAATGACATTCATTAGCAATGATCAAGCCGACCAGTATTAGGTTATGGTACCATAGGATCTGACAAATCCCGTTATTTACTACACCCGTGGTTATGTGTGGGTATGGTAGGTGGCGACTGAATCTGTAATTGTTAACTTACCCTATGGAGGTTTGTTAATACGAAAACGAGAAGCGACGAGTGTTGAGTCACGAAGGTTTGAATGTTATTAGCGAGACGACCTTATAAGTAGTTTCACGACCTAAAACGAATTAAACGATTTACGATTGGTTTTCACACGATGTTTTAACGATTGGGTTTCACACGATGTTTTAACGATTGGGTAAACGATTGGCTTCAAAGCGATATACGATATTATTTTGGTTATACATATTACATGATTTACATTTGGGCATGAACATTACTTTGGTGGTTTGGTTTGGATTAAGTGATTAAGTAACAATGCGTGTGGAATATGATACAAGCATGGTGGATACGCCGCTGGTACTTCCTATATATAAGTGTTTGTATGGTATTACATATTGTAGCGTTATTTGAATCATTTCAGTTTGAGACATAGAACATTTTATACAAGTAACATACTTTTCACAAGACATTTATTTACAAACAACTTATCTTATACAAACTCATTTTACATGGTTATTCATTTAATCATGCATTATTCTCTTATTTATACATATCACCTGAACTTATCATTGTTTTTCAAATAATTTACTAAAACAAATGTTTTTGGGTTAAGAGTCATGGCTACGAGGTTTTACAAATTATAACCCGCTTGATTTGAGTTGGTTAATTAAGTTGCAATATTATACTCTTTTCAAAACAAGGTTTTTAAATAAAGTATTGCAACGTCTAAACTAGCCATGATTTCGACACTCCTACAAAACCTATGTACTCGCCAGCATTTCTTTGCTGACCTCGTTTTCACATATGTTTCAGGTATTGTTGAATGATATCGATTGATAAGATGCATGCTCACATAGGACTGGACAAGGCCTTAGTGACTCAATAACAATGATAGACTATGTTTAAATAGTGTATTTAGATTTCAAGACGATGTAATTATTCAATGTTTAATAAAACGAAACACTTTTGGTATCCATGGTTATGAAACATTAATTCTGTTGCAACACGCCCCGATGTTTCCGCCGCGATTTGTTGTTTTACGCGGTCGGGGTGTGACATCCAGTGTTCCAGGAGTGGTCAAGCCCATTCCTGAGATTGCAGATGGTAGCCATAGGATATCTCGCTTTGCACCACCCTTATGTGATGCTGAGATACCCAAAAGATTCCAGATACCATCCATGAAGCTGTATGATGGTTCAACGGATCCGGAGGAGCATGTAGCTCAATACAGGGAGAGGATGGAGATCAATCCAATTCCAGAGAGGTTAAAAGAAGCATGTCTATGCAAGGGTTTTGGATCCACACTTACAGGATCTGCTCTTAAATGGCTGCTAAGTCTTCCCCCGTACTCTGTTACTTCATTTGCTAATCTAGTTAATTTGTTTAATAGTCAATTCTCTTGTAGTAGAAAATTTGAACGATTAACTAGTGATTTATATAGGGTAACACAAGGTCAAAATGAATCACTTAGAGATTACATCACTAAATTTAGTAAAGAATCCTTAGATATCCCTAACCTAGATATAGCTACGGCTGTAGAAGCCTTTAAAATGGGATTGCTTAGGGATTCCTTATTCTATGATGATCTTGTTATGACCCCATGCAGGAATCTTGACGAAGTAAGAACCAGGGCCCTTAGGTTCATCCGCCTAGAGGATGACAAAAGGATCCAGGATAGATTGACAGGATCCTCAAAACAGGAGAAGCAAGGATCCTACTTCAGGAACAACAAATCAAAATCCTTCAACAAATCTGATAACCAGAATGTGCATGCAGTGGAACAGGAAGAAGATGATGAGGATTATCCTCCCATTTCTGAATACTGTTTTTCTGTTGATAAAAATGAACTAATCCTTGCAATGCAGAATCTAGGTGAAAAAGCTAGGTGGCCGAGAAAAAGTGATAAACCAGCTGCTACAAAGGATAAGTCCAAGTGGTGTGCATATCATGAGGATTTCGGGCATCTCACTGAAGAGTGTATTGCACTTAGAAAGGAAATTGGTTACTTGTTAAGCAAGGGGCATTTGAAAGAGCTTTTGGGATGAAAGAAATCAAGGATCCAGGATCCTGAAAGGATCCCGGAAAAGGCTTCTGCTCCTCCAGCAGATGCACAAGTTATAAACTTTATGTCCGGTGGATCAGACATTTGTGGTACTTCCTTTTCAGCAGCCAAAAGACATGCCAAGGAAACCAAGATGGATAATGGAGACAGACCCATCCGGACGTCCACTGTCACCGAGGATAAGATCATAACTTTTGATGAGGATGATCGTCTTGATGTTCAGGATCCTCATCATGATGGTCTTGTTATTACCCTGTATATTTCTAATCATTTTGTTCGCAGGATCCTTATAGACGGAGGAAGCTCTGTGAACATCATTCAGCTTGATGTCCTCAAGAAGATGAATATCCCGGAGTCTGATATTGTCCCAAGATCCTCAGTCCTTGTGGAATTTAGCGGGGAAACTAAGAACACATTGGGGGACATCAAACTCCCTATCTATATTGAAGGACTTCATTCTTATCAGAAATTTTGTGTTATAGATTGCTTATCATGTTGCAATGTTATCCTTGGCAGGCCGTGGATACATGACATGAAGGCAGTCCCATCCACATATCATCAGTGCGTGAAGCTTCCTAGTCCGTGGGGAGTGGTGAAAATTGAGAGTGATCAACAAGAAGCTAAAAATTGCTATACCTCATCAATGAAGCCAGCCTCAAGACCAAGGGAGCAATAGCAATTAAAGTATCCTTCAAGAGATGTCTTGGAGGCAAGAGAGCAGGATGTAAAAGAAATCCTCATGGATCCTCATGATCCTGAATCCAGGATCTTCATAGGATCAGGGATCCTTAGCGACATTGAACAAGATCTAGTATCCTTCCTTAAAAGAAGGAAAACTACCTTTGCCTGGAAGCATGAGGATATGACAGGTATATCTAAGGATATAATTACTCATAAGCTTGGCATTGACAGGAGAGCAGGATGTAAAAGAAATCCTCATGGATCCTCATGATCCTGAATCCAGGATCTTCATAGGATCAGGGATCCTTAGCGACATTGAACAGGATCTAGTATCCTTCCTTAAAAGAAGGAAAACTACCTTTGCCTGGAAGCATGAGGATATGACAGGTATATCTAAGGATATAATTACTCATAAGCTTGGCATTGACAGGTCATTCAAGCCTATACATCAGAAGAGGAGGAAGTTTGCACCTGAAAGGAACGCTATTATCCAGGAGGAGGTAGATAAACTACTTCGGGCAGGTATGATAAGAGAGGTTAAGTATCCAAGATGGTTAGCCAATGTGGTTGTTGTTCAAAAGAAAAATGGAAAGTGGAGGGTATGTGTCGATTTTACTGACTTAAACAAGGCATGTCCCAAGGATCCTTTCCCATTACCCCACATTGACTCCATGGTGGATGCTACCGCGGGTCATGAGTTGTTGACTTTTATGGATGCTTCATCTGGATTTCAACAAATTCAGATGGAACCATCTGATCAAGAGGATACAGCATTTATGACCCCAACTGGTATCTATTGTTATATTGCTATGCCATTTGGACTAAGGAATGCAGGTGCTACTTATCAAAGGCTAGTCAATATGATGTTCAAGGAACAAATCGGACACACTATGGAAGTCTATATAGATGACATGGTGGTTAAGTCCAAGAAAGCTGAGGATCACCTTAAAGACTTGGAGGAAGCATTCAATATCCTTGATAAATTTAATATGAAACTAAATCCTTCCAAGTGTTATTTTGGTGTTAAAGCAGGTAAATTCTTAGGCTATATGGTGACAAAGAGGGGCATTGAAGCAAGTCCAGAGCAAATCAAGGCTATTGTGAATATCAAATCTCCTGCCAATGCTAAGGATGTGCAAAGATTGACAGGCAGGATCGCAGCCTTGAACAGGTTCATATCCAAATCCTCAGAAAAGTGCAAGGAATTCAATGACATCCTGAGGAAGAACAAGAAATTTGAATGGACTGAGAAGCATGAAAGTGCCCTCAAAGCTCTTAAGGATTACCTATCCTCAGCCCCCGCCTTGATGAAACCAGAAAAGGGGGATATATTATCCTTATACCTAGCAGTATCCTCAAAAGCAGTAAGCGCGGTCCTTGTTAAGGATCACCAAGGTACACAACATCCTGTTTATTATGTAAGTAAGAGTTTACTTGATGCTGAATCCAGGTATTCACACTTAGAGAAACTTATCCTTGCATTAATTATGGTGTTTTGGTCAGAAAATCTGATGAGGATATTGCAACCAAACTCTTTGTTTAGGGGAATGATGCTTAAAATGTATAACAGTGATGAGGATCACTTCAATGTAAAGTGCACAAACAACACAAAGATTTATACGGGGAAAAAGCCCTTGATCAAGAGTTGATCTCCGGCACAAAAAACCCCGGGTGATGGAAACTACCGATCACCAAGCTAAAATAAATGGTTAAATGTTTACAACTTCGGATAGTAACGAGCTAGGTACAAGGATCACTACGGTGAAGTGTGTGTAAAACGTATGAAGTTGCTAAGTGTTTGAATGAGAGCTTGTATGAGCGTGTTTGCGAGTGTGTGTAACTGCCAAAATGACTAAGTGTCACTAACTTTTTAACTTAGCTCGTTACTCCCTTTAAAATAAGAAAAATATCTAGCTAACAAACTCTCCGACTTTCGGGCCAAGCCTCCACGTTCTCCATAACGTCTAGTTTTGATCTAGCACGTGCAGAATACTTCGGGAATATTCTCCAAGAATGTCGCTAAGACTTGGTCAAGCTTGTTATACCTGCGAGATGTTATAAAACATAAGTAAACAATCGTCAGTATGAGGATCCTTGAAGTGATCCATGATCCTGATCCTAAAGCCCTTCTGAGGATCACCACCTGTCACAGAAGTAAGGATCACTAATTAGGATAAATAATAAGGATCACTAACTGTTAGAAAATCCTCCCCTAACAATTGCCCCCAAAATATAAGGAGTGAAATTGTAAAATTAGCGAGTTATGTTTTCTTGATCTTATCCGTAACAAACTAACGGATATATAGCCGTTAATTTTGAACTAGCCGTTGCGATGATGATGTCACGGAAGTGACAACCTGCAAGATCATGATTATAAATAGAGATATAGATAGGATCAGATGCATTCAAATTTTCAGAGAAACTCCCTTTATAATCCACATTCCGAAGACGTTCAGGTATTCTCTCTCTCTATCCTCTTCCCTCTCTTGCTCTGTTTTTATCTTTCCATCAAAGATGTTGCTCCGAAGTTCTCCGGGCAAAGATCACAAGAAGGATAGTCCTTTGAAAAGTCAGAAAATCATCAAGGACTCATCGAATGAAAAGTGTTGTTTTAACGACGCACAGATAGACAAAATCCGTTGCTGTTTTCCGGCGAATGCCTTTTTCAGACCCTTTGATCCTTCTACCCTTAGCGACTGTGTTTCAGAAACATGGGTTGCATTTCCAGCCACTCCATTCACCATAGGATACACCTATCCTTTCCCAGAGTTTACACAATCCTTCTTTTCCCTTACCGGCATCTCTTATATCCAAGCCATGCCGATGATTTGGAGGGTCTTGTATACCCTAGAGAGGATCATCGAACAGGAAGGCATTGCTTTGGGCATGTCAGAGTTGGCGGAACTGTATGATCTTACTACTTTTGGTTCCCATCGTTATTTGCTTAAGCGAAAACCCGGTGCAGATCATCCTCTTCTGAAAGTCACCAAGAATGACAAAGACTGGAAACGTCGTTTTTTCTTTGTCAAGAGGGATTCCATTCTAAACGGTCAAGATCTCCCTAAGGCATGGTCCACCCATGGTAGGCTGGAGGATCATAAGAAGGATCACCAGGCAATCTTGTTTTCGTATAAGGATTACTGACCCCTTTCTGTCTTATGTTATGCAGCTATCTCTGTCTCACATATCCGCACATCACCTGAAACCAAGGATAGGCTCGCTGCTTTTTGGAAGCTTGATCCTGAAACAAGGACATTCAAGATAGACACCCAAGACTCACAAGAAGTATCCTCAGGTTCCATTACCATGTCGAGTAAGTATCCTGTCTTTTGCATAGTTTAAATATTAAAATAAATAGATAAATTGAAATAGGATAAGGATACTTATCTTGCTTTGAATGTGTAGGCGCTGGAAAACCTGTCAAGCCTGTTTCCCAATTCAACACAGCTGACCTTGATCTCGTACGACCCAGGAAGAAGAGGTCCACTACCAGTCCTAGCATCTCCATTCCAAGGGCACCCACTAAAGGAAAGGGTGTCAAGAAGAGGAAAACTTCTGATGCTGAGGATCTTCAAGGGCTGCCACTGATCCGCCACCAATTCCTTGAATACTTCAATGAAGTAAGGATCCTTAACTTTGCCTAGGTATCCTGCTCTTATGAGGATCACTTGACCTTGAACTGCCTTATCTTCTTTCTGCAGAAATTTGCTGAGATCGAGGATTACGTGGGCAATGTTGAGGAGCTGGACAAGAAAATAGCTGATCTGCAACAGGTTGCCGTGCTCAAAGATCTTGCACTTGCTGATGCTCGGAAGGAACTCCAGGATACCAAGCAGGAAATGGCCAAGGTGCTGGTTAACTTTGATTATGAAAAGCATGACCTCATCGAAAATGCCAAGCTCTCTGCTGCCATCACAATGTATCAGACTAAGTTGAAGATGGCCCAGGAAGCTCAAGACCCTGCTTTTGACAAAGACAGCTGGGATGTTGAAGGCTGGAAGGCAAGGTTGGCTGATCTTGAGGATGATGAGGAGGAGGCAGCTGATGTCCTGGCAATTGAGGCAAGTGGTAGTGGGAAGGATCAGGCTGGTGGTGATGATGCTGGTGGTGATGCAGCCAAGGTGTGAGCTGCACAATTGGGCGATGATGGATATATGTGCCAAGGCCGGAGCCCAATTTTTTTAGTTTGATGGTTGTGATGCTTAAAACAATTTCATGGTTTGTACTTTGAACAAATAGGTTTTAGGATTAAGGATCACGTATGATCCTTTGGACAATAGGCAGGATTGCAATTGGTGGAGGGATCCTCTGTTTGGGGGATGAAGCCATTGTGATCCTGCCGCCTTTATATTCCTGCACTACTTTTGAACTCATTATCATGGACACCCTTTACCTACCCCAGCGGACGGGCCACGTTTTGCTGGTAGATGCTCGGGTAGGTAATTTTGACAACCTTTAAAGGGTTAGTCTTATGTTAATAAATAAAAACTTAACCTTTTGTCGCTTATCTTGTGTTGTTATCCTTTTTAGTATGTTATTTTCCAACTGTTGTAATGTTCAATTTGTTTATACTTGCTAAGCCTTGAAAAACTAGAAAAGATATCCAAAAGGTTTAAGATATGAACAAGGATCACATATCCCATAACCGATAAGTTTTTTAAAAAATGGTATAGTTTAAGAAACACAAGTTCAGTTGTCAAGTATAGGGGTTATTCAAATGAATAATGAATAAAACCAAAAAAGGTTAAGGATCATACCTGAGGATCCAAGTTAGAATCCTAACCATAATAAGGATAACTATAAGATAAACCTTAGAGTGAAATAAGGATCAAGGATCCCTACCTGCCTATCTTCAAGGACCTGAAATAGAGCATAACTTGGGACTAAGCCGATATAAGAAAATAGTTAGCAACTGGGGACAAGCCCAAGGATAACTGGGGACAAGCCCAAGGATAACTGGGGACAAGCCCAAGGATCGTATGTAAACTGGAGTATGGCCCTAACTGGCGACTATCCAAACTTAGTGACATGAAGATGCCAAAACCTTAGCTAACGTGAAAACGTTAGAAACCTTAGCTAACGTGAAAACGTTAGAAACCTTATGAACGGATGTATGGTACGTCTACCATTATACGTAGGATCCTAAGCATAGCCAGAACAATGGAATTATCAGCCCCTAGAACGAGTACTGGTCCCAAAGCCTTGAACTACACTAGGATCATCGTGCGCTACAGGCGGAATCTGGGGACAAGCCCAAATAACTGGGGTTAAACCCAAAGACGGATTGCTTCTGTGGATAACCAACGTTGCGCTAAGGATACCTGAACTATCAAAACTTGAACTCACGTGAGAGATGGATAAAGGATACATGATCCTTATCCTTATATGAGAAAATAAAGAAATGAAATAGTTCAAGATTAGGATATTACCTGAGTAAGGATCACCGATACTTTGAGGATCCTTTAAGGATATCCCTATCGTGAGGATCACCTATGCCATAAGGATCCTGCTTACATGAAATATTTCTTCAAGTGGACAGCATTCCAAGCTCTTGGTAGCAATTCACCCTCCATGGTTAGCAATCTATATGCCCCCTTTCCTGCTTCAGTTTCAATCAAATAAGGGCCTTCCCATTTTGGAGCCAACTTCCCATCAGCAGGATTGGTAGTATTCTGGAATGCTTTCCTTAATACCATGTCTCCAACTTGAAACCTCCTGATCCTGACATTTTTGTTGTAAGCACCAGCCATTCTTTGTTGATAACTGGCCATCCTGATCCTAGCCATATCCCTGATTTCTTCAATAGTATCCAGGTCTTGAGCCAAGTTTTCATTATTTTCCTCAGGATCACGGGTACTTGTTCTAGCAGTAGGAACCACCATTTCTGTTGGGATCAGTGATTCTGCCCCAAACACCAAAGAGAATGGTGTTTGACCAGTAGCATTCTTAGGGGTTGTCCTGTCAGCCCAGAGCACATAGGGTAGTTCTTCTGCCCATTTCCCTTTCTTGGATCCAAGCTTCTTCTTCAAGTTGTTGATGATGATCTTGTTGGATGATTCTGCTTGACCATTAGCTTGTGGGTGGACTGGTGTTGATGTTATCATCTTAATCCCCCAGCTGTCACAAAAGTTAGTGGTTCTGCCCCCAATAAATTGGGAACCATTATCACATATAATCTCGGAAGGAATTCCAAATCTAGTTATAATATTTCTTTTAATGAAGGATATAACTTCCTTTTCTCTAACTTGGGCAAAAGCTTCAGCCTCTATCCACTTGGAGAAGTAATCAGTCATAGCTAGCATGAATACTTTCCCACCAGGTGCCTTAGGGAGCTTTCCAACTATATCCATACCCCATCTCATAAATGGCCAAGAGGAGGATATAGGATGCAATAATTCAGCTGGTTGATGAAGGATATTGCTGTGTCTCTGACAAGGATCACATTTCTTAGCATACTCCACAGCATCTCTCTTCATAGTTGGCCAGTAGTATCCTGTCCTCAGGATCCTTGAGAATAAAGCCCTGCCCCCAGTGTGGTTTCCACAATCTCCTTCATGGAAGTCTTTTAAAACTTCCTGAACTTCAGGATCCTCAATGCATCTCAAGTATGGTCCTGCAAGAGATCGTCTATACAACACATTATTTAAAATTGTGAATTGAGATACCTTAGATTTGAAAGCCCTAGGGTTTTCTCCTGTGGGAATCTCTCCATGTTGTAAGTATCTCATAATTGGTGAGATCCATGATCCTGATCCTGGATGGGATCGAGTATCCTCACTAGGGATCATTGCAGAATTATTCCCTATCTCCATAGCCACATGATCCTCAATAGCTGGGGTCAGGATATGGATAATAGGGATCTTGATATCCTCTGGGATCTTCAAAGATGATCCTAAGTTAGCCAATGCATCAGCTTCTGTATTTTCTTCCCTTGGTACCTGTGACAAACTAAAAGAGACAAAAGAGAGTGCCAAACTTTTGACTATCTCCAAATATTTGGTTAGCTTTTCACCTTTAACAGCATATGATCCATTAAAGTGATTTGTAATTAACAAAGAATCTACGTGTACCTCAAGATACCTGATCCCCATATGCTTTGCAATTTGCAAACCAGCAATTAAGGCTTCATATTCAGCCTCATTATTAGTGGTTTGGAACTCACAAGCTATAGAATGGGGTATTATGTCCCCCTGTGGCGATTTTAGTAGTATTCCAAGCCCTGTGCCTTTGACATTTGAGGATCCATCAGTGTGGAGTATCCAAGGATCCTTGGTCTCCTCTAGCTGCTGGACTTCTAACTCAGCTTCTTCTTGTAAATCACTACTGAAATCAGCCACAAAGTCAGCTAATGCTTGGGATTTGATGGCTGTCCTAGGCTCATATCTTATATCATATGCACTCAGCTTCACTGCCCACTTAGCCATCCTTCCTGACATCTCTGGTTTCCTGAGGACATTCTTAATTGGAAAATTAGTTTTAACAATGATAACATGAGTTTCAAAATAATGTCTTAACTTGGTAGATGCCATAATTAATGCAAGGATAAGCTTTTCAAGGTGTGAGTACCTGGATTCGGCATCAAGTAAACTTTTACTTACATAATAAACAAGATGTTGTGTACCTTGATGATCCTTAACAAGGACCGCACTTACTGCTTTTGAGGATACTGCAAGATACAAGGATAACACATCACCTTTTTCTGGTTTCATCAAAGCCGGGGCCGAGGATAGGTAATCTTTGAGGGCTTTTAAAGCATTTTCATGCTTCTCCGTCCACTCAAATTTCTTGTTCTTCCTTAGGATATCATAGAATTCTTTACACTTCTCAGAGGACTTGGATATGAATCTGTTCAAGGCTGCTATCCTTCCTGTTAGCCTTTGAACATCCTTAGCATTCGCTGGAGACTTGATGTTCACTATTGCTTTGATTTGTTCCGGGCTAGCTTCGATGCCTCTCTTAGTCACCATATATCCTAAGAATTTACCTGCTTTAACAGCAAAATGACATTTTGAAGGATTAAGCTTCATGTTATATTTGTCAAGGATATCGAATGCTTCCTCCAAGTCTCTTAGGTGATCCTCAGCTATTAAGGATTTTACCACCATATCATCTATGTAAACCTCCATAGTTTATCCAATCTGATCCTTGAACATCATATTCACCAGCCTTTGGTACGTTGCACCTGCATTTCTCAATCCGAACGGCATAGCAATATAGCAATATATACCAGTTGGAGTCATGAAGGCCGTATCCTCTTGGTCGGATGGTTCCATTTGGATTTGTTGAAATCCAGATGAAGCATCCATAAAAGTTAACAGTTCATGACCCGCAGTTGCATCCACCATGGAGTCAATGTGGGGTAAAGGGAAAGGATCCTTGGGACATGCCTTATTTAAATCGGTAAAATCGACACATACCCTCCACTTTCCGTTTTTCTTTTGAACAACAACCACATTGGCCAACCATCTTGGATACTTGACCTCTCTAATCATACCTGCCCGGAGCAATTTCTCTACCTCTTCCTGGATAATGGCATTCCTTTCTGGTGCAAACTTCCTTCTCCTTTGATGGATTGGTTTGAAGGATCTGTCGATGCCGAGCTTATGAGTGATAACATCCTTGGATATACCAGTCATGTCTTCGTGTTTCCATGCAAAGGTAGTCTTTCTCCTTTTCAGGAAGGATATGAGGTCTTCTTTCATTTCGCCAAGGATCCCTGACCCGATATAGATTTTGGATTCAGGATCATCAGGATCCATGAGGATTTCTACCACATCCTGCTCTCTGGCCTCCAAGACACTCCTTGGAGGATACCTTGATTGCTATTGCTCGCTTGACTTCGAAGCTGGTTTCATCGATGAAGTGTAGCAGTTCTTAGCTTCCTGCTGATCGCTATCAATCTTTACTATTCCCCAAGGACTAGGGAGCTTCACACATTGATGGTAAGTAGATGGGACTGCTTTCATATCGTGTATCCAGGGCCTGCCAAGGATAACATTACAACAAGATAAACAGTCAATAACACAAAACTTTTGATAAGAGTGTAAGCCTTCAATATATATTGGGAGTTTAATGTCCCCCAGGGTGTTCTTGGTCTCGCCACTAAATCCCACGAGCACGGAGGATCTTGGTATGATCTCTGATTCAGGGATACCCATCTTCTTTAGAACATCAAGCTGGATAATGTTCACTGAACTTCCTCCGTCTATTAGGATCCTGCGGACAAAATAGTTAGATATGAAAAGAGTAATAACTAAACCATCGTGATGAGGATCCTGGATATCAATACGATCCTCTTCATCAAAGGTTATGACTTTTCCTTCGGAGACACTCGATGTTCGAACTGGCCTTTCTCCGTTATCCATTTTAGTTTCCTTTGCATGCCTCTTAGCTGCTGAGAAGGATGTGCCACAAATGTCGGATCCCCCAGAAATAAAGTTTATCACTTGTGCGTCTGCTGGAGGGGCTGGGGCCTTCTCAGGGATCCTTTCAGGATCCTGAGTCCTTGACTTTTTTCTTCCCAACAACTCTTTTAGATGCCCTTTGCTCAGCAAGTATCCAATTTCCTTTCTTAATGCAATGCATTCTTCTGTGAGGTGCCCAAAATCTTCATGATATGCACACCACTTTGATTTATCCTTAGTTGCAGCTGGCCTGTCATTCTTTCTTGGCCATCTAGCTTTATCACCTAGGTTCTGCATGGCAAGGATTAGTTCATTGTTGTCAACACTAAAGCAATATTCAGAGATTGGAGGATAATCTTCATCATCCTCTTCTTGATCAATAGAATGCACGTTCTGATTATCAGATTTGTTGTAGGATCTGAACTTGTTGTTTCTGAATGAGGATCCTTGCTTATCCTGCTTTGAGGATCCTGTTATCCTCTCCTGAATCCTCTTATCATCCTCTAGCCGGATGAACCTGAGGGCCCGGGTTCTTACCTCATCTAGGTTCCTGCACGGTGTCATAACAAGATCATCATAAAATAAGGAATCCCTAAGTAATCCCATTTTGAAGGCTTCAACAGCCGTGGCTATATCTAAGTTGGGAATGTCTAAGGATTCTTTACTAAATTTGGTAATGTAATCCCTTAATGATTCATTATGACCCTGGGTTATCCTATATAAATCACTAGTTAGTCGTTCAAATTTTCTACTACAGGAAAACTGAGTATTAAACAAGTTAACTAGGTTTGCAAATGAGGTAATAGAATAGGGAGGAAGACTTAGCAGCCATTTGAGAGCTGATCCAGTAAGAGTGGATCCGAATCCTTTGCATAGGCATGCTTCCTTTAACTTTTCTGGGATTGGATTGATCTCCATCCTCTCCCTGTATTGTGCTATGTGTTCTTCAGGATCCGTCGAACCATCATACAATTTCATTGTAGGCACATGGAACCTCTTGGGTATCTCAGCATCACAAATTGGTGGTGCAAAGCGAGATATCTTGTGGCTCCCATCTGCAATCTCTGGAATGGGTTTGACTACTCCCGGAACACTCGAGATCATATCCTTTAGCTTTTGCAATTCTCTGGCCATGGCATGATTGATACCTGGATCCTGCATAAGACCATGGTTAGTAGTATGAGAATTATTAAAAGTGTTACCTCCCATTGGATTCAAGTTAGGAAGTGTGGAGGTTAATCCATATTGTTGAAACTCTGGAATGATCGAGGGACCAGCAGAGGCATTGGTCTGCATTGGAATAAAATCTCCTTGATGGACATCTGAACTTCCTGTTTGCAAACTCCTCAAGGATCCTGGCATCTGGAAGGATCCCTGAAACTGGGATGATCCTGGAACAAAGGAGGATCCTTGAACCTGGGATGATCCTGGAACGAAGGAGGATCCTTGAACCTGGGATGATCCTGGGACGAAGGAGGATCCTTGAACCTGGGATGATCCTGGGACGAAGGAGGATCCTTGAACCTGGGATGATCCTGGGACGAAGGAGGATCCTTGAACCTGGGATGATCCTGGAACGAAGGAGGATCCTTGAACCTGGGATGATCCTGGAACGAAGGAGGATCCTTGAACCTGGGATGATCCTGGAACGAAGGAGGATCCTTGAAACTGCTGCATTCCTGAATATCCTCATGTACTCGTGAGGGATCCCATATGCTGGGGATAGGATCCTGCTGGCTGGAAATATGAACCTAGTGCCTGGGTCATAGCTGTTGTTCCGTAGTGCACTCCTTTTGGTCCACCCGCATATTGAATGTTTGGAACCACTGACGGCTGAGAAGTAACCACCGGAGTGTCAAAATTCAAAGATCTGGGCATCAGTGGAGAATGATCCTCTGCCGTTTTCTTCTGTTTCTTAATTTCATCAATCTCCCGGAGGATCCTTTCGTTGGTCTTATCCTGCTCTTGTGCATGATTCCTCATCTACAAAATCAAGGCATAGAGATCATTAGTAGTAGGATTAGTTGAAACAGAAGAAGTAGGTGGTTTTGAGAAAATGGGAGTCGGTTTCTTCGCAGCATTCTCTGTATTCTTCTGGGATCCAGAAGGTGGTGGAGGCAAAGGAGGAACGCCTTGTGAGGAAGTGAATGAGGGCATCAAGTTTGAAGCATTCTTCGATGAGGAAGCCATCTGCTTGGTTGTAGTGAGCCGAATTAAGCACAGAAATGCGTATTTTCTTAAGGACGAAGCACCAATTGCCCCACGGTGGGCGCCAAACTGTTTTGGTCAGAAAATCTGATGAGGATATTGCAACCAAACTCTTTGTTTAGGGGAATGATGCTTAAAATGTATAACAGTGATGAGGATCACTTCAATGTAAAGTGCACAAACAACACAAAGATTTATACGGGGAAAAAGCCCTTGATCAAGAGTTGATCTCCGGCACAAAAAACCCCGGGTGATGGAAAATACCGATCACCAAGCTAAAATAAATGGTTAAATGTTTACAACTTCGGATAGTAACGAGCTAGGTACAAGGATCACTACGGTGAAGTGTGTGTAAAACGTATGAAGTTGCTAAGTGTTTGAATGAGAGCTTGTATGAGCGTGTTTGCGAGTGTGTGTAACTGCCAAAATGACTAAGTGTCACTAACTTTTTAACTTAGCTCGTTACTCCCTTTAAAATAAGAAAAATATCTAGCTAACAAACTCTCCGACTTTCGGGCCAAGCCTCCACGTTCTCCATAACGTCTAGTTTTGATCTAGCACGTGCAGAATACTTCGGGAATATTCTCCAAGAATGTCGCTAAGACTTGGTCAAGCTTGTTATACCTGCGAGATGTTATAAAACATAAGTAAACAATCGTCAGTATGAGGATCCTTGAAGTGATCCATGATCCTGATCCTAAAGCCCTTCTGAGGATCACCACCTGTCACAGAAGTAAGGATCACTAATTAGGATAAATAATAAGGATCACTAACTGTTAGAAAATCCTCCCCTAACATATGGCATCTACTAAATTAAGACATTATTTTGAGACTCATGCCATTGTTGTTAAGACTAATTTTCCAATTAAGAATGTTCTCAGAAAACCTGAAATGTCAGGAAGGATGGCTAAGTGGGCAGTGAAGCTTAGTGCATATGATATAAGATATGAGCCTAGAACTGCCATTAAATCCCAGGCCTTAGCTGACTTTGTGGCAAATTTTAGTAGTGACTTGCAAAAGGAAGCTGAGTTAGAGGTCCAACAGCTAGAAGAAACTAAGGATCCTTGGATACTCTTCACTGATGGTGCTTCTAATGTTAAAGGAACAGGGCTTGGAATACTACTAAAATCACCACAGGGGGACATAATACCCCACTCCATAGCTTGTGAATTTCAAACTACCAACAATGAGGCTGAATATGAAGCCTTGATAGCTGGTTTGCAAATTGCCAAGCATATGAGGATCAGGTATCTTGAGGTACATGTAGATTCTTTATTGATCACTAATCACTTTAATGGATCCTATGCTGTTAAAGGTGAAAAGCTAATCAAATATTTAGAGATAGTCAAAGAATTGGCACTCTCTTTTGTTTCCTTTAGTTTGACACAGGTACCAAGGGAAGAGAATGCAGAGGCTGATGCATTAGCCAATCTAGGATCATCCTTGAAGATCCCGGAGGATATCAAGATCCCTATTATCCACATCCTGACCCCTGCTATCGAGGATCATGTAGCTATGGAGATAGGAGAGGATTCTGCGATCATCCCTAGTGATGATACTCAATCTCATTCAGGATCATGGATCCTTCCAATCATGAGATACATACAACATGGAGAGATTCCTACAGGAGAAAACCCCAGGGATTTCAAAATCAAGGTATCTCAATTTACAATATTGAATAACATGTTGTATAAACGATCTCTTGCAGGTCCATATCTAAGATGCATCGAGGATCCTGAAATCCAAGAAGTCCTAAAGGATTTCCATGAAGGAGATTGCGGAAACCACACTGGGGGCAGAGCATTATTCTCAAGGATCCTGAGGACAGGATACTATTGGCCTACTATGAAGAAGGATGCTGTGGAATATGCCAAGAAATGTGATCCTTGTCAGAGACACAGTAATATCCTTCACCAACCAGCAGAACTTTTGCATCCTATATCCTCTTCTTGGCCATTTATGAGATGGGGAATGGATATAGTTGGTAAGCTTCCTAAGGCACCTGGTGGAAAAGTATTCATGCTTGCTATGACTGATTACTTCTCCAAGTGGATAGAGGTTGAAGCCTTTGCTCAAGTCAGAGAAAAGGAAGTGATATCCTTTATTAAAAGAAACATTATTACTAGATTTGGTATCCCTTCTGAAATTGTTTGTGATAATGGATCCCAATTTATTGGGAGTAGAACTACTAACTTTTGTGACAGTTGGGGGATTAAGATGATAACATCAACACCAGTCCACCCACAAGCTAATGGTCAGACAGAATCATCCAATAAGATCATCATCAACAATTTGAAGAAAAAGCTTGGATCCAAGAAGGGAAAGTGGGCAGAAGAACTACCTTATTTACTTTAGGCTGATAGGACAACTCCCAAGAATGCTACTGGCCAAACTCCATTCTCTTTGGTATTTGGAGCAGAATCAGTGATCCCTACAGAGATGGTGGTTCCTACTGCAAGAACAAGCATTCGTGATCCTGAAGAAAATGCTGAAAACTTGGTTCAAGACTTGGACACTATAGAAGAACTCAGGGATTTGGCAATGATAAGGATGGCTAGTTATCAACAAAGGATGGCTGGAGCCTACAACAAAAATGTCAGGATCAGGAAATTCCAAGTTGGTGATATGGTGTTAAGGAAAGCATTTCAGAATACCACCAATCCTGCTGATGGAAAGTTGGCACCAAAATGGGAAGGCCCTTACTAGATCGAAGCTGAGGCAGGAAAGGGGGCATATCGATTGCTAACAATGGAAGGTGATTTGCTACCAAGAGCTTGGAATGTTATTTGGGCTCGACCCCAGTTATTTGGGCTTGACCCCAGTTATTTGGGCTTGACCCCAGTTATTCGGGCTTGACCCCAGTTTGGGCCTGTCCCCAGTATCGCCAGTAGCGCACGATGATCCTGGTACAGTTCATGGAAATGGGACCAGTACTCGCTTTAGGGGCTGACAATTTCATTGTACTGGCTGTATTCAGGATCCTACGTATAATGGTAGACGTACCATACATCCGTTCCTAAGGTTTCTAACGTTTTCACGTTAGCTAAGGTTTTGGCATTTTCATGTCACTAAGTTTGGATAGTCGCCAGTGAGGGCCATACTCCAGTTTACACACGATCCTTTGGGCATGTCCCCAGTTATCCTTTGGGCTTGTCTCCAGTTATCCTTTGGGTTTGTCCACAGTTATCCTTTGGGCTTGTCCCCAGTTATCCTTTGGGCTTGTCCCCAGTATATTGGGCTTGTCCCCAGAATTGTTGGGCTTGTCCCCAGTTACTAACTTTTATCTTATATTGGCTTAGTCCCAAGTTGTATCCTATTTCAGGTTTTCGAAGCTAAATGACCAAGGATCCTTGATCCTTACCTTCTATTAAGGTTTGTCTTTTGGTTATCCTGATTATAAGTGTTAAAGGTTAGGATCCTAACTTGGATTCTCAGGTATGATCCTTAATTACTTTGATTCTATTTATTATTTACATGAGTATCCTTTATCCCTTGACAACTGAAGTTATGATCCTTAAATTACACTACTTTTCAGAATTGTCGACTATAGGATATGTGATCTTTGATCATATCCTAAACTTTTTGAGGATATTTATTAAATTTTCCCTCTTTACTTAATAAATTCAGACAAAATATATATCACAACAATTGAAAAGTAAAGTATTCACAAGGATAACAACACGGGAAATAGTAAAAAAGTTAAGATTTTATTTATTCACAAAACGTTAAACCCTTTAAGGTTGTCAAAATTGCCAACCCACGTTTCTACCAGCAAAACGTGGCCCGTCCACATGGGTTGGCAAAGGGTGTCCATTGTTTACGGGTCTTTGTAGTGCAGGAAATAAAAGACGGAAGGATAACGAGTGGCTTCATCCCCCAAACAGAGGATCCATCCACCACCCATTATCCTGCCTATTGTCCAAGGATCCATGATCCTTCACCCTAGAAACTATTGTCTAAAGTTATTACAACCCAAGATTGTTTCAAAACACCCTAACCGAAATAAAACTACCAAATTCTAAAAAATGGGCTCCGGCTACGTCTAGAAATGTCCTTCATCGCCCATTCCTGCAGCCTACACCTTTGCTGCATCACCATCACCTTTACCAGTTCCTCCAGCTCTAGCATCACCCGCATGATCCTTCATCCCACTGCCGCCAGCCTCGATTGCTAGGACCTCATCAGCTTCTTCTTCGTCGTCCAGCTCAGCTAACCTTGCCTTCCAGCCCTCTACGTCCCAGCTGCTCTTGTCAAAGTCAGGATCCAGAGCTTCTTGGGCCATCTGCAACTGGGTTTTGTACGTAGCAATGGCAGCGGAGACTTTGGCATCATTGGTGATTTCAGCCTTCTCTTGGTCAGCAGTGATGTGAGCCAGGACGAGTTCCCTCTTTACCAAATTGACATCATTTTCGAGGGAGGCAATCTTCTGATCCTTGGCTAGCATGATCTTCTGGAGGTCCAAACACTTTTGCTCAACCTCTTCAACACTGCCTACGTAGTCCTCGATTTCAGCAAATTTCTGCAAGAAAGACAATGTAAAGTTTAGGATCACATGATCCTCAAGTGGGCAGGATAACTAAGCTAAGTCAGTGATCCTTACATCAGCAAAGTACTCAAGGAACTGGTGGCGGATTAGAGGCAGGCCTTCTAGATTGTCAGCCTCAGAGGCTTTCCTCTTCTTTCCCTTGGAGGTGGTAGGCTTGGGGATGGCAGTACTTGGGCTAGCAGCAGCCTTCTTCCTCCTAGATCTGGGACCAACAGTGGTGAGGTCGGTGACACTGAAACGGGTAACAGACTTCGATGATTTTCCAGCACCTACACATTCAAAACAGCTAAGTATCCTTATTTCATTTTTATTTAAATATTTAGTTATGCACAAAATGGGATACTTACTCGACATTGTGACAGAACCTGAGGATACCTCTTGAGAATCCTGGGTATTTGCTTGGAATGATCTTATTGCAGGATCAAGCCTCCGGAAAGCAGCAAGCCTTTCCTTCGTTGCAGGTGTTGTAATAAGGTGTGCGACAGTAATAGCTGCAAAATAGAAACGAAAGATGTTAGTGATCCTCAGCAGAAACAAGGTTATCCTGTGATCCTTCTCAGGATCCTCTATCCTACCATGGGTGGTCCATTTCCTAGGCAGATCCTTTCCATCAGGGACAGAATCCCTTCTGACAAAGAAGAATCGCCTTTTCCAGTTGGTGTCATTTTTAGTGGCTTTGAAGATGGGATGCTCTTCACCGGGTTTGTGTTTGAATAGATATCGGTGGGATCCATGGCTAACACGGTCGTACATCTCTGCTAACTCCGACATTCCCAGATTGATTCCTTCACGTTCAATGATTCTTTCAAGGGTATACAAGACCCTCCAGATCATTGGCATTGCTTGGATGTAGGAGATGCCGGTGAGAGAGAAGAAGGATTGGGTGAAATCCGGAAAAGGATACGAGTACCCTATCGTGAACGGGGTGACCGGAAAAGCCACCCAAGTTTCAGAAGCAAAGTCGCTCAGGACGGTGGGATCAAAAGTTTTGAAAATGGTGTTCGCCGGGAAACAATGGCGGATTCTGTCTATCTGTGGATCGGTAAAGCAGCATCTTTCTTTCGCAGAGTCTTTGATGATCCCTTGGGTCTTCAAGGGACTGTCCTTTTTATGATCCTTAACCGGTGAAGACCTCAACATCATCTTGGTCATGAAGATGGTGAAAAACAAGAAACAGAATTGAGAAGATGAAGAGAGAAAGGAAAGAGAAATACCTGATCAAGTCTTCGAATGAGGATTTAAAGGAGGAAACACACGAATTTAAATGCTCTCTAACCCTTATCTCTAACTTCAATTTATAATGATGATCTTGCAGGATAGTCACTTCAGTGACGTCAGGATGGCAACGGCTAGTCAGAATTTAACGGCTATATATCCGTTGATTTGTTACGGATAAGAACGAGAAAATATAACTCGTTTATTTACAAATTACTCCTTATATTTTGGGGGCAATTGTTAGGGGAGGATTTTCCTATGATCAGTGATCCTCAATTACTGTTGGGCTTAAGGATCCTCAATTCTGTCTGAATTAGTGATCATCAGAGAGTATTGTAGGATCAGGATCCAGGATCATCATAAGGATCCTTATACTAACGATTGTCTGCTTTGAATATGATGTTGTTTTGCAGGAGTACGAACTTGGATTTGGTCTTGGCGATATTCCTGGAGCATATTCCCTTTTTATTCCGCACGTGCTTGACCAATATGGACGTTATGGAGTTCATGGGAGACTTGCATGAAATGCGGATAGTTAGTTAGCTAAGATATTTTCCATTTTTAAAAGGGGATAGCGAGCTAAATTAGAACACTTGGCTATTTTTAGCTTAACACACACACTCGTAACTGCTCTCATCAGCTCTCGAGATTTCACTTGGCGATTACACACTTTTTTGCACATTACACTCTACTGATCCTTGTAACTAGCTCGCTATCATCCAAAGTTGTAATAACTCGTTTGTTTAATCTGAGTTGGTGATCGGTAGTTTCCATCACCCGAGGTTTTTTATGCCGGAGATCAACTCTTGATCAAGGGCTTTTTCCTCGTATAAATCTTTGTGTCACTTGTTCATTACATTTCTGAGTGATCCTTAGCATTGTTCATTGATTCAAGCATCACACCTCACAACAGAAAGTTTGGTTGCATTATCTTAGCTTGATTTTTTACCAAAACAGATAATACATAAGATTTCGATCCATGAATGACTGATGCGGGGGGTATTATGGAGACTGGGTAGTTCTGCTCGTAGACGACGTGGGAGAAATTGATGGAATGAAAAACCACCCTCAACCTCTGCTTCTAGAAGCTTATTCTGAATTATTACGGCCAAGATTTCACCTCATCTTAATCCAAGGGTTGTCATCTATCTAATAATCAGTTATATTTAATGGGAACATAAGAATAGATAATACATATTTTGAACTTCGAAGGCGCCATAAAATGGTAAAACTGTCCCACGATTTTTAACTTGGCTCCTATAAAATAGGGTAGTGGGTCATATTATCAAGTATATAAAGAGATAGGGGGTTAAAAAAACATTACCTCTGCTGTCTAAATGGAAGATCATCATAAAAAAGCACAAATCAGTTGGCCAAGGTACTCTTTCCATCTTATTACTCTTTCGGTTTTGAAACTCTTAACAAAGAATTAAAACTTTTGTTATTCGGTGTAAAAAGGACACGAAGATGATGGTGAAGCATGGTGAACCGAAGGTGAACTTGTATTCATGTACTTTCTTTCATTCATTGTACAAGGACTTGGTTTACAATCTCATCTTTAAACATGTATTTAAAAAGTTCAAATTTTCTGATTTTATGTAAACAGGATTATAAGATGACGTCGAAGCATGATAAACTGAAGGCGGGCTCAAGTCACATATTTTCTTTCTTTAAATTTACAATCTCATCTTTAAAATTGTAATTAAAAGTTCAAATTTTCTGATCTTAATTTAAACAGGTTTAGAAGATGATGCTGAACATGATAAATCGAAGGTGAACTCAAGTTCGTGTACTTTCTTTTTTTCAGTTTACAGTTTTATCTTTAAACATGTAATTAAAGTTTCATATTTTCAGTTTTTTATTTAAACAGGATCTGGCAAATGATGTATTGGTAATTTGTTAACCTTAAAAAAAATTAATAAAAGATTTGGATAAGGTTTTATTTATATATGATAATTTCGCTTTTTACATGTTTACACAAGTTTACATATTATTTGTTTTAAAAATGTTAATTGGTTTTTTTAGTGGTTTTCAAAAAATATAATGCCTTTTGTACATTTTACACAAGTTTCAATTTTTTTTTAAAAAGGGGCAATTTGTTTTATAAATGGTTTTTAATAAAAGATAGTTTGTCTTTTATACATTTTACACAGGTTTTACTTCCTATTTTTTGCTTCCTTAAATTAGTGGGTCTAATATTTTTTACTCAACTCTTAATTTGTGCTATGTAAGTAAGTTGTTTCAGTTATAAAAAAAAGTAAGTATTATGATCATTTTCCTGTTCCTAATTTTGTATATTCTCTTTTCAAGTGGTGTAAATGAAATGGAATAAACATGAAAGACTTGAAAAAATAATAAAAAGATATAGTGTCCTGAAGGTACTAGACAGAAACTACAACCTCAAGTTGAAGCAATTTTGTTTTTTCTTACAAAAGCCTCTCATTTGTAAACACCTTCATAGCCATTTTAAATTATCTTACAAAAACCTCCCATGTGTTAACACCTTCATTACAGAATACTAGACCTTCATAGTCATTTTCAGTTATCTTACAAAAACCTCTCACGTGTTAAACCTTCATTACAGATTAGTAGACCTTCATAGCCATTTTGAATTCTCTTGTTAAAATATTTACAAAAATCCCTTATATGTTAACTAAGACCATGTAGATTAGCTATTAACCAAACTAACCTAATTTGCTCATTCCCTTCTTTTAACAAACCAGGTAGATGAGATGCATCGGAGCAACTTTGGTAGGTGCATATCTTCCGACAACATAAATCCTCTCATGTGGCGTCAAGTCTAGATGATGATGATCAATCGTTCAAAAAGACAAAACTCTTCTAAAATACAAAAAAAAAGAAACTTAATAGAGAATCAATAAAGATGACGATCTCTGGTTTAAATTAAAGAGAACAATTCATCTTAATATGATATGAAACCCTAAGACGAGAGTTGAACGATTTGGAATTTTTGGAAAAAAAAAATCTCTAGCTTGAGAACTTGACCAGATCCACAAAACCCAACAACAGCATGTAATAGTCTTCTGAGCCCAGCAAGTAAAAATCATCTATATTCTAGCCCAACTCCAAATCCAATCCTCAAAATATATAAAAAAAAAAACAAACTCTTTATTAAAATAAGAAAAACTCATAATACAAAATATAATTATTAAAAATAAGGAAAACTCATAATAAAAAATATATTAAAAAATAAGGAAAACTCATAATAAAAAAAATATAAACATCACACTTAATGTTTAGATATAAAACTGATAAAATTGATTATAAAGTATTATAGATTAATGTTGGGATTTTTTTTGTTTATCTTCGTAAACAATAAAAGCTTTCAAATTATATCTTTATCTAACTATCTCACAAATTTTGTTTGTCATTATATCATTAATATACATGTCCACCGGACGGGTGTAGAACTGGTTACTCAATGTCTTCATGTTTATCATTGACTGGGGAGTAGTTATGCAGAACCTCAAGGCAACTTACATTGGTATCTATAGTTTTGCAGTTGTTTAATTATAATATGAGTTGAATCTATGTTATGTATTGTAACCTTGCAGTGATTTTGCATTTTGCACATTCTGGGTGTGTCTATTAAACTTGCCAGGTCGTCAAAGTTGTATGATGTAGTTGTAGCCTTTTTAGTTGTATAGATTCATTTGGTAATTTAAGCTGCAAATGTAGTTAGAGAATATAGAATGGCTAAAAACTTTATACAAACAAAAACTTAAAAGTAGAAACCTCATTAGGCTACACTCGTCACCGGTCAGGTACCCTGCGAGTATTGTGAATGGCTCGGCTACACCGCCGCAAGCTCCAACCTGTTAGCAATCAGGTAGCCCAAACTGGTACCATAACCACCATTGATAATTTGTGAATTGAGATATTAGTTGTTTGGTATTCAAAATTTATTACCTGAAGCCCGCCATACAACGTGCGCCGAATAAAACATAAGTACCCACGGCAACGCGCGGGCATTCCCACTAGTATTATTACTATATCTGTAGTCGTTGCCACCATCACCATTTGTGCGAGATCTCTACCGTTGTCATCGCCCAATCACCACCTATAACAACCCTCCAAAATATTTCCGACACATCTATAAATTATTTAAAACATCCCTAGCTATATGTCTTAAAACATACCCCGTATGTGAAAACCGAGCCCAAAATACCTTATATACTTCAAATTAAAATAAAAACAATAAAAACAAGTATGTCGCGGGCCGCGACAGACTACACCTGAGTCTACGCTGGCCGCGAGCACCTGGACACCAGGCCTCACCCGGTGCCGCAACGTGTCAAAACGCGTGTCAAGTCTATACTCGACGAATCAGCACAGCTAGGCCCTACCCCCTAGGTCGCGGGCCGCGAAGGACCCTTGTGTGGCTTTCGCAGGGCGCGAGAGATGGCTAATCAGGCACTATAAATAGATGGCTTCGGCTTTTCTTTTGAATTCGTTCACACACAACTTTCTCTCTCAATATTCTGCATAGCTATTAATCTATTATATTCCCGGGCATTATACCCACTAGTATAACGAAGTTCTGCCTCGTTGTAAGTATTTTAACCCCAGGTTACGTATTAAATACGCTGCCCGATTGATCTAAGGTTCCGTAACGGCTGTCGTGGTTCTGCCCGACGTAGTCGTTGGAATTCTGTCTCGGGGAGGGTATTACTAATGTAAATATTGGGTTATTATACTAACACGTGTGCATTGTGTAATTAATAGATAATCACCAGGAAATCATAAAGGAAAACCCTAAGACAGCAATGTGAGTAATCTCCTTTTTGTAAACCTTTTTGTAACTGTTTTTACAAAACCTCAATTGTTTTACAAAATAATTAACAGTGATTGAGTATTTGTATTCTACAATTATCGTCGGTATGTTGGGGTTTTGTATACAAAATTTGTTACTACACTGTGAGTAGTAACATGACCACAAGTCGGGGGTGACAATACCGTGGGTGGTAATTAAAGCAGATGGAAACAAATGTAATTGCGCGACCGCCATCAATACTGTAAAACGGTTTTACCTGTCTTGATTAAACTGGGATTCACTCACCAGTATTTCCCACTGACAAAATATTTTTAAACGCGTTTCAGGTAACAAAATGTGAAAGCCAAGTAGAAGCCAGCTGGACAGCACTGAAGGCTTGGAAAAGTGGCTATAAAAGTTACCTAAATAAAGAGATGTTTTATTTAAATAAAATAGGGTTTATCCCTATGAAAATGTGTGTATTTGAAACTTGGGATTTTCCCATGTGTTTAATATTATAAAAGCGTGGTATTTTACTCTGATAAAATATTTTCTAACTACGGTCGTGCCGTAAATTCCGCTGCCAAACTGATAAATACCGATACCACTGAAACTGGCCGCGGCCGCCCGTTCCCGGGTAGTTAGGGGACGGGGGTTGCGACAAAAGGTAGTATCAGAGCTACGCCACTGCTTCAGCCACAGAAGTATTCTGCTGACACCAAAATATTATTCAATATGTTAGGAAATTATTACGAAACTACGTGCATATCTGTATATTATTGTTGTGTATTATTTGACAATTTGTTAGTTTATAGTATGAGCGACCAAGGACCTTCAAACGCTTACCGTCAGTTGTCCAACTCACCTAGGGACGAAGGCACCTCTTCATAGCCATCCCTCTCAGGGTATTCGGCTGACAATGAAGATGTGATATTCGTGTTGAAGGCCTAATCTAAAGAGCCATTCCCTCCAAGAAGAGAGGATGGTTCAGCAGATGAGCGCATGAACGTAGAAAAAGGATGAAAAAGTTACAACAGCAGCGAGCTTTAGCAGCCGTTAAGAGAGAAACAGATGCCCGCACTCAGGATATGCTCAATAGGAGTCTAGTAAATTTTCATATCCTAGCAACTACAGCTGCAGACCCTAATCTAGAGCAATTCATAGCACCTCAGCCATTACCACTGTTTCCCACACAGCCAATTGAAATTGAAGCCGACCTAGAAAACCAAATCCTAATGCCTGACTTTGACCCAGCTGAGATACCTAGGATACTAGCACCCCATCCCTCACACCCAGAATATGACCCGTGGTTTGATGACCATAGGGATTACCAGGAACGCTACCCAATACCAGAAGACGAACCCATGCCAAACCTAGCAGCTTACCCAGACATGGACCCTCTAGATCCCTACTATGATAATGACCAATACATCAGGGAAATTCTAGATAACCCTTATCCTTACCAAGAACCCATGCCCCAGTTCCCAAACCCAGTACCAGCCCCTGCACTACCCATGAGCGCTGAAAATGTGCAAAAGCTCCGAACCTTTGGTGAGGAAATTTTAGAAGGAAGTGAGAGGATGAGGCAGATAGGAGAACGACTCGTCTGGAAGTATGACGAGCGTAATATGGAGTTCTGGATGAACCCATACCGGTAATAGTAGTAATAATAATAATAATAATAATAATAATAATAATAATAATAATAATAATAATAATAATAATAATATAATATGTGTGTATGTTTGAAAAAAAATCTAGATAATAGTTACGGATGCCTAATAGTATTGTAATTTTAAATTTCAGTTCCAGTTTTTATTAGACGCATAATATAAAAAAAGTGTAAGTCGCAATGTTCGACGATTTTGATCAATATGCTTGTTACGTGATCGTTTGCATTAAATACTATTTTGTGATATTAATATGTGATAAATGTTTAAAATTTAGATGGACAACGAAGTGAACCAGGAAAACCAGAATAACGATAACCAGAATAACAATAATAATGGAAACCAAGTGGATAACAGTGTCATCCAACACATAGTAGCACAAGGGATTATAGACGCGATGCCATATATTATCCAAACGGTTAGGGAAGCTGATAATAAAAGTAATCATGGCAGTAAACGACCTACTGAACCAGGAAAAAACGTAAACAATGGACCCATACTTCAAGTGCCCATTCCCAAAAGAAGAAGAACCATGTCTTATGGTTGTTCTTATAAAGAATTCTGTTCTTGTAAACCAATGGAATTCTCGGGCAATGAAGGGGCCGTTGCAGCTCTACGCTGGATAGAAAAGACTGAGGCAGTCTTAAAAATAAGCAAGTGCGCAGAAGAGGATAAGATAATGTTTGCCTCCAATCTGTTTAAGAACTCGGCTTTAGAATGGTAGAACACTATCCTCCAATCTAGGGGAAGTGACATGATTTATAATATGGAATGGGAGGAATTTAAAAACATGGTGGAAAGGAAATTCTGCCATCCCAATGAAAAGGAACAGATAGCAAATAAGTTCCTAAACCTTAGAATGACTGGAGTGGATACTAAAGGTTACACTACACTATTATTCGAATATGCTAGGATAGTGCCGACCCTTGCATCACCAGAACCAGTATTAATCTCCCGTTACATATGGGGATTAATCAGCGAGATTAGGCATGTAGTCAAGGTAGCTAGACCCCAAACTATAGAAGAAGCTGTAGAACTAGCAAACACCTTGACTGATGAGTTAGTACGTACACGAGAAGAGGACCAGAGGAGGAACCTAGCTCAAAGGCTTACCCAGGAATTTCGCTATGGTAATTCCAACCGTGGAAAAAATATAGGTTCTACCTCCACACCTTACTGCAAAGCCTGTAAGAAGAAGCATTCAAGAAAATGCTCCACCTACTGCGACTTTTGCAAGATACCGGGACACAAGGAAGAAAACTGCATGAAGAAACCCAGTAATGGAGTATGCTTCAATTGTGGAGAAAAAGGACATATTAGGACGAACTGCCCAAAACTGGCTCCAGCTACAAACAACAAGACTACTAAAAATGCTAGAGCATTTGTTCTGACTGCAGAAGAAGTCAAGATAATTCCATGCGTGATAGCCGGTACGTTTTTAGTTAATGATGTTTCTGCTAAAGTATTATTTGACTCTAGTGCGAACCAAAGTTTTATTAATACTTCATTTTGCAAACTTCTCAATCAACCATTAACTAAACTCCCACAAGAATGTCTAGTAGAGACAACAAATGGAGAGGCTATTAAGATTATCGAAATCTTGCAGGGAGCAAGAATAAAATTTTTAAATCAAAAGTTTATTGCAAATCTTTACCCAATAAATTTGGCAGGATTTGATATTGTATTAGGAATGGATTGGTTAATAACCAATAAAGCCAGTATTTTATGTGATCAAAAGTCAATACAAGTAAAAGGTGAAAAGATCACAATTAAAGGAGACAAGGCAACTAGATCCACAAAATTCATCTCTGTGATGAAAACAACAAGTTATGCTAGGAAAGGATCAATAGTGTATATGATTTCCATAATCATTAACATTAAAGGAAAAGAATTAAAAGATATCCCTATAGTATCTCAATTTTCAGATGTGTTCTCAGAAGAATTACCAGGGCTACCACCAGACAGGGAAGTTGAATTCAGAATTCATCTGCTACCAAGAACAGCACCAATTGCCAAAGCACCCTACCGCTTGGCACTAGCAGAAATGCAAGAGTTAAAGAAACAGTTAGACGGACTGCTAGAAAAAGGATTCCTACAGCCAAGTTCATCGCCATAGGGAGCGCCAATCTTATTCGTCAAAAAGAAAGACGGATCGATGCATATGTGCATTGATTACCGTGAATTAAATAAAGTCATGATTAAGAATCGATACCCATTACCGAGAATCGATGATCTATTTGATCAACTGTAAGGAGCTCGATTTTTCTCAAAGATCGATTTACGCTCAGGATATCATCAGTTAAAGGTACAGGAAGAGGATATTCCTAAGACCACTTTTAGAACAAGGTATGGCCATTATGAATTTACTGTCATGCCATTTTGTCTAACTAATGCCTCAGCCGCATTTATGGACATGATGAACCGAATATGTAAACCATATTTGGATAAATTCATAATTGTCTTTATAGATGATATTCTGATTTACTCTAAAAGTGAAAAGGAACATGCAGCGCATCTGCATACACTTTTAAATTTGCTGAGAAAAGAAAAGTTTTATGCTAAATTTTTTAAATGTGAATTCTGGTAAAAAGAAGTGCAGTTTCTTGGACATTTAGTTAACCATGAAGGAATTCATGTGGATTCCACAAAGATCGAAGGAATTACTAAATGGAAAGTCCATGACTCACCAACAGAGGTTAGAAGTTTTCTAGGATTGGCCGGTTATTATAGAAGGTTTATTCGAGATTTTTCTAGAATAACCATTCTCTTGACTAAGCTAACCTGTAAATCTGTTAAGTTTGATTGGGACCAAAACAAGAAGAAGCCTTTAGAATTCTTAAGCAAAGATTAACCAACACACCCATACTCGCGTTACCAGAAGGAACAGAAGATTTTGTAGTCTATTGTGACGCTTCCAAATTAGGGTATGGATGTGTGTTGATGCAACACCAAAAGGTTATAGCTTACGCCTCTAGACAACTTAAGAATCATGAAGAGAATTATTCAACCCATGAATTAGAATTAGTAGCTATAATTTTTGCCCTGAAAATTTGGAGACATTACCTTTATGGTAGTAAGTTTACCATTTTCACAGATCATAAGAGTTTAAGGTATGTTTTCAGACAAAAGTAGTTGAATATGAGACAAAGACGCTGGATGGAATTTCTTAGCTATTATGATTGTAATATCCAGTATCATGCAGGAAAGGCAAATGTAGTAGCCGATGCTTTAAGTCGAAAGTATCATGAGAAGTCAAAAAGAGTACGTTCTCTTAAATTAAATCTATAAGTAGATTTAAATGAACAGATTAGAAAAGCACAAGAATCAGTAATCAAGGACGATAGTGAGAAACTGAAAGGAATGATTAAACAATTAGAACAAGGAACAGATGGAATTTGGAGATTCCCTAAGAAAAGAATGTGGATACCCAAATTAGGAAACCTACGCCATCGTATATTAGAAGAAGCCCATAAGTGTAAGTATACGATGCATCCTGGAAGTGATAAGATGTACCAGAACTTAAGAAAATTTTTTTAGTGGATAGGAATGAAGAAGGATATAGCGGCTTATGTTGCCAAGTATCTAACCTGTTCACAGGTTAAAGCTGAACATCAGAAACCCTCCGGTTTGTTGCAATAGTTAGAAATGCCAGTTTGGAAATGGGAATTGATAACAATGGATTCTGTTACTAAATTACCCAAAACAAGAAAAGGTAATTATACAATCTGGGTGATTGTAGACAGGCTAACTAAGTCAGCTCATTTCCTACCCATGAAGGAGACTTTCGGTATGGAACAATTAGCTAAATTATATGTAAATGAAATAGTTTCATTACATGGTATTCCTTTATCAATTTTATCTGATAGAGTTAACCGTTTTACCTCTCATTTTTTGACAAGTTTCTAAAAAGCTATGAGAACCAAGCTAAATCTAAGCACCGCTTATCATCCTCAAACGGACGGACAAAGTGAAAGGACAATTCAAACAATGGAAGATATGCTCAGAGCTTGTGTAATTGACTTTGGAGGTAATTGGGATGACCACTTACCATTAATCGAATTTTATAACAATAACAGTTATCATACCAGTTGATGTGCGTGTCGTGTTATATGTTTTTATGTATATTTTTCGCCCTTTTTAACACTTTAGTCTAGTTTTAAATTTATAAAACATGATATTTTACTAACACTAAACACACATAAGGGCAAGTGCACCCATCGTGAGCGTAGTATAGCGTTGGTAAGATACCGAAGTCGTCCAAGGACACAAGAGCTTTTAGTACCGGTTTATCCTCAACGTCTAATCAAATCAAAATTTAGAAAAAGGTTTTAAATAAGAAAATCAAAACTAACTAAAATGCTGAAAATAAAAATAAAAACAAAAACAGATAGACAAGATGAATCACTTGGATCCGACTCGCCTTTAGTGTAACCTTTGATGTTTTCCGCACTTTTGCACTTTTTAAGAGATTATCTTAGTTATAGTAGTAGGCCCCTCTTTTGAAGATGACGTTACCCTCAACCCAGTAGTTTGAGTCAGCAAGGATACAATCCTAAAGGGTTGGATTATTGGAAGATAATTAATTAAGTTATTAATGCGTAATGTGGTAGGCCCCTCTTTTGAAGGTGATGTTACCCTCGGCTAAGTGGTTTGAGTCAGTAGGGATACAACCCCAAGTAGCCGTGTTAATGTATTAATAGTAGTTTACATATGAGGGGATCAAGAAATTCGCACCCCCGCCATCCAATACCAGTGGGTATTGAAGGAGGTCATACTAAGCTTGACTCAGGTTCTTGCAGGATCTATACACTGAACAAGGCAAGAACCTTACCAAACCATTCCCTTAACCCCCGACTAGGTAGCCAACATATCTCCATATAGACTATGGAGATATGAATGGTGTAAATCTTTTTATTTTATATAGACAGTAAAATAACGCCAAGACACCACAGACAAATGATAAGGAAGTTTCACCTTCAACATAAGAAACTAGTTATTAAAATCATTAATACAAAACCAAATAAAAAGTGCGAAAAAGATTAAAAAACAAAAGTATTACACTAAATGCTTGTCTTCACCAAGTGATGTAAGAGACTTAGGCAAACATGGCCTTTGATTGTCAAGAACTCTTACTATCAATCTTGTATCCCGAGACTACTACACATACTCTATGATGGATGATGGTGGTGGATGTGGGTTGTGATGGTGGTGGAGGGTGGGTGAAGTGTGAGAGAGGTGGTTTGTCAAGGGATACCTTTGAAGTGAACCAAGCACCTCTATTTATAGCCTGCACAGAAGCCCGGACACGGCCCCGTGTCCACCCATCTTCTCTTTCTTTATTAATTGCAGTTTGTCTGTATTAGTTGACCACGCCCCCGTGTCCGCTGGGCATGGCCCCGTGTGCAGAAGCGTATCTGTACTATCAAGATTTGCTCAGATTCTGCGAATCTTAGCGTTGACCACGACCTTGTGTCCGCTAGGCACGCCCCCCGTGTTGGGAAATAGAAGCTTCAACCTCTTTGTCTTTTCTGCAGACACTTAGGCACGCCCCCGTGTCCGCTGGACACGGGGCGTGTTCAGTCTTCTGTTGTCTTGTTTTTTGCTTGGGAAGATGCTGTCGAGGGGTCGGGCATGCCACGTTTATTCCTTTTCTTTTATTTATATTAGATTTAGCTGCATTTTTGCTTCTTTTGTTCGTTTAAGCTCTTTTAACCCTGAAAATACAAAAGGAAGACAAAAGCACACTTATTTGATGTAATTTATATGTTGCATTTTACACACATCAAATACTGATGTATGGATTTTGGAATGTGATTTATATGTGTTTAATGTCTAATCTTATGCATATTTGGTTGTTTATATGTGTGGAATTGGATAACTATGAGAAAATGATGTTTTGTAGGTTAAATACGAAGATTGGATGAGTTTTGGGGAATGTTAATGGATTGAAAATGAAGATATTATAAGATTGCATGATAGAGGGTTGAATTACGAAGACGAGGGCGAAAACGGTGCGTAAAACGGAGCTAAAACGAAGAAGTTATAAAGAAAACAATTTTGGAAGAATCTGCCGACCGTAAGCTACGGTTCACCAATTGTAGGCTACGGTTGGGTGCTGATGTTTGGTCAGAATTTCTAAACCGTAAGCTACGGTCCTCAGACCGTAGCCTACGGTTGGGGTTACGAAAAAAAGACGCAAATAAGGTTATATGGTATATATTAGGGTTTGTGATGTTGGTATTGATTATCTATCATTACGGTCGATCAAGGGGCACTCCAAGACTCGATTTTCAAGGTTCTTTTCATCCAATTCCATCAAGAATCTCATTCCAATCACCGAATCAACCATGATTTCTTCATCAATTCAAGCTTTTGAAGATTCTTCGTGCGAGATGAGTGGCTAAACTTTTTGTGGTTTCCTCCGGATGGAGGGTTTTTTGTAAATTAACGAATATTATGTGTTTGATACAATCGTTTTGACCTGGTGATCTAAGCATTCGATGCTTTTCACCATGGATTTGATTTATTGATTGTAAGCACTTACGCTTATTTAAACCTTAATTTCTAAGCATTTAGTTCCCGAGAGTTCTAGTAATTGGGATATATTTGACATGGGGTTAGGGTTTGTAAATTATAATTGATAATCATTCGATAACCTCCCATTATGTATTGACCGGAGTACTTAGTCGTTGGTTATCACAATTAATCAATCAAAATTAACACCTATGTCTATGTAGGTAACGATTAAACACATAATTGAAGTTAACTGAAAAACCTAAAATCTGGAGGAACCATCTTCCTTCTCATTGATTTAAAACACAAATTTTATTTGTTAATTTAGCTATTTCTCAAAGTCAAACAAACCGATTTTCTCATTCAGTAATAGTTAATCAATCATTTTCATTACGACACTTTCCACACTCCTCCCTTGGTTCGATACCTTGCTTCTTCTATACTAATAGTTTAAATAGGTTTTTGCATGTCACTAACGACAGACATCAAAATGGCGCCGCTGCCGGGGAGGCTTGCGCAAAGTGTTTAATGTTAAGTTCTAGTTAGTTAAATATCCAAAAATCCAAAAATAGTGTCTTTTTAGTGTGTTTGTTTTTTGTTCGGAGTTACGCGAGGTTTTCTTGTTTTTGTTTGTGCAGGTGATCTAGGAAGTGTATGCATCATACTCGGAATTCCGGGAAGTCATCACCATTAGTGTTCGACCCAGAGATCGAGAGAACAGTAAAGCATACCAAACGAGTACTACATCGTGAGAACAAGATTCTACAATCACCTATACCAACATCTAAAACAATGGAGAACTTAGCAACACTGGAGAAACAACCTGCAACTTCACAACCACAACAACCTTCACCAAACACTACCATACCACCACCACCACCACCACCACAGTCTACACAACCTACTTCTACATCTCCAGTACCATCATTCTCAACCCTTTTCCCAAACCTTGATAACATTCAACAAACTTCTACCCAAGCAACATCTCTTCAACACCTAACTACGACCCAGACTGTTAATTTACAGCAGTCGTCTCCTTACGTTAGAATCATTCCGGATGACACTCCATTACCGAGTCAAACTCAAGCACCTAATGCAACATCAATTCCGCCAGCCGCCCGACCAGTTATTTCACAGCAAAGTCAGCCAATGCCAAATCTTTATAGATCGACCATTTATGATCAAGGAAATAACTCAGGAGATTTTGATGATGGCTATGAAGAATATGATAACTACGTGGGTTAAAACGAGAGACAAGTGGTTAACACGGGTAGCTATGAGAGGTAAACAGTCGGATTGGGTGCGGCCGAGAGAGTCAATCAAGGGAATGTAGGGTATCAACAATATGTGCAACCAACGCCAATACAACAACAGATACCACAACAATATCATCAACCTGACCCACTCAATCAGCAGCCTGCTCCGAGGAGGCCGGTGGTGGATATTCCATTACCACCACCGGTACCTCAGATGCAGGGTCAGGCAAGACCGCTGCCACGAAACCTACACCGACCGGTGATTTTACCGGAAGGAATTCCACGACGAAATAATCAAGGCCCTGTTCGAGGTATAGAGAGCCACTTCAGACCTGCTATAGTTAACAACCCATCACCGGTTGTGATCGCGCAACTACAAGGAGGCGGTCATTCGAAGTACGAACACAATCAATATCCATTCTGCCTAAGTTTCATGGTCACGCACATGAAGAACCATATCTACACATTGCTGCATATGATGCACGTTGCAACACAATCAGCAGCCAAGGTTTCTCAGTTGATGATGTGAAATTGGTACTTTTCCAATTCACACTTGAAGATAAAGCACAGCAATGGTTTCATTCGCTACCGTCAGCTTCGATCTTCACATGGGGCGAAATGCAGCAACAATTTTTAGACGAATTTTATACTCATTTGCGTACTAACAATGCCAGGAAGGATATTCGAGGGTTTCGACAACAGCCTGGTGAGTTATTTCACGAAGCGTTCAATCGTTTCAAAATGATGCTCAAGAACTGTCCACATCATGAGATATATTTGTGGGAGCTTATTAACACATTCCACGAAGGCCTAACAGATGAAGATGCCAGGGATGTAAATTCAATATCCAATGGTACTTTTGGAATGAATTACGAAGAAGATGATTGGGAATATTTAGAAAGAACCGCAAGGGCAACAAAACGCAAGGCTCAATCTTCTAGAAGTGCACGACAGTCAACAGTGAGAGCGGTAGAGAACCCACCGGAGGTAAGTGGTCAGTTTCCGTTATGTAGACATTGTGGAGATCTAGGGCATATTGCGGATCAATGCCCAGCCATTATTGGTGAAAGTGAAGATGTGAACTATGTTCAAGATGGGGGTGGTGGAAGAAATTTCAACATGCAATCCAACACATATCACCCGGGCCTCAGAAATCACCCGAATTTTAGCTATGGGAATACAAATAATCAGCTAAATCCGGGATTTCAAGGCACCAATCAATCTGGTGGTCAAAGAAACTTCAATCAGAACCGATTTCAAGGTAACTTTCAGGGTGGCTACCAAAACGATCAAAGAGGACCAACTCGGTCTTCTAACACTTCGGGGAGTAACGATATGATGGAGGTGTTGAAATCAATTCAGCTCGAATTACAAAATCAAAGGCTTGAGCTGCAAAATCGTGCTCAAAAGGATGAGATGCGAGATAAAGCCGTCCAGTCATTAACCACACAAATGGCCCAACTTGCAACCGATGTGAAGGAGTTGAAACAGCAAAACGGGAAGCTTCCCAGTGACACTCAAACGAACCCCAAGCATGGGAATAATATACCAGTCAGCGGGGTAAGTTTCGTTCCTAAAAACAATTTGAATGATAAATTTTTAACTTCTTCTGTTTCCCATGTGATTGCAGGTTTAAGTGGTGCAAATGAGGATGGAGATGGGTGTGACTCAGGAGAGCCGGTCGTCCCGATTCGAGTGGGAAAGTTCAAAATCCACAAGGCATTGTTGGATTATGGAGCTGGGATGAGTGTTCTTCCCGATAGCCTTTATGACCAGTACGACTTTGGTCCGTTACACGCAATTGATCAAATGGCAGTATTTGCGGATTCGAGTTGGAAACAACCCCGAGGTGTTGTGAAAGACGTGGTGATACAATTGGGCGAGTTTTCCTACTCGGTCGATTTTATGGTGATTGATTATGCTCCGTCACGGACTTATGAGCAGCCACAAGTAGTTTTGGGCCGCCTTTTTCTGTATGCAGCCAACGCACAAATTGATTGCAGAAACGGGATGGTTACCATGAGCTACGAGAATCATAAATTATATTTTAATGTGTTTTTAAAAACCATATCCTACGATCTTCTTGCTGATTTGAGTTATACAGGTGCTACTAACGAATTTGTTTCAAGTGTTAGCACAGTCAGGTTAAATGCGAGTGGTGTTGCGTTGCACAAGTCTGAGTTGAAGAGTGAAGGAAGTCAGGTGAACAAGACAACTGTGAGAGGAAGAGCAATTGCAGGAAAACCACCCGATGGTGGGAGTGAGTGGGGCAACAAGGCTGAGGTTGAACTCAACTGGCGTGGAGCTGCGAACCTTCCACAAGATTGGACGATGATGTATGGAGAGAAATGGGGAGGCAAGCGTTCAGATGAACCTCCCTGAGCACATCAGGTACGGTCTGGCTGAAGACCTAAAACTTAGCGCTCTCGGGAGGCTGCCCGAGGATGTAGAGTAGTGTACTTTGTTTTGGTTCGTTTTGGTGTGGTTGTGTTTTGACAGGTTCTTGATTCAATCATCACGGATGCAACAATTCAAGTGTGGGGATGTTTTGCAACATCCCCGGTGAGATATCAAAGAATCTATGGAATGCGTCTATTTCGGTTAAAGCACAACAACCGCATTACTACAGACACATGATTAGGTGCATGTGTTTATCTATCTTACTTTGTTTTTGGTGTGTTTTGTTGTTTTTGGTGGTGTGATCCTTTGTTTTGTTTAGGGGATGTGTTTTGGTTGTTTTGTTATGAGTTAGCTGCTCATTTAGGATTGTTGGTTTGTTTTCCCGGGCTTATATTTTAAAAGCACCATACATTGGGGACAATGTATCCCAAGTGTGGGGATGGGGGAGCCCGGGAAAGGATTCGTGGATAAAGCTTTGAAGCGATTGAAAGTGGTTGAAATCGATGAAAAAAAAATTGAAAATTTTGAAAATTTTAAAATTTTTCATCGCCTTAAACAAGCTAATTGGATACGAAAACCTAAAGTTTCAATCACTAATAGGCTTCTTGCCGGTAGTAGACTAGATTAGTTCCTTGTCATGGTTGTCCCTTTAAGTTTCATGAGAGTAGGTTTGACAAGTGTTTTTATAGGAAATGAGTTGAAAATAGATGTCTATCTAGGGGTAACATGTTTTTAATTGCATATGCTACATGTCGTCAACCTTTTTACCTTTTCTTGGTGAGATCTTGAGCCTGTAGACGGATATGATACATTATATGATGAATTCATTTGTTGAGTGCAGGCTACGTGTTATTCTGTGTTAGAACTTGTGTGATTCGATGCATGCTGAGACTGTGGGTTTAATATGTGCACATAGATGATAAAGGCATTAGGATTCTCTATTATACCCTTTGTGTTTGTGTTTCGTTTGTGTTATTCACCAAATTTCCCTTAGTAGCCCTGTTGAGCCTAACTACTTTTCGTTTGTTCGCCGATTATCTATTGTGAAAAACCGACCGTGATAATGTTTCTAAAAAAAAGGAAAATATGTGAAAAAAAAATAAAAAGGAAAGAACAAAAATAGAAGTATTGTGAATATCTTTTTATGTTCTTGGGTAGAAACCAACCCAAAAGTATAAGTTGTGTTTGAATAAAGTTATCACGGTTTGGTTATTGTTTGTGAGCCAATTATAAAAGAAAAAGAACCTAAAAATATTTTCCTACCTTTACCCTAAGCCCAAAACCCGAAAGTCCTTTTGATATGTGCCAGGTTAGATGATACAGTGGAGGTGTGATTGTCATACAAGTCTATGATTACAGGATTTCATGTTTGCTTTTTGAGTGTTTATATACTAGCACATTACACGCTAGTCCAGATATTAACCCGAGAGGAGAGTACATTGTGAGGGGTGTGTAGCATGTGTCTAATTGTAAACATGTTAGTTTTAGATAGACAAGTCTTAAGTTTTTGAAATTGCATCATTTGCTTGTCAGACTGTCAATCTCGATTGTGTCAGTCTATGGGATGGGTATGACTTGGGACTGAACAGGTTGAACCGGTTAAGGGGTTTAGCGGTGTTGTTGCTATGGTGATTAGTTCTAGTTGGTTTGCTTGAGGACAATCAAAGGTAAGTGTTAGGCTTTGGGGGAGGGTTAGGCTTGGGTTAAAGGTAGGTGGTTTTGGGTTAGTGGTTAAGAGAAAAGGGCGAAAAGGCGTAAAAAGCGACGGTTTTCGTAAAACATTTTGTTTTTGTGACTTTTTATTTTAATGAAGCATTTTTCAAACAAGGTTTCTTTTGATGAGCATGTTTGTTTATTGCTAACTTCATATATATATATATATATATATATATATATTGATAAGAATGTCACAAGAAAACCAAGCTTTGTTACTAAAATAAAGGGTTTAAAATGAAAAAGGTTTTGGTGGGTAAAGGGTGTTTGTTTTAGGTATAGAAGTGGAAAGGTTTAGGCTCAAAGGGGTTAACTAGGAGGATTTTGGGTAGGTGGTAAAAAAAAAGAAAAATAATGGTGTTGTAAGAAAAAGGGTTAGTCCTAATGCCTCCATCATTTACTTACTCGGGTTTAAGTTGGTAAGGACCGGGAATGTATCGTCATGGAAAGTTCTAGAGTCGTAAGAAACCAAGTGGCTATTCGCACAAGAAACGAAAAAAATGAGCATTTAGTATAAAGATGTGTATTTGTATGCTCAATTAAGGCTCAAAACTCACTTTTTGTGGGAATGGGTTTTTAATGTGATCAAGTATATATAATCAAATTTTAACTAGATTTGTCATGCCGTTTCATAATTTTCTTATGTTGGTTCTTTTTATCACGACGCTATCGGTTGTAAATTTATAAAAATATAACCCTTTTAGAACTTGTTATTCCCAATTTAAACAAAGACAAGTAAAAAAAATGAAAAGTTTTTGAAAAAAATTGGGGTGTTTAGCGGTTCCAATAGAGTTTTGTGTAAGGCTTGTGATTTGGACTTGCAAATTTCAAGGTTTTAGCATCCACCCCACACTTAAATTACACATTTTCCTCAATGTGTCCCAAAAATAAGTTTTTAGGTTGATTGAATGTGTAAAAAGGTGTGTTAAACAAAAATTTTCTGTTACTGGACACCTGGACACGGGCCGTGGTGACCGGGCACGGCCCCGTGTTCAGATTGCAAGTAACAAAAGTTAACAAAATGTAACAGAAGGCTGGGCACGGGGGCGTGTTCAACGAACACGCCCCGTGTCCAGTTACCTGAACTGGGCGTTTTCCCCTTGAGCACGGGGCCGTGTTGGCTCGGCACGGCCCCGTGTCGAACTTGCTGTAATGAAGAAAAATTATCGGGAGGCTCTGTTTTTGTGCATGGGGCGTTGGTTCAAGCTTCCCTTAGTATCCTTCACCATCCAAGTGTGTTTTATTCCTGAAAATTAAAACTAAACTACAAAGCATAAAAGTTAATCTAAATTAAAATTAAGGATAGTTCCGCGGAATGCCTTCGTCGTGCGCCACGTTTATAAGGGTCCTTGGCTAGACCCAAGGCCAGTCATATGTTACCCAAGTGGGATGGTTTGCATCCCATGTTGCACCGTCGGAGAGCATCATCCAAACTCAAGTCTATGACTTTCATGTAATTGACCGGGTCATCGTCTTCTACTATTTTCCCTACTTCGAACTTCATTTCCTTGTCCCCAACCCTCAATGTTAGTGTCCCACCATTCATATCTACCACTCCATGGGCCGTAGCTAGGAATGGCCTCCCCAAGATGAGTGGTACTTCGGTATCTTCCTCCATATCTAGTATGACAAAGTCGGCCGGGAAGACAAAGTCTCCGACTTTAACCAATAGATTTTCGACGACACGTTGTGGGTATTTAACGGACCTATCGGCGAGTTGTATGCTCATTTTTGTAGGGCTTATTTTTCCTAGGCCGAGTAGGTCGAACATTGATGCGGGCATGAGGTTAATGCTAGCCCCAAGATCGGCTAGTGCATTGCGTATGGGAGATTCCCCAATTGAACAAGGAATGGTGAAGCTTCCGGGATCGATCTTCTTTTACGGGAGCTTGTTGAGTAGCAAGGTGGAGCATTCTTCGCTTAAATTAACTAATTGCAATGATTCAATTTTCCTTTTGTGAGTGAGGAAGTCCCTCATGAACTTCGAATACTTAGGCATTTGAGTTAGGACTTCGACAAATGGAATATTGACATGCAATTGTTTTAGTAAATTTACGAATTTTGAGAATTGCTCATCGGTCTTTTGGCGAAGTAACCGACCGGGGTACGGTACCGGAGGATTCTTGGTGGGCTCTTGATTTGGTGGAGGAGCCGTCTCTTGTTGGGGCGTCGGCGAAGTTGCGGCTTGGCTAGATCGGCTCTTTTAAGTGTGAGGTAGCGGCGCCTCCTCGGGACCTACGGTACAGTTTCTCAACGTGATGATATGCACTTATGCCTTTGGGTTGGTTTCGGTATTGCTTGGTAACGCGCCTTGAGGTCTTTCGGAGAAATTTTGAGCTAGTTGATTTATTTGTTTTTCAATATTTTGAATACTAGCTTGTTGATTTCTAAAGTTTGATTCCAATTGTTGAAATCGATCCGAGTTTTTCTTTTCGGTTTCGGAGATGAGGCGAGAGACGGTATCCTCAAGCCTCTCTCGTCCCCCTTGTTGTTGTTGAGAGAAATTTTGTGACTCGTTTCTTGGTTGTTGAAAGTTAGTTCGTTGGTTTAGATTTTGTTGGTTACTACTATTGCTGGGTTCTCTCCAACCAAGGTTAGGGTGGTTCCGCCATCCTTGGTTGTAGGTACCCGTTGGAGGACCCGACGACCTAGGTCTATTATCAATATGGTTTACCGTTTCCGTTTGATTATCTATTTCTTTCATACAACTCCAATTTTCATGTGGCCCACCACACCCCTCACAAGCCATAACCGAGACCGTTTTTGCTATTTCTAACTTTTTGATTTTTGAAGAAAGGGCCTCGATTTGGGCTTGCAAAGAGGTGCTTTCGTCAACCTTATGGGCGCCCGGGGCAATAGATTTTGTGCCTCGGGGAGTGTGCCACTGAAAATCGGTTTTAGTAATTTCCTCAATTTGATTGTAAATTTCATTTGGGCGACGATTACCAAGAAGTCCCCCGGAGCTAGAATCAAGTGTTTGTCTTATGTGTGGCAACAACCCATTATAGAAAGTGGAGACTTGTTGCCATACCGCAAGACCATGATGAGGACACTTTCTTAGTAGCTCCTTGAACCTTTCCCAAGTTTCATATAAGGATTCCCCATCCTCTTGCGAATATGTATTAATTTCAGTCATTAATTTAGCCGTTTTAGCAGGAGGGAAATACTTATATAAAAACTTTTGGGCTAGTTCATCCCAGGTGTTTACCGAACCAACTGGGAGGGTATTAAGCCAAGCCTTAGCTCTGTCTTTTAGTGAAAATGGAAACATTCGAAGGCGGATGGCGTCGTTTGATGCTCCATTGATTCGAAAGTATCACATATTTCCAAGAAGTTTTTAATATGTAAGTGGGGATCTTCGTCCGCAAGCCCGTGGAAGGTTGCAGAGTTTTGGAGCATTTGTATCAAATGCGGCCGAAGTTCGAAGTTGTTGGCCACGACATTCGGAGCATTGATAGCGGCGCCAAGATTGCCTACGGTGGGCCGTAGGTAATCCATGAGGGTATGTTGATCCGCCATTGGAAGTAGGTCCCCCGAAACTTTCTCTTGATTTTTAGCTTTAAGTCTTCTTCTTAGAAAGCGTTCGGGTTCGTCTAAAGGTTCTTTTATGTCTCTACTGGAGCTGCAGCTCATACACTGCGTAGAAAGTTTAGATGTGGTGCCTGGGTTCCAAGTCCTACTACAGAAACAAAAAAGAACGTTGGTCAGAAGCTTTACCACGGCCCCATGCTCAGATGAACACGGCCCGTGGTCGGAGATACAGTAATTTTTTTCCAGTTCCTTGTTACTGGGGAGCTCGACACGGCCCCATGTTGCACCGACACGGCCCCGTGCTCAGCTCTCTGTAACTCGGAAAATAAAAACTGTCAGTAACGATGCTGGGCACAGCCCGTGTCCGACCAGGCACGGCCCGTGCTGAGCTCTGCAGAAGCTGAAAATCTAAGAAAATCCTAAAAAAACAGAAAAATAAAAAAAATGATTAGGCCGTTGATTCCTAACTTTCTTAAAATCCTTGTGTCCTCGGCAACGGCGCCAAAAACTAGATGTGCGTGTTCGTGTTATATGTTTTTATGTATATTTTTCGCCATTTTTTAACACTTTAGTCAAGTTTTAAATTTATAAAACACGATATTTTACTAACACTAAACACACATATGGGCAAGTGCACCCATTGTGATCGTAGTATAGCGTTGGTAAGATACCGAGGTCGTCCAAGGACACAAGAGCTTTTAGTACCGGTTTATCCTCAATGTCTAATCAAATCAAAATTTAGAAAAAAATGTTTTAAACAAGAAAATAAAAACTAACTAAAAATGCTAAAAATAAAAATAAAAGTAAAAACAGATAGACAAGATGAATCACTTGGATCCGACTCGCCTTTAGTGTAACCTTTGATGTTTTCCGCACTTTTCCACTTTTTAAGATATTATCTTAGTTATAGTAGTAGGCCCCTCTTTTGAAGGTGACGTTACCCTCAACCAACTAGTTTGAGTCAGCAAGGATACAATCCTAAAGGGTTGGATTATCGGAAGATAATTAATTAAGTTATTAATGCGTAATGTGGTAGGCCCCTCTTTTGAAGGTGACGTTACCCTCGGCTAAGTGGTTTGAGTCAGCAAGGATACAATCCCAAGTAGCCGGGTTAATGTATTAATAGTAGTTTACATATGAGGGGATCAAGAAATTCGTACCCCCGCCATCCAATACCAGTGGGTATTGAAGGAGGTCCTACTAAGCTTGACCCAGGTCCTTGCAGGATCTATATACTGAGCAAGGCAAGAACCTTACCAAACCATTCCCTTAACCCCCGACCAGGTAGCCAACATATCTCCATATAGACCGTGGAGATATGAATGGTGTAAATCTTTTATTTTATATAGACAGTAAAATAACGCCAAGACACCACGGACAAATGATAAGGAAGTTTCACCTTCAACATAAGAAACTAGTTATTAAAGTCATTAATATAAAACCAAATAAAAAGTGTGAAAAGATTAAAAAGCAAAAGTATTACACTAAATGCTTGTCTTCACCAAGTGATGTAAGAGACTTAGGCAAACATGGCCTTTGATTGTCAAGAACTCTTACTATCAATCTTGGATCCCTAGACTACTACACACACTCTATGATGGATGATGGTGGTGGATGTGGGTTGTGATGGTGGTGGAGGGTGGGTGAAGTGTGAGAGAGGTGGTTTGTCAAGTGATGCCTTTGAAGTGAACCAAGCACATCTATTTATAGCCTGCACAGAAGCCCGGACACGGCCCTGTGTCCGCTGGGCACGGCCCCGTGTCCACCCATCTTCTCTTTCTTCATTAATTGCAGTTTGTCTGTATTAGTTGACCACGCCCCCATGTCCGCTGGGCATGGCCCCGTGTGCAGAAGCGTATCTGTACTATCAAGATTTGCTCAGATTTTGCGAATCTTAGCGTTGACCACGGCCCCGTGTCTGCTGGGCACGCCCCCCGTGTTGGGAAATAGAAGCTTCTTCCTCTTTGTCTTTTCTGCAGACACTTGGGCACGCCCCCGTGTCCGCTGGACACGGGGCTTGTTCAGTCTTCTGTTGTCTTGTTTTAGCTTGGGAAGATGCTGTCAAGGGGTTGAGCATGTCATGTTTATTCCTTTTCTTGTATTTATGTTAGATTTAGCTGCATTTTTGCTTCTTTTGTTCGTTTAAGCTCTTTTAACCCTGAAAATACAAAAGGAAGACAAAAGCACACTTTTTCCAACATTAGTACTAAAAAAGGGTTAGTTTTATACCTTATTTGATGTAATTTATATGTTTCATTTTACACACAACACCAATATCAATGCTGCACCATTCGAAGCACTATATGGACGAAAGTGCTGAACCCCATTCGGTTGGGCAGAAATTGGAGAAAAGCAATTATCTGGACCAGAGATAGTGCAAGAAACAACCGACAAGATTGTTCAAGTCAAAGAACGACTGAAAGCAGCACGCGATCGATAAAAGAGTTATGCTGATAATAAGCGAAAGCCATTGGAATTTCAGGTAGGAGACAAGGTGTTGTTAAAAGTCTCACCTTGGAAGGGAGTTGTCAGATTCATTAAAAGGGAAAAGTTAAGCCCAGGTATGTCGGACCATTTGAGATTATTAGAAGAATAGGACCTGTAGCCTGTCAGCTACAACTGCCAAAGGAAATGACAGGAGTACATGATGTATTTCATGTATCTAATCTTAAGAAATGCTTAGCTGATGAATCACTGGTAGTGCCTCTTAAAGATATAGAGGTAAATGAGAAGCTTAAGTTTGTAGAAAGACCTCTACAAATTGAAGATAGGAAACTCAAGAATCACAAACATAAGAGATTAGTTCTGGTCAAAGTAAAATGGTATTCCAAACGAGGACCAGAATACACTTAGGAGCTTGAATCAGAGATGCAAAGGAAATATCCACACCTATTCCAGTAGACCTCGAGGACGAGTTCTAAAATAAGGTGGGGAGGATATAACAACCCTCCAAAATATTTCTGACACATCTATAAATTATTTAAAACATCCCTATATGTCTTAAAACATATCCCGTATGCGAAAACCGAGCCCAAAATACCTTATATACTTAAAATTAAAATAAAAACAAGTCTGTCGCAGGCCGCGACAGACTACACCTGAGTCTACGCGGGCTGCGAGCACTTGGACACCAGGCCTCACCCGGTGTCGCCACGTGTCAAAACGCGTGTCAAGTCTATATCGACGAATCAACACAGCTAGGCCCTACCCCCTAGGTCGCGGGCCACGAAGGACCCTTGTGTGGCTTTTGCGGGGCGCGAGAGATGGCTGATCAGGCACTATAAATAGATGGCTTAGGCTGTTCATTTGAATTCGTTCACACACAACTTTCTCTCTCAATATTCTGCATAGCTATTATAATCCCGGGCATTATACCCACTAATATAACGAGGTTCTGTCTCGTTGTAAGTATTTTAACCCCCGGTTACGTATTAGATACGCTGCCCGATTGATCTAAGGTTCCGTAACGGCTGTCGTGGTTCTGCCCGACGTAGTCGTTGGAATTCTGTCTCGGGGAGGGTATTACTAATGTAAATATTGGGTTATTATACTTACACGTGTGCATTGTGTAATTAATAGATAATCACCAGGAAATCATAAAGGAAAACCCTAAGACAGCAATGTGAGTAATCTCCTTTTTGTAAACCTTTTTGCAACTGTTTTTACAAAATCTCAATTGTTTTACAATATAATTAACAGTGATTGAGTATTTGTATTCTACAATTATCGTCGGTATGTTAGGGTTTTGTATACAAAATTTGTTACTACACTGTGAGTAGTAACATGACCACAAGTCGGGGTGACAATACCGTGGGTGGTAATTAAAGTAGATGGAAACAAATGTAATTGCGCGACCGCCCTCAATACTGTAAAACGGTTTTACCTGTCTTGATTAAACTGGGATTCACTCACCAGTATTTCCCACTGACAAAATGTTTTTAAACGCGTTTTAGGTAATAGAATGTGAAAGCCAAGTGGAAGCCAGCTGGACAACACTGATGGCTTGGAAAAGTGGCTATAAAAGTCACTTAATAAAGAGATGTTTTATTTAAATAAAATAGGGTTTATCCCTATGAAAATGTGTGTATTTGAAACTTGGGATTTTCCCATCTGTTTAATATTATAAAAGCGTGGTATTTTACTCTGATAAAATATTTCCTAACTACGGTCCTGATGTAAATTCCGCTGCCAAACTGATAAATACCGATACCACTGAAACTGGCCGCGACCGCCCGTTCCCGGGTAGTTAGGGGACGGGGGTTGCGACACCACCTAGGGGTGTTCAGAAAAAACCGTAACCAAATAAAAACCGTAAACCGAACCGTAACCGTAACCAAATAAACCGATCCGAATAACGAATTCGGTTTTTGGTTTGGTTTCTAACCGAAACCGAATTGTGAATATGGTTTTTGGTTCGGTTTTGGATCCACATTTTATTTTTATTTGGTTTATTCGGTTTATTTGGATAACCGAATAAACCATTTAACTTAATTAATTATTAAATAAAAATAATAATATTTATAAATCTTATACAATTTATTAGCCCCAAATAATTATTTTTTTATGCAGCCCAACCCAAAATACCCAAAGCCCAACTCAAACCCTCTTGTTCATGAATCTCAAACTCAAACCCTCCAAGTTTATTTTTTTTAGGGCTTAGGTTTTCTTCATTTATCTTCAGCCGATTCATATATTGTGGATGTGTTTGCTTTATTTCACAATGAGACTTTCTTGTATTCATATATTGTTAGGTGTAAAATAGTTGTGATGTTCGGAAGTTGGAACACAAATATAAATTAGGAAAAAAATTACTTACGTACAATTTGGTTAGATTTGGTTTCTATCCGAAACCAAACCGAATTGAATTTGGTTTGGTTTGGATCGGTTTGCATATTCCTTATTTGGTTTGGTTTGGTTTTGGTTTGGGGTACAAAATTTTGAAAACCGAATAAATCAAATAAACCATAAACCGAACCGATGAACACCCCTAACACCACCCCAACCATCACGGTCTCTAGCGCTTCTCATCCCTACTATTGTTGCTACCACCTCTTATCACATTCCAACTTCTTTAACAAAATTATCCTATATAACATTTTGAGTAGGAGCTTGGGAACAGTTCCCGCTTCCAGGTTTTGGCGACCTCCATCTGTCGGTCATTACCACCCCGCTATACAGCAGCACACACGTCACTGACCCGCTTATGCCACTGATAACTACCGCCTGAACCCAACTCCATTGCCGGCAACAAACGAAATCGGAAGAGGCAACTGACCTATTCCCTTTCTTCCCTAAATCACAGGAGGTACCGATTTCGTCCCTCACATCGGTTACCTGCAAAACCCTAGCCTTGCTCGACACCATCTATAGCCCTAATCAAACTCTGGGGCGTTGGAATCGTCCTCAATCGAAGATCCAATCAAATAGAACAACACCAGGTACTTTTCCTTTTATCGCTACATGTTAGTCTTCCTGAACAGATGGAGATGATGATGTCAGAGCTTCGTTTACCTGCCCTTTTTGTTATTTTGAAACTAAAATCCCTGTGCTTTGTTACCATTTGCAGGAAGAACAATGTTTCAAACTCGAAAACCCGGTATTAATTTCCCATTACTATTATTATTATTATTATCTTTTCAAAGATGCATTCAGTATCTTGAATTAAACGTTTTGGTTTCTACAATCAATTGTTTATCTGAGATTAAGTTTTTGATTCTGTTTGTCCAATATGTGCTGTAAATTTGAGCAAAAAATGAAGTCAATCACAATTAAAACTTATGTTGATATTTCGTATATGTGGTTTGTGTTTGAAAAAAAAGTTATGAAAAATTGTGTTCTATTCATGAATCATTCGATTTAGTTTTGGGCTTTTAATACATCAATTTATAGGAATAAAACCCAGTTGTCGGTCATGTCACCGTGGTGTCAGGTTGTTCGCAATGAGTCAGTTTTGGTTACGGTTACGGTGCCGGAGTCGCCAGCGTGGTCGGCGGTGACGGATCGTGGTAGTGACGATTGTTAGGATTGGTCGCCGTCTAACATCATGGTGGAGGCGAGTTCCTTTGAAGATTTGGAGACAGAGGGCGAAGGTGATGCGTGTAAGAAGCCTGTGTTGAATAGGTTTTCTAATGGAGTCGCAGTTGCGGTTAGTCCGGTTATGGATGCAGCTTGGCCTGTGCTCGGTGAGTCGACTAAACCGACGCTTAAGCTGTCCTCATCGGAGTCATTAAAATCGCTTTCTGATACTAGCTCAATAATTCTATCACAAGTCAGTTCTTGTGCTGACCAAAGACGTGAAGTGAAAAAAGATTGCAGTTTTGCATCTGGGTATGCTAAAAAGACTGATGAAATCAGCAAATCTAATTGTAAGAGACTTAAACCTAGATTCCTAGACCCGGACCAAAGGATCGCCAGATAATTTAAGATCATGCAAAAGAGTTGAGAGAAATTGTTCATGATCATGCAAAACAGTTAAGAGAAATTGTTCCAAACAGTGCCAAGGTAAAATATGTTTGGATAGCCTTCATATAAATTATATTTAGAGGGCCAAATTATTTTATCCAACTCTTGAGGTACCCTGTAAAATGTATGCTTTTCTTATGTTCTTTTTTTTGCTGTAAACAGCGCAGCATCGATGCTTTGCCAGAACGCACCATCAAGCACATGCTTTTCTTTGTTGACATACACGGGTGATAGGTTGTGACGTTGTGTAACCGTACGGGTCAGATTGCCGTTTGGGCTTTTGGTCAGCTTGCATGTGACCTTTCCTGGGTCAGCTCTTGGATTTTCGTTTGGCTTACAGGTAACATTTGTTGTGTAACAGGTCATTCTGCATATGGCTGTGTCAAATTGTTCTTCATATGATTTCTTTAGCAAAATAGTAAATGATGAAACGTGTCAAATTGTTCTTCATATGATTTCTTTAGCAAAATAGTAAATGATGAAACAAAGAAGACGAACCTGATGAGTCTTTATTTCAATCCACTACAAAAAAAAGATTGAAATTGTTTCGAAACTTGCTGTAATGTTGAATGCTAATTGTAGTGAATTATATTTCGAATAATTTATATACATATTTTGACTATAGGTGGACAACGGGTTGGACAACAAAATAAAAGCCAAATACCCCTCTGCACCGCGGCGGGTCATCCTCTAGTTACAAATAAAACATGATTATTATGTGAGTGAAATGGTTTTCAAATTTTAATTCATTTGATAAACTTCAATTTCTTCAAATTTAAGTTTGTTTGACACATTTAATTTCAACAACCAAACGCTCTTTCAGTGTTAACAATGCTTATTTACCTGTCTTTTAGTTGCATTAATTGGCAAATAAGTGACATTGTCTCTAGGGCACATATCCACCCTGCTTTTCAATGAGATATTTGGAGAGGTCCATATATATTTTCTAGCTATTACCATTTTTAATGTACATTTGACTCGCCGTCGAAACAAGCATATTGGGGGGGGGGGGGGGGGGGGGGGGGGTTACCATTATATAATTGTGCTTTAAAGATTAAATTGACATCGATACACCTTTGTGTTTTGTCCTAATTAGACGCCCTCGTTCATAAGGCAAAAGTTTTAACTTTTTGTGGGAGCAAGCAACTACATACAAGTTTCCTCAAATTTAAGTAACAAATCACCCCTTCATTTTTCATATATAATCTGTTTGCTTCCTTCCTTTTTCATTATAATCTGTTTGATTAACAATCAATCTCTTCATAAACAAACCATAATCAAACTAACATTAGACTAACTACGTTAAATAGACATCACCAACTTAAAATTAGATGACTTACATTAAAATTCTACTTTTCAAAGGCTATATATCTTTTGATAACCAGCCCAATAGACCACACGGTGTGGAGGGGTATGAAGAATAAACGTTATTCGACATGTGGATGCAACGTCAGTGCGCGTCATAAAAGTGGCATGGTGGGAAAAAGATAGGTGTGGGAAGGGACGTGGAAGTGAGGCGTTATCCGACACTTGTCACATATTTGTATTATTAATTTTATTTAATAATTACATATCATCTATTAATTTAAAAAAAATAGCATTATTACTAATATAAATAACAAAAACACTTGCAAAATTTAAATAACAAAAAGAGATTACATTACTAAAAAAACCGATTTCATAATTTAAACTTAAAAAACGAAACATAAAAACATAATCTAAAATAACCAAAACTAGGTACGATATTTATCCATGATTTCTTTTTTTAGTTTCATGTACGTTTCCCGCTCTTCGCCTTCAAGGTGATCGATCTTAATAGTGAGTATTTTCATATCCGTTTGCTTTTGCTTTTCTTCGTAAAGGCTAAAAGCCTTTATTTTTTTAGTGTTTCTTTCTTGTTGGATGTTGTTGAACACGTGGATTTCTTCTTGGATGCCGGCCAAAGCGGGGGTTTTTTCATCACTCGTAGTGGATGATTTTTGGGCCCGCTTTTTTTACTTACCTCTTCCTGGTGGCCGTTCGGCTTCAAAATCACCGTCGCTTAAGTTGATCTCAAAGTCGGTACGAGCATTCGAGCGACTAGTGGAGGAACAACTTTTAGACCTTTTGGAGGACGATTGTCCCGCTAAAGGTACTCGTGCCTATTTTGGCGAGTTTTTCGCAATGCGCCAACAATCAATATATTTAAAGGTGACCCCTTTTTTGCCTTCCCAATACAAGGACATCGCACGCGCCAACAAGTCGGTGTCCGTTTCACTACTTTTAGGTTGTTCTTTAGGTTGTTGTAGTGGCCGTTGAAAGCGGACATGGTGGTGTTTCTTTCACGCCACTTAGACGAGAGACTATCATTTTCCGATAGTAATCTCGTCCCAAAGTTTGGTGATCAAGATCGTTAATTCGGTTTCAAAAATCGTCACTATGTTGATTGATACCTATAAAAAATATACATTTAAAAAAATATGTTATAGTTATGAAATGCATTTTTACAATAAAAAAAACAAAAATATACCTGCAACCGAATTCTCCGAAATTGAAAGCCAAGCTTTCGTCAACGCCAGCTCTTCGTCGTTTGTCCACGAATGTACACGACGATCCTCTTTTGTTTTTTTCCCTTTTCGGATTCGGTTTCTATTTTATGGTTTTGTTTTCTTCACGTAGAGGATTCGGGTGGTGTAGGTTGAGTTTCCGGTACGGATTCAGGTGTAGATGGAGTTTGTGATAGAGGAGTGAGCGGTTGTTGTGGAAACATAAAAGGTAGGTTGGCAAGAAGATGACCGTAAACTAATATGTTAGCATTGTTAAAACGTGGTTGCTTTGGTTGAGACCCTTGAGGCGGCGAAGCGGTGTTCGGTAGTTCGCCGAAACCATATGGGTTGTTCGGATCAAAGTTGCGGTTGTGTGGATGCATCATTTTTTATAAAAAGGTTGAGAGATTTTATAAAAATGAATGTTGAGAGTGAGGTGAAAGTGGTGAAAATGGTGAGTTTTCTATATGGGGTGATTGACTTTTAATTGTTTTTTAAATTATGTTGTTGGGGTCCAACAGCTACCTGCCACATCCAACCAACGCATGCCACATCAACATATAATAAACACAACGCCGGTGGGATTCTTCATGGGCTTGAAACAACGCCGGTGGGATTCTTCATTGGCTTGAAACAACGTCTTTGACAACGCAGGGGGACGGTGTGGTGTGTACGGCGTGGAAGGGCATAAACGCCGCTCCTCCATGCCCATACCGTCTGTTCTAAACATGCTAAACACACTTCTTGATATTAGGTTCATGACTATTTGGAGAGTTTGTTCGTTTCAGCGTTTTTGTTCCTCTGCTAGTTTGAGTTCAACCTTACTTGCTGTGCCACACAAACAATATGTTATTCCATGACATTTTAATTAGTTCACGTAGTTAAAAAATAGAGTTAATTACACAAATGGTCCTGTGGTTTATACTTAATTTCGCCTTTGGGTACTAACTTTTTTTTAACAGGTTTAGGTTCTATGGTTTCAATTTTGTAACACCTTTGAGTACTAACACCAAAATTTGTTAATTAATGACTAAAATACCCTTGCATTTTTTTTAAGTTTATCAATGTAACACATTTGGGTACTAACACCTAATTTTATTTAAGTTTAAATCAATTTTACAAAATCTATTTATTTTTTTATTTTCATCTTTTTATTATATCTCTTAATTAACATAAAATATATTTTTTTTTCATATTTTTATTAAATTTCTTATTTAACATAAAATCTATTTGTTACACTAGTATTTTTTTTAAATATATTTTTTAAATAAAATCTACTAGCTATATAGTTTTATGTAAATAAAATTTCTTACTCGTTTTAAATAATGAAAACCTTACTCGTTTTCAATTTTGGATAGATATGATTGATAATAATAAATATCTTTCATGTAAAAAAATTAAGCCTTTTTTTAGCTCGTTTTTTTGTTCATTTACATTTTACTATTTTAGAAAGATATTTAATTTACATAAAATCTGCTAGTTACACTAATAAAATCTACTAGCTATATAGTTTTATGTAAATTAAAAGGCTTAAATTTTTTTTAGTTTTATTTAAAATACATAGCTATATAGTTTTATTTAAAATACCTAAGTATATAGTTTTATGTAAATTAAATATCTTTCTAAAATAGTAAAATGTAAATGAACAAAAAACGAGTTAAAAAAAGGCTTAATTTTTTTTACATGAAATATATTTATTATTATCAATCATATCTATCCAAAATTGAAAACGTGTAACGTTTACATTATTTAAAACGAGCAAGAAATTTAATTTACATAAAACTATATAGCTAGTAGATTTTATTTAAAAAATCTATTTAAAAAAACTGGTGTAACAAGTGGATTTTATGTTAAATAAGAAATTTAATAAAAATATGAAAAAAAAAAGATTTTATGTTAATTAAGAGATAAAAAAAGATGAAAATAAAAAAATAAATAGATTTTGTAAAATTGATTTAAACCTAAATAAAATTAGGTGCTAGTACCCAAATGTGTTACATTGATAAACTTAAAAAAAATGCAAGGGTATTTTAGTCGTTAATTAATAAATTTTGGTGTTAGTACCCAAAGGTGTTACAAAATTGAAACCATAAAACCTAAACTTGTTAAAAAAAAGTTAGTACCCAAAGGCGAAATTAGATATAAACCACAAGACCCATTTGTGTAATTAACTCTAAAAAATAAGCATAAGTTAATTATCCAAGGCTAGAAATAACACTTTTATAATCTAGTTTTCATAGGAAAAAAAAAACACTTATATGAAAAAAATAGTTTTATAATTAACTCTTAAATTTCATTACTAACTATTTAATATTTCATTTATTTAACTCATGTAATATCAAAATTTCTAACTAGCAACTATAAAAAAGAAGTACAATATTTGGGTCATGTCACATATCAATAACAATCAAACAATAATAATACAAGGGGATTATAGTAAAAGAGATAATACAAATCGACCATAATTCATCCTTTGGTTTTCAACCAACATGTCCCTTCAATTTCTTATCTCTGTCAATAGTTACAATTGAATTAACTATGGACCATCAAAAACTTCTTCCTAAAACATTTGATAGCGATTGTCACCAAGACATCTTACGAAACCACTTGGTATGTTACACTGCTACAACTTTACAAACAAGTATTTAAAACTGGTACATTTTACAACTCATTTATTCTTTTAATCTCTTGGAAACTTGTATATGCAGAGGGTTAAGAACTCACGATCACCTAATAATTTTTAAAATATGTTATATGTTAGATGTTAACTGTTAATATAGTTTGTTTTCTTTCTCTAAATAGTATATTAAATTTCATTTTTAAAAGATAAATATTGACGACTGTATATGTTAACATATAACATTATATTTTATTAAACACATGTAATATATGAGTTTTTTTAAGATATATATATTTTTATAATTTATTATATAAAATTACACTTATGCAAAAAAAAAAAAACAAAGTAAAATATTATAATAAGTAAATAGTACATCAATGTTCATTTTTAAAAGATAAATCTCGATGACTGTTTGTGTTTGTATTAACATATGACATTATATTTTATTCAACACGTGCAATATACGAGTTTTTTTTTAAATATATCTTTTTATTATTTATTATATAAAATTATATTTATGCAACCCGTGTAATACACGTGGTTTGCTCACCCACCACCCCAACCATCACCTCTACCATTCCTCACCCCTCCAATTGTTGCTACCATCCCTTTTCAACTTCTTTGACTAAGTTGCAATTAAAATAATACATTATTCTTTTGTGAGTGAACTAGTTTTCAGATTTCAACGCTTCCACCTACTCCAATTTTTTCAATTAAATTTCAATTCGATTGACATATTTCATTTTCAGTTTTAATGAACCAAACACAACTACGTTTATTTGCCCACCTTGTAGTTGCAAATAAGTTAAGTGACATTGTCTCTAGAGCACATGTCGCGTTCAAAACTTGTCTTCCGTCCATATGTATTTTCCAGTTATTACCATTTTCAGTGTACATTTGACTCGCCGCCGGCACACGCATATATGGTGCGGCATACCATTCCATAATTGCGCTTTAAAGATTAAATTGGCATGACATACCTTTGTTCTTTTTGTCCTAGTTAGACGCCCTCGTTCATAAGGCAATGCTCTTTTAACTTTTTGTGGGAGCAAGCACGTAGAAGTTTACTCATGTGGTTAAACTTCACTCCCGCAAATAAAAGATAGTTATACATTGGTGAACAAATTTAAATAGCTTTATGGCCTAACTACCCCTTCATTTTTCTTATTTTAACTTTTCTTTTTTTTATTGAACAACTAAACTTTGATATATCAATTTGTAAAAACGTCACCTGAGATACATCCTTTTAGGTAATCCCGCTGGAAGTGGCTTGAACTCCGATCTGCAAGACAGAACACCGTTAGGACTCGTTACAGGAAGGGGTTATTCCTGTAACCACCATTCGGTGTGAGAATACGTATTTGTTTGTGGGAGTAAAAGTATTTGAGAGAGAGAGAGAGAGAGAGAGTTGTGCTTCTTACCTCGAGATGTGTCCTCTATATATACTTTTCGGTGGCTTAGGGTTTCCTCCACAGTCGGAGAGTTAGTTGTACGGTGATTTCCCACTTTGTAGGAGATATTGCGAATCTCCTATTTGCATGGTAATATTGCGATAATATTCCCTTTATTTATCTCGCATTAATGACGGTCTACCCGACCCAGGATGACCGAGCCGGGTGATTCCTCCACACAATCAAAAAATTACATGACAAGCAGTGGCAATAAAACCATACCATAATCAAAATTAATAACATGCTTTAATCAGACATCATCAAAATAAAATTAGATGACTTAGATTAAGATTCTTGCTTTTCAAAGGCTAAAACGAAAGCATATATATATATATATATATTCTACAACCAGCCCAATAAACATGCTACATACACTTCTTAATATTAGGTTAATGACTACTTGGAGAGTTCGTTCGTCTCATCTCATCATCTTCTTCAACTAGTGCGAGTTCAACCTCAACCTTACTCGCGGTGCCACACAAACAATACAGTTAACACTTTTTGTTATCGTTATATATGGTTCCATGCAGTGGCGGACCCAGGATTTTTTCCATGGGGGTGCGGAAGATTTTTAAAAATTTTAGGCCCCTAGGTACATAAGTAAAAAAATCGGTTGTATCGGGTCGGGTCATGTAAGTCAAAAGAACATCAAACTAAATTTATATATTTGGCAAACACGTCAAACTTTGTAAAAAATTCGGTTGGATCGGGTCGGGTCGGATTCCGAAGGAAGAGTATCCAAATCAATTAGTTCGCGCCATAACGTCTCTACTCATGGTTCCTATCACAATCATATTGATCCATCATCCATGACCATAAATTCATCGTTCCAAAAATCATCTAAAAATCACCCCTAAAAATCATCTAAATAACATAATCATCAAGCCCTAGAATTGTTTAATCACCCCTAAAAATCATCTAAATAACATAATCATCAAAAAAATCATCTAAGGATGTAAATCATCACGTAAAATCATCAAAAAAACCATCATAAAAAATCATCTATGGCAGTAAATCATCAAGTAAAATCATTAAAAAAAAACCAAAAAACTAACCTTGATGATGTCGCTGCTGTGTTGCTGCTGCCTGGCCGGATTCTGGTCAGTTTCTGGCCGGAATTTTGACTGTCGCTGGCTGCTGTTGCTGCTGGCTTGGTGATGAAGTCGCTGGGCAGGATGTCGTGGAACAGAAACAGAAGGGCGGGAGGATATTGAAGGGGTTTTTGGGCAAATTGTTAATGTTTATTGTTGGGTATTGGGTAATTGACTAATGGACTATTGGGCTTTTGTTTATTGTTGGGTATTGGATAATGGATATGGACTAATGGACTAATGGGTTATGCTTTGGTTTGGGTTTAAGTAGTATAATGGTAGTTTTTTTTTTATAAAAAATCAGACTTTACTAAAAAAAATTATAATATAAATCCATAATATTTTTTAACCCAAGGGGTGCGGATGAAAAATTCCAAGGGGTGCGACCGAAAAATTCCACGGGGTGCGGACGAAAAATTCCAAGGGGTGCGGACGGGATTTTCTTCGGAAAATTACACTAATTTTTTTTTCCTCGGGGGTGCGCCCGCCCACCTTGGCTTGGTGGTGGGTCCGCCCTTGGTTCCATGACATTTTAATTAGTAACCGTACTTACAAAATAATCATGAGATAATTATCCAAGGCCGGAAATAATTACACTTTGAAAACCTAGTTTCCATAGGAAAAAAAAAACATTTATATGAAAAGAAATAAAGTTTTATAATTAATTCTTAAATCTTGTTAGTAACTATTTAATATTTCCTTTATTTAATTCGTGTAGTAAAAAATTTTTCTAACTAGCAACCGAAAAAAAGAAGTTACAAAATTTGGGTCATGTCATGCATCATAAGAATCAAACAATCTATATATATAATAAACAAATAAGATTTGGGACACGTGTCGCGTTGTGGTGCAACCATTTTTGGTTTTTGGCGGGAAAATGAGGGAAATGTCTAATTTTTACACGGGATCCGCGTGTGGTATATCCATACCCGTTTTTTGGACCCGGGTATAAAAGCTATCTAATTAGCCTAAATCTCTCAAACGCATCATTCTTCTCATTCACGCTTTCATTCAAGCTTACAAAACCCTAATTTTCTTCATCGTCGACAAGCAAATCTACCACCATCTCTTTCGATTTCATTAGCATCTGGTAAGTCAATGAATCTATTCTTATTTTCCTATGATTTCTTGTATCTTTCATCGATGATTTCGTTCAATTTCTTATGATTCTTCTATCATTCATCCATGATTCGTTCGGTTACATCTAATCTGATTTGTGCTTGAAGCATTGTTTTGGGTTTTATCTCATCTTTTGTGACAAACAATCTAATCGGTTTTGTTTGATTAGGTCTGATTCGGTTTCATCTTTGTCACACTACGATTCATCATTTTTTTAATCAAGGTGGGGTTTTTTTTATTGTTGGTGTTGTTTGTTGATTTGAATGCAGAAGAAGAATGAAGGTGTGCTTGGGTGACGGCTGTGGATGTTATTTAGGGTTTCGCTTGAAGTTGCGGAAGAAGAAAGGTGAATTCTTAAGGGTGTCGGCTGATACAAAAGCTTTTGGGAATTTAGGGTTTGTCATTCTAATAAAATAAAGTAGGGCAAACATCACCATTCCGGTTCGATGTGACAACAGTTTTCTTCCTCCATATGTCGATGCATATGGGCGTCATCTGGTATGGTTGCTACATCATTCTATAGTTCTTCCTTAATTGTCAATTGTTGACCAACAATTTGATGCTACTTGTGAAACAAAATTGTGAGTGTAGGTTGAAGAAGATAATCAATTTATGGTGATATTGGGATAAATGATTTCATTCTTCGCAATGGTTTTCTACTTTTCCATTTGGCAACATCAATGGTTTCAGTAATCTATGTTAATGAAGAAATGGTACCAATTGGGGTAAATAAATGATCGTTTTCTTATTTGTTGGTTGATGTGCATTTTCCAACTGTTCTCTTTGCATTTTAAAAGGATTGTCTACCTCAAGTTGGCCAATGGAATGGAACATAATAAAAAAGGTAGCCTCCTGTTATATGTTATTTGTTTCTTTATATGTTACACATTTATTTCCATATACATTATTCTTTATATCTTAGTGTTGTTCCTGACTACTTGATTGCATAACAACTAACCAGTGTTTAAATAACATGCTTTTTTTTAATTGATAAATCCTTGTAAAGATCTGGGTTGTTGTGTAATTTAAAGTTTGAATGTTTGGGAAAGTTTGATAGTTCGATTAAATATTAGTAAATTATACACCAAATCACCTGTTATTTATTTATAAGAATTGTTATTTGAAAAGTTTTAAAATAAGAAGATATATTTTCTGATCATTTTATCGTGCAGGAAGCACATCTTAAACAGAAGATTAACATTATGTTCAATGGGGAGCATATAAGTAAAGCTATCAACTTTAAGTTCTTCTTATGTAACACTCCTGGAGTGACTTATTTATTTAAATAAAAAGTTTAGAATGATAACTAGGAAAGAAAGATCGACAACAAATGGGTTTATTTTTTAAGAAAAAAAACTTGCTAATGGCAATATTCGAAACATAAAAGGAAACTCTTTATATTTGAACCTAATTGTAGGGTTGTGAGAGCAATGAATGACACTTTGAAGAGAAATCATCCTCCAATGGAAGTGCTTCATTAACATGGCAATAGTTCAAATCATCATGAAAATGTATTTGTCTTTAAAAGTTACATGACTGTTTAAACATAGTGTTAATTTATTTGATTTAATGAAATAATTATAGGCTCCGAATTCACATAATCATAGGAGGCAACCCAATTGCTGAAAGGCCAGCTTGAGCTTCACAACATTAATCTTTAAAGTTCAACATTTAAATATGCTATGTGAAGAGAGAAGGGAAGCTGAGGATTCTTTAAAGAAAAAAATTTAAAGACAATTGAAGAGTTTGATGCTCGAAGATTAGAACTCAAGTCTATCTATGGTGCTCTACTTAAAGCAAACATGGTAAGATGGCATTTTTTGTAATAAGCAGAAACAATAGAGGTAAACTTAATAGGTGTTTTTGATATCAGTTGATGATTATTTATGTCAGTTTTTGTAAATTTTAGACCGCATGGTTTTGGATGCTTTATTTCATCAAACATGGATGGTACAAAGAAACCCATAATTACATTGGGCATTTCGACCGCATATGCTTTTGTATCATTTATGTCATCAAATTAACATGGATGGTCTAAATAAAAACCTTAATTACGTTTTGTATTTCCACCAGGCTGCTTTGAGGCTTCAAGTTCGAAACCCTCCAAATTAAGGTTAGCTCCTGCTGGAATTGAGGTTAGTTAAAACTTGCATGTTTTGTAAACATAGAAAAAATCATCAGTAAAGGTTTTGTATTTTTTTTATCTTTCCTAACGGTATTCATTACAACTTTAGTTGTTAGAAGTGGATATGTTTCGTTTTACAACTTGGTAATTTTTTTTATAAGTTTATAATTGTAATGTACATAGGCAGGGGGTACTTGTGGTGGGTGGAGGAAGAGATGTAGGTTACTCTGCAGTTTAGCTAGCATTTGCAACTGCCTGTGCGGTTTCAGCTACTTTTGAAAGTGAGAGCATAGACCGCCTTTTGGCAGTGGGTGTTGAACAAGCACTCGACTATAATTTGGAGGTGATTTAACTTTAGGCAGTATATTTTCTGATTGAATTACATGTTAGGTGGGTGTTTGGATGCGTGTTATAAAAATGATTAACTAATCTGTTTTTAGTGTTTGAATAAAGTGACATTGATTATGATTATCTGGTTATGGCAACTGATTTTGTGGTTGTGATTATTCAGAGTCTGATAATCAGATGCCAAACAAACATCCAAACACTCATTACTTATAATCAGATTCAAAACAAACATCCAAACACTCCTTAGTGTTGCTTTCTAATATGTTTGACGGTTAAGTGGCTATTAGAAGTGGGTCATGTTTTTGGGCGTAATAAATATCACAAGATGTTTTTGGATGGAAGGATATGTACGTCTAAAAAGTATACAAACTTGGGCCTATACTATTTTTGGTACTAATTGCTTGAAAAGAGCCATGGGGAATGGGAAGTGGGAACATTTACTGTACAGATTGATCATTTTTGGTTCCCACTAAACATATATATATTGATGTGACACATTAGTTTATAATTATGAAAGCATGTATGGATGCAAGATGGATTGAAAATTAAATTATCTGGTTCAAGGAACAAATTGAGAAAGAAAGAGGTAACGTTTTTTTACCTTTCGGCATACGGGTCATCTAAAGTGGATGGGCCCAAGCTCCGTCTCAGCTTAGGCAGGCCTCTCAAGGCTGTTGATGGCAAGTAATAAATGGGGTATCCTCATGTTTTCATTTCAAGGTTAGTCTGCGTGTTTGTTAATGATGCATACATGTATAATCTTTTTTAGATATTTAAGATCTCTACTACTTTTGCATGATCTTTTATTTTTTTGTTTACTTAATAGTTTATTATTGTAACTTAGTTCCAATTTTTCATACGAAGCATATCGTTTTTATCATAAATTTTGTGATGAAATCCTGAATGGCTAGATTGTTCTTATAAATTTGGTGGTTGAACCGGGTGGATCACATACCCCATTTCAGATTCATGACCATCGTCTCTCATCGATCACCACAATCAAACAATTGAACGATTTAGAAGAATCTGCATTTGATTTAGAATTTTTTTGAATAGTAAAATAGATGGTGTATAAAGTAGACATACTAAACTGGTTTTTTACTCTTCATTTTTTGTCTAGATTCTTTAATAAGACTATTTTTATGCATAGATCGACAAACTAACACATCACTCCAATTGTTTTTTTATGAGCATTTTGGAATGATTTTTGTACCTGCTCTAATTGTTGTTTAACGTTTGGAATGATTTTTATCTATTTACATATTTGATGAAATATATGTGTCAATCTCAGACATAGACAAAGTTGCGAATGGTACCACATAGCATGCACCAGGTGCTAAAGAGGCGAACATATGACATAACAAATGTTCGTGAAGGGATTGCACTAGGCAATTATTTATTTAGAGGTTATGATGCTTCAAAACCGGCGGGGTTGCAAGAAGATTGCTTTGTTATAGCTATGCATTGGTGGGTAGTTACATTTTGTAACCAAATTTCTACAATGATCTTTAAACTCGGCGGCTTGCTGACACAATGCAAGGCTTTCTCCAGCCCCAATCGCTTAAAAATGAATACATTTCAATCCCTCTGGTATGCAACTGCATTTGTACTTGCATCCACAAATGCGAAACCTACACTAACATCTTAACTCTCTATCTGTAGATGAAGAAAGCAAATGATTCAAAAAGAAAATCTACTTAAAGCTTCGGTTGAGAACTTTTCGATCACAAGTACTTAGGAGCATTTTAACTTTTTGAAGATGTATGCCATAAACATCTAATCTAACTCTTTAGTTGCATATATTTTTGTTTTTTTTTCAATTTTATTTTAATGTAAAATCATTGCTACTCTCAATTCAATTGATATACAGTTTGGCCACGAAAGAACGTCAAAACAAAACCGATTCTCCAAAAGAGGTTGGAGAGATTGGATATAGGGCACCATTCCAATCTGTCAAGGATGCTGTATTTTTTTTTGTTTTGACGAAGGTGCTTTGCCAGGTGAGCAAATCACCATCAAGAAAAGAAAGCCTCATTTTGTTGAGGTATGAGTTTTTTTTATATAATGAGGCATGTTGATTTGTTTTTATCCGTTCTATAAAAAAAGGCTGCAGGGATTTCTTTGAGGTACCAATTTATTACTTTAACCGTTCTATAAAAAAAGGCTTCATATTATTTGACCATTAACCATATGTCTTAACACTTTTGCATGGCACATGTACTGTATGCAATATAGATGGAACTATACTTGAGTTTTTCCTTCATGAGACCATAACTCTTTTTCTAATGCAGGGATGTAGGGCGTTGCTGGTAGATAAAGATAAAAATCCAAAGGTAAAAGATAGTAAAGAAAATCTGGGTGTGTTAAGCGGGTTGGGTAATGGGTCAAAATGGGTTCAGGTAGCTCAAGTAACGTTGGACCTACTTGCAAGTTGCAAACGAAACACCATCTTATTTCATTTTTCTTAAAAAAATGTTAATGTTATAGATATGATTACAGGTCAGGTTGGGCCTGTTTGCAAACACTTTCTTGTTTAAAGTTTCCTTAATAACAAAAAAAAGGTTATTGTTTTAAATATGATTACAAAACTATACCGATGCGATAACAATCTAAACCGTTTTTAATAAAGTGAATTAGAAGGTTTTATGCATTTGAATACATTTTGAACGACTTTCAACTCTTTTGGTTAAATTTATTAGCTTTGATCTATTTGATCCATTTGAGTAGGGACGTTCTTCGGGTTTCGGGATTGTCGGGTCGGGTTGTTCGGTTCTTTTGCTAGGAAAAGGTGACCCGATAACCGACCCATTTAAAGTTCGAGTTGTTCGAGTATGGGTTATTCGGGTTCGGGTTAGTTCGGGTCGGGTTGTTTGGGTTTTTTGCTAGGAAAAGGTGACCCGATAAATGACCCATTTAAAGTTCGGGTATGGGTTATTCGGGTTCGGGTTTGTTGGGGTCGGGTTGTTCGGTTTTCGGGTTTAGATGTAAAATGAAAAAAAAATCACAAAATATCATCAAATATATCATGTTAAAAAAATATACAATTACAATTTAATCATCATTTAACAATATGTTATGATAATGTTCAAAAGTCCCAAAACTTGATGTTTCAACTACAAAAAACTCCAAATCAAATCACATCTATAAAAAAAGACAATTAATGTTCGGGTTTTTATACTGATTTCGAGTTTCAGGTTTTTCGGGTCGGGTTGCTTAGGTTTTTGGTTTGAAAAAATTGACCTAATAACCCACCCACATTAAGAGGTTTCTACGAGAACCGTTAACTAACTAGGAACCAAGGGAACCAGTTTTTTGTCCCTTAATATGATATTACTATCATCATTTTCATTACTAAAATAACCATACAAATTTACAATTGATACCTAAAAGCCGGGTTTGTTATAAACGACTGTCCAACAATTTTTATGCATAATATGTGTATAGCATCATATGCGAGACCTGATTGTTCACATGGTTTGTTCTTCTCTGAGTTTTGTAATTAATATTCATAAAACCATTTTATACATTAAGATCAAATGCAGAATTTTGTACTCGCAGACCCAGACATGCTTGAGGCTGTAAATGGAGGGATGACAATAGAGGAAGACACTGTCCCTTTCAGCATATGGGGTAATTCAAAAGTATAACACATTGTCACTTTATAGTGTTTATGTTAACGCACAAGTTTTGTACGTTGTACACTAATGCCTTCGAGTGATTGTAGGTTCCTCTTCTTATTGGTTGTGATGTTAAAACTCATATCATACTCCCAGTATCCCCTCGAGTCAAGGAGGTCATTTCTCTAAACCAAGGGGCGTTGCTTTGATTGAAAAGTCAATATAATCAGGTTTGAAACTTAAAGGCCAAATTTCTATTTTGGTTTTACTTCTTGCTACTTTCTAGAATCAACTCCTATTCATGCAAAGTTTTTGCCAAATTTGTCACCAGTTTTGAGATTTAAAACTAAAAAAAATTGTAAAAGTATATTGGGTGAAATGAGTTGAAAGTCAAACGAAATGTGTCATAATGCTTGCCTATAACCTCTTAAACTTCTTTTTTAAAAGAGATGTGATTATTTCTTTATAGTATGTTTTTTAATCATACTTAACATTTTAGTAGTTTATAAAATTCTTTAACAATGGACTAAAAAGCTTGTGGGCCAACCCAAACTGACCTGACCTGTGACAACCCTTACGAAATTTTTCCATTTTAATCCGTTATGCAACCTGCCAATTTGAGCTTGGCTATGAATCTTTGTTTGAGATTGTTATTGTGTTTAGATTTCAAAGACTTTCCCCAAAATCATCATCATCATCATCATCATACATCGTTAGGTATGTGTTGTTGTGACAGTCCGAGATCATAGATGGTGGCCAACTACCATCGTATGGCCATGGAGGCTTCTGAACATCGGTGTAGTGGTGGGTGTGTACAAATGTTGTGATTGACCTAAAGCCTTTTTGGGGTAGCTGCTATACGCCTTGTCCATAGGTAAACGACTTCAATATCTATGTAAAAGGTTTGATCTCCATGTTTTCATTAGATTCATGGTTTTTTGTTTCTCATTAAAAACATATATATGTGTCTGTGTGTGTGTATCAGTGTACCAGGCAGGTAGGTCGAGGGTATTGAGGAAGAGGGGGATCGATCCAGAGCCAGGATGGTGTAAGAGAACTGATTGTAAAAAATAGAGATGCTAAAGCATGGGTGTTTAAACAAGTTGATTGGAAAGAATTTTGCTGTAAGAGAACTGATTGTAAAATATAGAGATGCTAAAGCATGGGTGTTTAAACAAGTAACGCCAAGGATTCGGAGAAAGTTAGCAAGAAAGAGATTGAGCTTCGTATATCTAAGAATTGAAAATTAGTTTTGATGTTTTTTACGTCTTAAACATTTTGTATGGGTTTACGAAACATTTTTATACTGAGATCTCATTAACAATTAAAAGGTTATTAGCTTTACACGAAAACTATGAATACACATGGAGAGAAAGTTAGGATACTGATGAAACGGAACAAATAAATTATTGTGGGAAGGGAAAGAAGATACTAATGAGTTTGAAAATGTTGTTTATGTACTTTTTATTATTGAAAACTAAATTTTCCTAACCCGGGATGTTCCCGGGTGATAGCCTAGTAGTATTATAAGAAGATTATAGTAAAAGAGATATAAGGTTGTTTGTTGTGCTCCCCCATTTCATCCCCATCAAAGGGGATGGCGCTCTCCTTTCCTTTTCCTCTTCCTTTTCCTTTTCCTCTTTCTCTTCCTCTTCCCCTTCACTTCCAAGCTTTAAAATAATCAAAAATCAATTGGGGAGGACAGTGAAATCCTCCCGATTTCACCGAACACCCAAGAAAGGGGTGGTTCTCCCCATCGCTATCAACGCCACATAGGCTCCCGACCCCAGTTCCACACCCTACAACCTAATTGAGATGTACAAATCTACTTTAATTCATCCTTTGGTTTTCAACCAACATGTGCCTTCACTATCTTTAATCTCTATCAATACATACAATTCACTAGGTATGGACCATTAGCAACTTCCTCCTAATACACGTGATAGGGATCGCCACCAAGACTTCTTTCGAAACCACTTGGCATGAATCACCACTACAAGTTTACAAATAAGTATTTAAAACTGATACATTTTACAACTCATTCATTGTTTTAATATCTTGGACACTTGTATATGCTGAGGGTTAGGAACTCACGATCATCCAATAATTTTTAAAATATGTTATATGTTAGATGCTCACTTTTACTACATTTTGTTTTCTTTCTCTATAGGTGTGTTTTCATAAGTTCATACAATATTGTTTTCAAGTTATACATGTCCATATGGATCGTTTTGTTATTGTCTTTTGAAATGCAATATTGTAAGTTTCTCTTATGATAAATGTCATTTGGCATACCAATCGAAAACTCGACTTAATGGACTAGTTTAAAGTTGATTTGAATTTAGTTTTTTTTTTTAGGTAGGCTCCCTTTTTGACGCATCATTTGCATCTAACAACGTGTGGAATAGTGAAGAGCGAAATTCTTTTACTAGTTTAGTTTCATCATCTAACATATGTAGTAAATTTAAATGTGAAAATCCTTACTTTTGCTTCTTCGTTTTCATTTGTTGTTTCTTTAGATTAAAAAAAAGCAACAAGTAAAAAGAAGTTACAATCTGTTGTGCATGCAGGGTCTGGTCCGGGTCCAAGCCAAAGTCAGGGATCGACGGGTCGCATGTCCATTGAAGGTCAAGCTGTTACACGCTCAATGAATGGCGCACGCAAGCCAAACTTTTAAAGGATCCTGAGGTATGGATAGTTGGAAAGGAAACCTACTTTATGTCGAACTGTGTTGTTAGATGTTATAATCTTGCTCATAAGAGAACATTGCCAGAGGTTAAATCCAAGATTCAAATACGGCAACAAGACGTCTTTAAACTTGATCGAGTGTTTGCGTAAGATCTTGCTCAGAGAGTACCTTATCTTTCCGTTCTTGATATTCTAAAACGAGTGGGCCGTGCCTGTACGGGTCAAATCGGCTAACAGTTTTTGTCAAAAAGTTGTTTACTTTTTATAAAAAGGAGGTTCTACTTATCATTTTGGATTTTTATGTATTAATAATTCCCTTGACGCACATTTGGTTTGCAATTTTCTTTTCTTAAAAATGATGGTGTGGTGATCACATGAGTTTTTTCATTTATAATAGCATATATGCTCAGTCCTGATATCTTATTATCTCATGTGGGTTGCAATGATTTTTAATATCTTAATTTGCTGATGATTACCATTGCAAGCTTAGGATGTATAATACGCTCATGGAGAGATGTTTTACAGATTGTGTGGACACATTCAGGAGCCAAACGTTAGATAAACAATTCTAAAGTAGCATGTACAAGATGCTTAAAGCCATTTGAGAGGGGTGTTCTCTAAACTTTTAAGACACTATAGGGTTAAGTTTGGGATTTCACAGGGAATTCTAAAAGAACCCTAATATATCGCCTCAAACCTCCGACCGATCATTTGAACATTGGTGCTTTATTGATTTCCATCTTCGCTCTCTCTGATTCACTAGAAATCGGAACCTCCTTCAACCCTAAATCGATGGCCGCACAACCTGCCAAAGGACGGCAGTGTCGGACAGTGTTTCCCCATATCACCGTCATCCTCTACCGCTATAAATGATGGCTTACCCAGGGAACAGTTTCGGTAGGTTGTGGTTTTCTGAATCTTTCTCATTGCGTAATATTTTGGTATTTTGATTGTTTTGATAGATTAATATTGATTATCGATCGATTGTTTGTATTAATCACTTGTTGTAATTAGTTCTCTGTGTGTTGATTTCGATTCAGAATCATGTTTTGTTGAAATTGAAGTTAGGTTTTCGATAACTGTGATTGAATTGATGGAGATTTTTGTAACACCCCGTGTTTTCAGTAAGTCAAAGTCAAAGTCAAGGTCAAAGTCAACGACCGATTGTACGAATTTGACTTATAGTAATTTCCTTATTTTAATTGTATTATGTGGAGTAAGTGTTGTAAATTGCTAAAATCGATGTGTGTTAATCGCTATCTAATCAACTCGCGACTGTGAATTATAGGAAGTAACAATGAGATAAAGTTGACTAATCGATAATCAAACTATGCTACTCGACATCGAATCGTGATACGAACCGCCACTCGACTTAATTTGGATATTATACGTGTGTGTGCGCCTTATGTGTTACTTGTGCGTCTTTATATGTATATGTTGTGGAAATCAATCGAACTTAATCGAAACTCGAAACGCAATCGAACTCAATCGCAATCGAAATCGAACTATGATAATTAGTGGTTAGGACTGAAAGTAATTTGACTAGGAAACCCTATCGTGACGAGCCGCTCGCAATCGAAATCGAAACACCAAAAATCGTCGCGTCAAACAATCGAACCAAGTGCCATCCGGCCGGATAGCCATCCGACCGGATAGCCACTACGCCACAGGTCAGGTGTCATCCGACCAGGATGTCATCCGACCGGATCGTCATCCGGGCGGTGAACCATCCGATCGGACAACCCTTTCCTCTTTTGGAATCCTATAAATACCCCTGTCATTGTCATCATTTCCATTTCTGGAAACTCTCTGTCCGAACCATTCGTGCTCCCCACCTTTTCTTCGATTTCTCTCAATCCAGGTAAGATCTCGTCCTAAATCTTGTACTTTCTTGATCTAGTCGCACTCCTTCACCTTTCTATCTTTTAAATCTTAACTTTTAACCATGAAATCACTGGATTTCGGGTGTTCTAGGGTGACGTCATCATGTGTTCTTCAAGAACTTCATGTTTTGACTTCAATCCACCAAGAACAACCGAGATCTAACCGATTTCCACGCAAACACACAAAGATCTTGTAAAGATCTCGAAACAAGAGTGGTGAAAAAGGATTGAAAGATGGTTTCTAACTTTCTTTCCACTCTTTTACCCTCATTACACTCAAAACCGATAGAATCGGACCCGGATCTAGTTTCCTACTCATCCATAGCGTTGTACTAGTCCAAGGTCTGGATTCTACTCACGAGACCACCGATTTCGGGTTAAACAAGAACAACCGTCCTGAGCCGGTAACTAGCCGAACTAGGGTGATTCCTGGTCGGTCTGGTCACTTGGGTTGAAACGGGGTTCCGTTGCTTAACGCGATGTCAACACGTGAACGACGAACGGGACAGCCGGAGCGGAATGCTGTCCGATCGGATTGCTGTCTGAACGGATAGGTTATCCGAACGGATTGTCATCCGAATGGATCACACTTGGGTTGAAACGGGGTTCCGTTGCTTAACGCGATGTCAACACGTCTCGATAAAACGACAAACAACCAAAATGACCAAGTGAAAGACGAACGGGACAGCCGGAGAGGAATGCTGCCCGATCGGACTGCTGTCCGAACGGATAGGTTATCCGAACGGATCACACTTGGGACCCACACTTGAACAACCTTATCTGAAGTTGAGTATTGAATGAATTGCAATCCGATCGGATGACCATCTGGTAGGATTACTCTTCGGATCATGAGATACTAAGACTTCAAAGACTTAGACAATTTTCAACATGTTCAATAACAGAGTTACCGCCCGATCGGATGGACATCCGACCGAGTGACACTTCTGCTGTGAACTTGCTTTCAATAAGTAGCCTCACCACTAAGTCGCTGTCCGACCGGATGACCATCCGAACGGATTGCCATCCGCACGACTAGTCATCCGATCGACCGACTTGATGGATAGAGATACTTCAATGCATTCAAAATGCTACAACGAAAACTTCAAAAGTCAAACCATCATACACAAACACATCCTTCTTATAGGAAGAAACAATCCACTCGAATAGTCATCCAACCGGATAAGCTGTCCGACCGGAGGACCATCCGAACGGATTGTTATCCGCACGGATTGCTGTCCGATCGGATTACCATCCGATCGAACTACCATCCGACCCACTCACAATTCGTATCATTTTACGCGTCACTTATCAGTTATATAATCTAATCTACTCAGGCTAATCTTACTCGCTAAGCGCTCCCTTCAATCCATCAACCGTTGTGAGTATACTCGATCCCTTTTTGCTTTATGCACTTTTGGGTGTTACATACGTTACAACTATTCAAATCACATCAAACACACTACTCAATACTATTTGAACGCTAACCGTTAATGCATGTTATACGTGGCTTATGAATGCTTGTTTGTTATGTTTACACATGGAATGCTGTCTACCTGCCTTAGCAACGATAGTACTATAGTTTGGACTTAGCACCCGTTCACACGGGGGTTGTTAAGGACAATTACTTGCATGGATTACGGTGGTAATCATGTATTGTGAACTGCCTCGGGCAGTCAACCCGCAGTCATTGGTATCGATGGATCTATGTCGATAACTAACGTGCTTCATTTCTCTATGTGTACGTGCTGGTTATGCGTAAACGAATTCGAACTCTATATGCTATTATCAAACTTGTATGCTCACCTTTACATTATATGTATTGACTTTTATTTTAACGTATGTGACATGTGCTTAGGATGCACATATGTTAGGATGTTGAAGCTAGAATAAAGCTTTAGAGCCCAACAAATAGTTGTCTGTAGTAAATGGATCAAAGGTCTCTAGAAGCAGATAAACAATTGCTCTATTTTAAATTTGAGTTGTCGGAACAGAATTTATTTGCCTAGATTTTTATCTGTAATAATTTGTTTACTGTTTGAGGCATGGTATGGGACATGTTATTTAAATTGAATAGTAATGATAATTGTTGTGGAAACTTCTGGACAATCTGTTTCGCTCAGTGCCATGCCCCGATGATTCTGCCATCGGTTGGGTTGTGACAGATTGGTATCAGAGCCATAACTATAGGGAATTAGGCAAGACTCGACCTAGTCCGGGTCGACGTCTTAGAGACCTAGTCTATAGTTAGGATCCAATAGACCGACTCGTGCATAACCAGTAAGGATTACGTACGAGCTTATTTCCTCGCTATTCTCGCTTGTGTTACACTATCACTACACTCGAATTCACAGCTGTAAATAGGCGATAAAGTCGAGATTAGGTGTGAAAACCACAAACTCCCGACTAAATTGCTTAAATCAATGCTGTTTTATCAACTTATCAATGATTTCTTCTTTCTTTTTCAATAACGAACGCTTGTTCAACGGGGGAATTATACCAAATTAGGAGTGAAATCCATATTTTGATGAATAATCTCCTCTATTTTATAAAAAACAGGGACGAAGTTGTTGAGCCAGGGGTGAAACCCTAACCTTGACGACTTGTTCCGCACATTTTACAAAACTCCCACCAAAGCCTCGACGGACTCCAACGACCTGAAGTCACGACATGACTAACGGGATGTGTGCCAGACGCCCAAGAATCGAGGCAAGGACACAGTCCTGAAGGTCAAATGTAGACGACAAGTCCTTGTGAATAGTTGAATCGCTTTGGTTAGTCGAAGTCTACTAGCCACAGACAGTCTATCTCTAGATTTTTACGTGTTTCGATTCTGAGCATGCAACTGCTGACTTTGATAATTCGTCGATTTTATGAGTTTATATGTGTGCTTACCTGTTTATGTGTTTAAATTTTTGGAATTTACTTGATTTCGCTTTCACTTCGAACGACACATACGACTCGCACTGCTTTTCTACCTCAAACGTCAACAAATCGCTGAATTATGGATGACTTTTTGCTACGATATACGCTTATACTACGCTATTCTTGAACGATCGCAGGCTTTGAATGATAGGTTTCTGTATTCTGACTGCCTCTTGTGCTGAAATGTTTATGTGATTCCGTGCTTATGTGTTAATGTGATTCTGTGCTCTACGTGCTTATGTGTTGTGTGATTTGGTGTTCTACATGGTTATGTGTCTATACGTGTTCCTGAGCTTTAGTAGTAATAGACGTGTGAGGTGAGATTCGAATATTTTGTGTTGAGTCCTGTGACGATGTCTGTTGCAGACAATGTCGTCTGGATCCCGTCATCCCTCACTTTCTCTTCAAGAAAAGAGAGACAAACGCCTTGCTGCCATCATCGCTAAAAGTGTAGCAAAGGCCGTGAGTGATGTTTATGAGAATGCCAGCAAATCGTCTGAGGAATCGAGAACCGAAGCTCCTAAAGCTACCGCTAAGGCCTTCAATTTCAAGCAATTCAAGTTTTGTGGGCCAAAAGAATTCACTGGCGAGGGAGGCCCTACTGCACTATTCCAATGGTTTGATTCCATTGAGGTTACTCTGCGACAGAGCGGTTGCCCCGATGACCTCCGTAATCTGAATGCTACCGGCGTTATCCAGTCCCGTGCACTAGACTGGTGGACGGCCAAGAGAAACAAGCGAGGGAACGATGCAGCCTACGGTCTGTCGTGGGACGAGCTCAAGGAAGTTATGCTAGAGGAATTATGCCCTCCTCATGAACGTCAAAAGCTAGAAGATGAATTTTGGCACATACAGCAAAAGGAAGGTGACAATGCTGGTCTCACTGCTCGTTCCTAACAGCTCAGCATTATCTGTCCCGACCAAGTTAAGACTCCAGACATGGCGATCAAGAAGTACATCCGGGCCCTGCCCGACTGCGTTGCTGATTTCGTGCAAGCGGCTAAGACTACGACGATCGAAGAGACTTATCTACTGGCCGCTGAATAAGGCTGGCGTTTGGGATAAGACTTCGAAGCACCTGCATCAAGCTACTACCGTCGTACCAACTGCCGAACCCACCTCATCAAGCAACAAAAGGAAGAACAAGAGAAAGAACAGCTCCAGCAACAAGAACTTTGCGATCACTGCTACACCAGTTCAAGCTGTACCAGCTCAACAGCGCCAAGTGGCGGCGCCAGTGGCCAATGCACCTCTTGCTAAGCGTGCATACACTGGGCCACATCCGCTCTGCCCTACTTGCACCTACCATCACCCGACTACTATTGCTTGCCGTTTTTGTGCTTATTGCAATATGTACGGTCATTTCACAACCAACTGCCGTGCTCGACAAGCTCCTGCTCATCAAGCTCTACTCACCGCCCCTCAGGGTCAACAAGCTCCTCCGGCACCCGCGGTCAACGCCAGAGCCTGCTTCGCATGTGGCGACCCAAACCACTTCGCCAACATGTGCCCAAACAGGGTTGTGAAGCAAGAGCCCCAGCAGCAGCAACAACCTCAGCAACAACAACAGCCTCAGCAACAGCAACACCAGCAGCAACAACAAGCAGCACGTGCCCGAACTTTCAACATCAACGTGCGCCAAGCCCAAGCCGACAACAACGTGGTTAATGGTACGTTCCTTGTGAATGGTATTAATGCATCATGTTTGTTTGATACTGGAGCCGATAATTGCTTTGTGTCATTCGAATTCGAGAAGCTCCTTAGTCGTAGACGCTCCAAGCTCTCTTCGACATTCGATGTTAAAGTCGCTACCGGAAGAACTGTCACCGTCAATTCCGTTATCCGTGATTGTACTCTCGAGCTCAACAATCACATTTTCACAATCGACCTCATTCCGATGCAACTCGAAAGTTTTGACGTCATAGTAGGCATGGACTTTCTACGTGAAAACCATGCTGAAGTTGTGTGTTACGATAAGATGATTCGATTCTCGCTCGCGAATGGTGATTTATTGTGAGTATACGGTGAAACTGCCTCGAAAGGACTCAAGCTCATGTCATATGTTCAAGCTAGCAAGTATCTCCGCAAGGAATACAGAGCTTTCTTGGCCAACATTGTAGTAGCGGAGAAGGAAAAGAAAGAGAAGAAGGAAGTGAAAGACGTTCCTGTGGTTCGTGAATTTCCTCATGTGTTTCCTGATGATCTTCCAGGTTTGCCACCAAATCGTGATATCGACTTTCGTATCGACCTCATTCCTGGAGCCAATCCTGTTGCCAAAGCTCCATATCGACTCGCGCCGTCCGAAATGCGTGAACTCTCAAACCAACTCCAGGAATTACTTGAGAAAGGCTTCATTCGCCCGAGCACCTTTCCATGGGGCGCTCCAGTCCTTTTTGTCAAAAAGAAGGATGGGTCGTTTAGGATGTACATCGACTATCGGGAATTGAATAAGTTAACTATCAAGAACCGCTATCCCCTACCCCGCATTGACGACTTGTTTGATCAGCTACAAGGTGCTACGTGTTTCTCGAAGATTGACTTACGATCAGGCTACCACCAACTACGTATACAAGAGGAGGATATACCCAAAACCGCATTTCACACCCGATACGACCATTACGAATTCGTTGTTATACCCTTTGGTCTAACCAACGCACCCGCGGTCTTCATGGATCTTATGAATCGCGTGTGTAAACCATATCTCGACCGTTTCGTCATCGTGTTCATCGACGATGTCTTGATCTATTCCAAGTCGAAGGCCGAACATGCGCAACATCTACGTTTGGTTCTCGAGCTGCTCCAGGGGAATCGACTCTATGCCAAATTCTCCAAGTGCGAATTTTGGCTGGGGGAAGTTCAGTTTCTAGGCCACATTGTCAATAGTCAGGGTATTCACGTCGATCCCGCGAAGATTGAAGCCGTCAAGAGTTGGATTAGACCCAAGAACCCTTCGGAAGTCCGTTATTTTCTCGGATTAGCAGGCTATTATCGACGATTTATCGAAGGATTCTCGAAGAATGCTGTGCCACTTACCGCTCTCACGCATAAAGATCAGCCTTTTGTTTGGGGAACCAAACAAGAGACTGCCTTTCAAACCCTCAAGTATAAGCTTTGCAATGCTCCTGTTCTCACTCTACCCGACGGAAACGACGATTTCATTGTCTACTGTGATGCTTCCAACCTTGGTCTCGGTTGTGTCCTCATGCAACGGAGCAAGGTTATAGCTTACGCGTCTCGTCAGCTCAAAATCCACGAGAAGAACTATACAACCCATGATCTCGAGCTAGGCGCGGTTGTTTTTGCATTAAAGATTTGGCGACAATACCTGTATGGTACCAAGTGTACGATCTTCACCGATCATAGGAGCCTACAACATATCTTTAATCAGAAGGAACTTAATATGCATCAACGCCGATGGGTAGAACTTCTCAACGATTACGACTGTGAGATCCGTTATCATCCAGGCAAGGCGAATGTTGTTGCCGACGCACTCAGCAGACGGAGTTATTTGCTTAGTACTCGTAATGTTCAAGCCCAACACGATCTCGAAACCCTTATTCGTGAAGCCCAGCATGCGTGTTTTAATGAACGCACGCTGAAGAGGGAACGAATCTACCATGATGGAGCCCAGCTTGTGAGCAAGTCCAATGGGATGTTCCACTTTCTGGACCGAATTTGGATTCCTAAGCGGACCGATTTGCGACAGATCCTGATGGACGAAGCCCATAAATCCCAGTACTCTATTCATCCCGGTACCGATAAAATGTACCAGGACCTTCGCTACAAGTACTGGTGGCCGGGTATGAAAAGGGATATTGCTCTCTACGTTGGAAAATGCCTAACCTGTGCAAGAGTGAAGGCTGAACATCAACGACCCTCTGGCTTGCTCGAACAACCACCAATTCCTATGTGGAAGTGGGAAAGTATAGCTATGGATTTCATAACGAAGCTTCCGCACTCGTCATCAGGCCACGACAGCATATGGGTTGTTGTTGACCGTTTGACTAAATCAGCTCACTTTTTACCAATACGGGAAGACTACAAGGTAGAACGATTAGCCCGAATCTACACCGACGAGATCATTTGTAATCATGGGACGCCTCATGACATCATCTCTGATCGTGATGCTCGGTTTACCTCGCGACAGTGGGAAACGTTTCAAACGGCACACGGTACATCGCTTAATCTAAGTACTGCTTTCCACCCTCAAACCGACGGTCAGACTGAAAGAACGATTCGTACTCTTGAAGACATGCTCCGTTCGTGTGTCATAGACTTCGGTGGTAATTGAGATAAATACCTGCCGTTAGTCGAATTCTCGTATAACAACAGTTATCATGCAAGCATCCAAATGGCACCATTCGAGGCTTTATACGGAAGAAGATGTCGATCGCCTATTGTATGGCACGAGATCGGTCATTCGCAATTAACCGGTCCTGAGCTATTACAAGAAACGACAGACAGAATTTTCCAAAGTCGAGACAACCTGGTGAAAGCTCAGAATCGACAGAAAAGTTACGCCAATAGACGACGCAAGCCCCTTGAATTTGAAGTTGGTGACTACGTACTCCTAAAGGTATCGCCTTGGAAGGGTGTGGTCCGATTCGGCAAGAAAGGGAAACTCGTGCCTCGATATGTAGGACCTTTTAGGATTCTAGAAAGGATCGGAAAAGTCGCCTACAAACTCGAACTACCGGAGGAGCTTAGTAACGTCCACCCGACTTTCCACGTATCAAACCTCCGAAAGTGCCTAGCCGACCACGACTTACATGTCTCTCTCGATGACCTGCAAGTAAACGAAACATTACATTTCGTGGAGAAGCCTGTCGAAATCATGGATCGCCAAACCAAGCAGCTCAGACGCTCTCGCATTCCTATTGTGAAAATCCGATGGGAAGGCAAACGAGGCGCAGAGTTCACCTGGGAACTCGAAAGCGATATGAAGGCGAAGTACCCGCAGTTGTTTAAGGAGAAATTCTAGAGAGAGAAAGTTCTCAAACGTGATTCACGGTGTTGTACCGCTTCCAACTTAATTTCGGGACGAAATTCCCTAAACAAGGGGAGGCTGTAACACCCCGTGTTTTCAGTAAGTCAAAGTCAAAGTCAAGGTCAAAGTCAACGACCGATTATACGAATTTGACTTATAGTAATTTCCTTATTTTAATTGTATTATGTGGAGTAAGTGTTGTAAATTGCTAAAATCGATGTGTGTTAATCGCTATCTAATCAACTCGCGACTGTAAATTATAGGAAGTAACAATGCGATAAAGTTGACTAATCGATAATCAAACTATGCTACTCGACATCGAATCATGATACGAACCGCCACTCGACTTAATTTGGATATTATACGTGTGTGTGCGCCTTTTGTGTTACTTGTGCGTGTTTATATGTATATGTTGTGGAAATCAATCGAACTCAATCGAAACTCGAAAGGCAATCGAACTCAATCGCAATCGAAATCGAACTATGATAATTAGTGGTTAGGACTGAAAGTAATTTGACTAGGAAACCCTATCGTGACGAGCCGCTCGCAATCGAAATCGAAACACCAAAAATCGTCGCGTCAAACAATCGAACCAAGTGCCATCTGGCCGGATAGCCATCCGACCGGATAGCCACTACGCCACAGGTCAGGTGTCATCCGACCAGGATGTCATCCGACCGGATCGTCATCCGGACGGTGAACCATCCGATCGGACAACCCTTTCCTCTTTTGGAATCCTATAAATACCCCTGTCATTGTCATCATTTCCATTTCTGGAAACTCTCTGTCCGAACCATTCGTGCTCCCCACCTTTTCTTCGATTTCTCTCAATCCAGGTAAGATCTCGTCCTAAATCTTGTACTTTCTTGATCTACACGCACTCCTTCACCTTTCTATCTTTTAAATCTTAACTTTTAACCATGAAATCACTGGATTTCGGGTGTTCTAGGGTGACGTCATCATGTCTTCTTCAAGAACTTCATGTTTTGACTTCAATCCACCAAGAACAACCGAGATCTAACCGATTTCAACGCAAACACACAAAGATCTTGTAAAGATCTCGACACAAGAGTGGTGAAAAATGATTGAAAGATGGTTTCTAACTTTCTTTCCACTCTTTTACCCTCATTACACTCAAAACCGATAGAATCGGACCCGGATCTAGTCTCCTACACATCCATAGCGTTGTACTAGTCCAAGGTCTGGATTCTACTCACGAGACCACCGATTTCGGGTTAAACAAGAACAACCGTCCTGAGCCGGTAACTAGCCGAACTAGGGTGATTCCTGGTCGGTCTGGTCACTTGGGTTGAAACGGGGTTCCGTTGCTTAACGCGATGTCAACACGTGAACGACGAACGGGACAGCCGGAGCGGAATGCTGTCCGATCGGACTGCTGTCTGAACGGATAGGTTATCCGAATGGATTGTCATCCGAATGGATCACACTTGGGACCCACACTTGAACAACCTTATCTGAAGTTGAGTATCGAACGGATTGCAATCCGATCAGACGACCATCTGGTAGGATTACTCTTCGGATCATGAGATACTAAGACTTCAAAGACTTAGACAATTTTCAACATGTTCAATAACAGAGTTGCCGCCCGATCGGATGGACATCCGACCGAGTGACACTTCTTCTGTGAACTTGCTTTCAATAAGTAGCCTCACCACTAGTCGCCGTCCGACCGGACCACTGTCCGACCGGATGACCATCCGAACGGATTGCCATCCGCACGACTAGTCATCCGATCAACCAACTTGATGGATAGAGATACTTCAATGCATTCAAAATGCTACAACGAAAACTTCAAAAGTCAAACCATCATACACAAACACATCCTTCTTATAGGAAGAAACAATCCACTCGAATAGTCATCCAACCGGATAAGCTGTCCGACCGGATGACCTTCCGAACGGATTGTTATCCGCACGGATTGCTGTCCGATCGGATTACCATCCAATCGAACTACCATCCGACCCACTCACAATTCGTAACATTTTACGCGTCACTTATCAATTATACAATCTAATCTACTTAGTCTAATCTTACTCGCTAAGCGCTCCATTCAATCCATCAACCGCTGTGAGTATACTCGATCCCTTTTTGCTTTATGCACTTTTGGGTGTTACATACGTTACAACTATTCAAATCACATCAAACACACTACTCAATACTATTTGAACGCTAACCGTTAATGCATGTTATACGTGGCTTATGAATGCTTGTTTGTTATGTTTACACATGGAATGATGTCTACCTGCCTTAGCAACGATAGTACTATAGTTTGGACTCAGCACCCGTTCACACGGGGGTTGTTAAGGACAATTACTTGCATGGATTACGGTGGTAATCATGTATTGTGAACTGCCTCGGGCAGTCAACCTGCAGTCATTGGTATCGATGGATCTATGTCGATAACTAACGTGCTTCATTTCTCTATTTGTACGTGCTGGTTATGCGTAAACGAATTCGAACTCTATATGTTATTATCAAACTTGTATGCTCAGCTTTACATTATATATATTGACTTTTATTTTAACGTATGTGACAGGTGCTTAGGATGCACATATGTTAGGATGTTGAAGCTAGAATAAAGCTTTAGAGCCCAACAAATAGTTATCTGTAGTAAAGGGATCAAGGGTCTCTAGAAGCAGATAAACAATTGCTCTATTTTAAATTTGAGTTGTCGTAACAGAATTTATTTGCCTAGATTTTTATCTGTAATAATTTGTTTACTGTTTGAGGCATGGTATGGGACATGTTATTTAAATTGAATAGTAATGATAATTGTTGTGGAAACTTCTAGACAATCTGTTTCGCTCAGTGCCATGCCCCGATGATTCCGCCATCGGTTGGGGTGTGACAATTTTGGTGCTGGATCGATTGTTTATAACATCTGTAGTGGTTTTTGAATAGTTTATATGCATCTGAATATGTTAGATCTACATCTAGAAACATATAGTTTTTTAATTAATTTAGTATTTTCTCCATTTTAACTTGTTTCTTAGTAGTATATATTAATTTAGGATTGATTTTATACAATTTCAGGTTATTTTTATACAGTTTTAGTTTGACTTTTTTTCTTATTGAATTGTTGCTGTTTCTATCTGGTACTTTGGATGCTTGGTGAAAGATGTTATTGTGTAATATTTGGTAATCTCTAGACCGTTGGATCTGTTTTATATTTATTTCTGAATTCTGATATTTTCACTCAATCAGGTTGTATTTACTCATTGATCTTCTTTGGTGAAGATTGTGATAGACATAATAAATACAAATCAAATGCCATCTTTTAAGATGAAAACGAAGTCATCGGGAGACTTTACAAGAGAAAGTAACGGTCTCCATGTCTGTCAAAAATCGAGCAAGATATCCAAGAACTCGCTCACTCACACGAGAAATTTGCAACACGAAGCAGAACTTGACACACGTACTCCTAACGCGCAGGATGGTAAAGATTCTACGGTCTATATAAAGAACAATCTTTTTGATGGTGTTCATTTCTTAATCTCATTTTTGTTGTTGTTGTGCAGATTCTTTTTGTAATAAAGCTGATGAAAGAACCAACTGTTGTCAAATGGTAGATGGAGACAATATTCAGATTCAAAAGCACATATCACCTTCAAGCGCGGTAAATATCTTATATTCTTATTCAATGTAACATTCTTGTTTCTTTATATTTACTTATGGTAGTTTTAACTTTAACTTACAGATGGATCATACAGAAACTTGCTCCTCAACAATAGAAACAATCTTTTCACCGATAATACTCTCAACTTTAAAATTAAGTTCAGGTATGTTCACTTGATTGGACTCTTGAAAAGAATCATTTGGAAGATTAATAGTTTGGAATGCTCTCACAAGTCAGAAAACCCATGCCATTAAACTCCCATGTGTTTGGGTTATGACATGTGCTTTTTCTCCATATGTGTGCGTTCGCTTAGTATCCACTCATAAAAGTAGTGTATCCGGAAGACGAATTTCAATCTTAATTGTTTTCACAGTTCAATCCCCTGTCGTAACGTGCAGGTACATGTACTATACTATATAATTGATATGAGACGGGCACTATGGTAATATCACACTAATTGTTCACACCGCCGCAACGCGTGGGTCTCCTACTAGATGTACGTTGGATCTTCTTTTGTGCAGGTTCAACTAATACTCATGTGAACGACTAATTGTAAATATCATTTTCTAATATTACAATGCTCAATGAGATTCAAAGTTTGGGGATACCTGCTGTGCTGGATGAGAAAAGTGTGGTGCTTTGGCCTCTTACTAGCTCTGGGAAAACACTTGCTCACTTGTTGCCTCTTGTGCAGGTTTTTATTTTAGTTTCTTTGGTTTTGTTCATAAAAAAACTGTTTATTATTCCATGTATTTAATGGAAATGAGTCATCGTTCAACTCTAGTCATTTCCCCTTTAAGCACAAGGAAAATTTATTTACAAGAAGCTCGAGTTGTGATAATCTATTATGTTATTATTTTATCCTAAGTTGTTGTGATAATATGTCCCTAATTTGATAATATGTTATTGTGATAATTTGTTCTGTTCTGATTTTGGCCAAAGTTGTTGTGACAATATTTTCGTTAATTTGATAATCCGTTCTTGTTATACTTTGTTTTCTTTTGATTTTGGCATTCTTTATGATAATTTGTTGTTTTTGTAATTAACTACAGTTTTTGGTAACGGGTCAAAATGAGTTCAGTTTTGGTATATATTTTAACCATGTGGTTTAGTGGTTAGAGATCTTTTAGTCTTTCTATTTAGGGTACTTAATAAACACTAAGTGAAGATTAGGAGGTTACAATGGGTTGTTTTCATTCTATTGGCATATGAGTATTGCTAGAAATGGCAAGATGGGTGGGGCAGGTAGGCTATTTTCATCTTTATTTTCTTTTCCCATAATAAATCACGAATCTTTTTCAGGTTTTGCACTTTTTTTAATCTAATTGGTTAGTGACAGAATTCGAAGAAGTTAATCTGGGCAAGTTACTTTGGTTGATGCGATTTGGGGTACCCCGAGTTCTGGTGGTGGTGGTTTTCAGCTTCAATGGTGGTGGTCATGGAGTGAATGCAACCGTGTTTGGTAGGAACAAAGTTAATGGCACTGTAGCTGCAGCCTCATTTGGTGTCACAGATTATGGTATACCACTCGAATTCTTTGTATCATTATTGGTTTTTGTTAAACATTTTGAGGTTGTTGCTGAGCCAAATCTATTTGATTTGGTTTATTCTTGCTAAACTCTTTTGTTTTGTTTAATTTTGTCATTAATATCTAAAAGAGATGCTCATGTCTTATAAGAACTAGAAGGCGGTTTATTGGGTTTAGGTGGGTTATTGAGTTAAATTTGTATTTTTTCCCACATGGAATTTAGAACTGATATAATTGTTTCTTTACTTGTAGAGGAACTCTACGAACCTCTAAATCTTATGCTAGAAAGCGACTTGGATGCCGAACGAAGTATGCTACCTTCACTTAAGCTCCTTAATTGTAGAGGAACTCTATGTACCATCCTTAATGGTCCTTCTTCATTAGGTGATCATTTTAGGATGTTAAAGGTGGACTGCTAATGTCAATCTTTAACTTTGTTTACAGTTACTTATGTATTTTGATTGTTTTGATAGATTAATATTGATTATCGATCGATTGTTTGTAATAATCACTTGTTGTAATCAGTTCTGTGTGTGTTGATTTCGATTCGGAATCATGTTTTGTTGAAATTGAAGTTAGGTTTTCGATAATTGTGATTGAATTGATGGAGATTTTGGTGCTGGATCGATTGTTTATAACATCTGTAGTGGTTTTTGAATAGTTTATATGCGTCTGAATATGTTAGATCTACATCTAGAAACATATAGTTTTTTAATTAATTTAGTATTTTCTCCATTTTAACTTGTTTCTTAGTAGTTTATATTAATTTAGGATTGATTTTATACAATTTCAGGTTATTTTTATACAGTTTTAGTTTGATTTTTTTCTTATTGAATTGTTGCTGTTTCTATCTGGTACTTTGGATGCTTGGTGAAAGATGTTATTGTGTAATATTTGGTAATCTCTAGACCGTTGGATCTGTTTTATATTTATTTCTGAATTCTGATATTTTCACTCAATCAGGTTGTATTTACTCATTGATCTTCTTTGGTGAAGATTGTGATAGACATAATAAATACAAATCAAATGCCATCTTTTAAGATGAAAACGAAGTCATCGCGAGACTTTACAAGATAAAGTAACGGTCTCCATGTCTGTCAAAAATCGAGCAAGATATCCAAGAACTCGCTCACTCACACGGACGGCCGCCCCTCTCCTTCCTCGCGTGACGCCACCGGCCAAGCTCCGAATTTTTTTTTTTTTTTTTTTTTTTATAATTTGAGTATGGAACTTGTTTATTCTTGATTGTTTAAGAGTCAGAACTAATTATTTACATGGTTTTGATCGTAGGTGAAGATGGACCTAACCCGGATGGTGATCAAGCTATTATAAAGAACCGAACGCACTAAACAAAGCTTCCGCATTTTGTTATTTTGTCTTAGTGATATGTAAACACTTGAAACTATGTTATTAAAGTTAACTAGTAGCATGATGACTTGAATATTATGACCTTGTAAGGTCTTAAAATCATGAATCTTTTGTATACTCGTAAATTTTGTACCAAATGCAAGTTATATTATTATTAATTCTGTTAGTTTAGGTTGAGTCTTACATTTTGCTTACCCAAAACATCACTGTAATACCTACAGTCCCTTAAGTTAAACACATTCCTCTCAACTTGGCCTGAAGAGTTAGACTGGACGTTTCTGACCTCGGGCTGATCGGAATACCCAGAGTTCTCCACCGTAAATTTAGCAACGTTAACCAGAAGCTTGGAATTGCCCATCTTCACGCCCTTCATCCTACATTCCAGATCTTTAATGTCCCTCACCCCCTTAAACGAGACGAACCCAAATTTGTTACCCTTTTTATCCCTCTTCCTAGCCACGTAAACACCCACAACAACCCCGAACACGCTGAAGAACTCCCCAATATCCAAGGAGCTACATCGTTCCGGCAAATTAGTGACGGAGAATTTCGTCAACCCAAGACTGGCTTCCCCCATACCAAACCAAGACGAGCAAAGTAACTTTAAAAGGTTAACGGGATTCGTAACGGTCAAGCTAAACTACTCGAGGTAGCCGCGGCCGATAATAGACCCGCTAAGCAATCAAGTTCAAAGTGCCGACAAGGAGGATGAGAAGAACCAAAGACAGCACGCACCCCAAAGGCGAATGGAAGCTTCCAAAGAACAAGATAGGATGGAAGGTCAAGCCAAACACAAGCGACCTCACACACTATATCGACTTTTCCACTCCGTCAAGCCTCCGGCAGTCGGCAAAAAGAGAGAGAGAGCTTGAAATTTTGTTTTTGTATTCTATTGCAAAACTACCTTAATTTATCCTTTGGTTTTCAACCAAGAGGTGGCTCCACTGTCTTATCTCTGTTTACAATTACAATTCATTTGGTATGGACCATCAACAACTTCTTCGTAAGACACATAATAGGGATCGTCAATAAGACTTCTTTCGAAACCACTTGGCATGAATCACCACAACAACTTTACAAACATGTATTTAAAATTGATACATTATACAACTCACTCATTCTTTTAATACCTTCAAAACTTGTATATGCGGAGGGTTAAGAACTCATGATCGCCCAATTGAAATATATTATATGTTAGATGCTCACTATCAATTAATTTTGTTTTCTTTCTTTACATGTTTGTCCTAGTAAGTTCATATAATCTTGTTTTCAAGTTATATGCATGTCTTAATCCCAAAATATAATTGTATAGGTCCATATGGATCTTTTCGTTAATGCCTTTTAATTGTAATATTGTAACTTTCTCTTACGACAAACATCAATTGGCATTCCAATCCAAAACTTGACTTTGTGGGCTGACATGAATTTAGTTTTTTTTTTTCTTTTAGGTAGGCTCCCTCTTTGATGCATTATTTGCATCTTACAAGGTGAGGAAATAGTGCAGAATGGAAATTTTTTTACTAGTTTAGTTTCATCATCTAATATTATCACTTACTCTTCTTTGTAGCTTGTAAAGAATTAGAACGAATTTTGGTCCAACTAATATTCATTCAAATCAACTTTAAAATCTACTTGTTGTATGTTTAATGTATTTGGTAGGAATTTTGGTCCACCCTAAATTATATTCTTACATAATTAATTAGGATTAGGGGTGAGGATCAAATAGGAAGTTGATTTTGGCTATAAATGATAGAAAGCAATAGAATTATGACATGTGGCAAAATTTAAAATAAAAAGGAATGGTATTTTAGTCAATTGAATCCAATCTTCTTCCTTCTTCTCCCCCAGTAACATCAAAACCCACCATTTTCAAAACCACCATCTTCAACCTTTTCTTCACTTTTTATCTCAATAATCACTACATTATAGTGCGATTTTCGTCACCAATCAATTATTCAAATACCCAATCAACGTGTTCTTCAACTTTTTTAAAGAAACCCAGTTTAATTTCATACAATATCTCATTTTTCCCATGTGATTTTGAAGCGAATCACTCGATTCGTTTGATTCGATTGCTGATAAGTGTTTGTAACATTCAAATTTCGTCAATCGGTAAAGAAATCTGAAGAAATCGGCTTCGATCTATGTAATAAATTTTTGAATTGCATTTTTACGATCTGGGTTTTTGAATTTAGTCATTGCGTTTTACGATCTTGGCGGGGGTCCGGGGGGCAGCGCCCCTGGGAGCAGGGTCCAAGGGGCAGAGCCCCTAGCTGAAAATTTAATTTTCTGTAAATTGCCTTTGAAAAACTGCATTCGTAGACAATTTTTGATCTCATACTTCCTGGTTCAGACAATTCACATACAAAACTATTGTCCTGGTTCAATGCGTTTTAAAGAGAACACTTTCTTTGGTGTTTTTAGGCCATTGCGTTTTAGAACTAAGACATTTTTATGTGTTTTCTGGCCATTGCGTTATAGAAAAACACATTTTTGAAGTGTTACTTGTAAAGACCGTTTTTCTTCTTTAAGAATTAACTTACGAAGGTAATTAAAAGACTTCAAAATAACAACATTAATACATGCTTTTAACAAAAATTGGGCAAGACCCGTCCGTAAGACGGATATACCCCTGTTTTAAACAAAAGTAAGACAAATACCATTCAATAATTCGTACGACAAGACACTACTAAAAACCTAGACATCAAATGTTAAAATGTATGTCTACTAACAAGTTGTACAAAATAGAAATTTTGACCCAAAACATTAGTGCAACTAGCGGAAGCGCTTGATATGACATATCATGAACATGCGCTCGCTCCACTTCTCCAAGTCGCCTAAATTGAGGATTTACCTACGTTCAACAACAAAGCTTTAAACAGTTAGTCAATATACTTATTACGCTTACAATAGCATCGTTTTAGTTCCATTCGTTTATGTACTTTCATTCTTCTTACGCATACGACTACCCAATTAAATGGGTATGGCATATACTCTCATAATGAGATTCAACATACACTTACGACCCGGTAACATCGGGTTGATTGCTTCAACATAAATCCTTCATTCTACCCGTTAGACGGATTGAACTTCATACATTCGTTATTGCATTCATGACCACCCGTTCTAAACGGATGGTACCTTATTCTTACTCGACTTGTTCAATTCGAACCGGTCGACTTAGCATAGCTTATCATAACCTTCGTTAGCATAATCAAATCCACAAGGGATTTACTATCCACTTACTAATCACCATATTCATTATAACTAGGATTGTTCATCATAATTATTAACAAAATTTAAGTAAGGTTTTGTATGCAACGGAACATACCTCGGTCTTGCGTGCCTTCCGTTTTCCTAGTGCTCGTACCTTCTTCCTTCACGCCTACATTACAACATTCATTCATTCATTTAGTCTATTTACTTCATTCTACCATTTTATATGTTACACATACATTCATTCTCTTAAGCATTTCATCAAACACTTGGTAGGCATCATAATTAAGTATAAGGTACAAGTCTTTAAAGCACAATTTTACTAGTTCATCATCATCCAACATTCACATCTATTCTAGTTGCATAACTATTTCCTCCTACATTAGTTTATCTAGCATTTAAGTATTACAAACAAGATCATATATCAAGATAACATACATTCATAATCATTATGATCTTCCTAATCATAACACAATTTCACAAAGTGGGTTTTCACTACAACCTCTCATGCAACCTAAAATCAAACATGATTCTTGTTCTAGAAAGCAATTCTAACTCAGATTTCCCACAATAGATACAAGAAATCGCGATTGGGTTTAACCCCTCATTCTACAAACCATCTTTTCAGAAAATTAAACTTACCACTTCACTATGTATGCATAGATAATCGATAAACTTGAGACATGCAACAGATTAGACTTGAATTTCTTGATCAATTGAGTGAATTAGCAAGAGCAAGGGTTTTCACCCTGCTTTCTCCTGTTCGATCGATCCCAGACACGCACCCAAGGGTGTGTTTTTTGGGTTTCTACCTTATAATTCCCTAACTAATAAAACTTTACACATTATACCCCTCCAAGTTTAATAAGTATCTAATTCAAGCATTTTTCCAACATTAACTTATATCTTATCATAACCCGTCAACTAAGTTAGTTTTTTGTTCACTTTCATTTTTAATATTAACCGATTTATGGGGCGTTACATTATTAGTCATTGCGTTTTAGGTAAAACACATTTTTAAGTGTTTTCAGTCCATTGCGTTTTAGAAAGAACACTTTCTTTTGTTTTTTTAGGCCTACGTTTTAGAAATAAGACATTTTTAAGTGTTTTCTGGCCATTGCATTTTATAAATAAGATATTTCTTTGTGTTTTTTGTGCATTGCGTTTTAGGTAAAAACACATTTTTATGTATTTTCAGTCTATTGCGTTTTAGAAAAAAGACATTTTGAGTGTTTTCTGGCCATTGCTTTTTAGAAATTAGACATTTCTTTGTGTTTTTTGTGCATTGCGTTTTAGGTCAAATACATTATTATGATTTCAGTCCATTGCGTTTTAGAAAGTACATTTTTTTGTGTGTTTTTAGGCCATTGCATTTTAGAAACAAGACATTTTCTTGTGTTTTCTGGCAATTGCGTTTTACAAATAAGACATTTCTTTGTGTTTTTTGTGGATTGCGTTTTAGAAAAAAGTCATTTTTTTACTTTTTTTCCATTGCATTTTACGCAACTGGTTTTTTTCCATTGCGTTTTACGCAATTGGGTTTTCGAAAAAAAATTCAAAAATATAGCAATAGTATACTCATTTTAAAGATAAAAAAACGCTCGTTTTTTTGTGTTATTTTTATAAAAAATAATGTCATATAAAAAGTTATTAACGTTTAAAAAATGGGAGGATTAGAGGAGAGAGAAACTATTGTCCTGGATAGACTACAATACCCTTACACAAACCCACACGTCTATTTTATTCCCTTCAATTTCACTCATTTAATCTTAGCCCTTGATTAAATCAACTGATAGTCAAGATTATTTCCTACACTTCCTAACAAAAAAAAACTTGCTGTTATACCCTAACCCTTAGAATTAGAACATATATTTAAGAAATAACATGTTATGGAACAAAATTAGAATGAATTCCCTTTGTTCCTTAACACAATATAATTTATCATTAAACACTATAAAGAAGCAACTTAATTATGCATATATGTGTTGTAATGTTGGCTTTGTGAGTCTTTCAAAAAAATGGAAATTTTTCTTTTTAACCCTAAAGTTTTAATGTTTGACAATTTAAGTTTAAACTTCTAATCTTTGTTTCCTCTTTAACCCTAAAGTTTTAATTTTTGACAATTTACCCTAAAGTTTTATTTTTTGACAATTTAAGTTTAAAATTTTTAATCTTTGTTTCCTTTTTAATCCTAAAGTTTTAATCTTTGACAATTTAAGTTTAAAGTTTTAATCTTTGGTAATTTAACCCCTTTGATTAATTTGAATTTTTACTTCTAATTCAAAAGTTTCATCTTTTGCGATTTAACTACTTTGATTTCTTTTTACTTATGTGTTGTAATCTTGGCTTTGGGGGGTTTTTCAAAGAAAAAATGGTTGTGCATATGATTGTTGTATCCTTGGCTTTAGGGGGTTTTCAAAAAAAAAAAAAAATTGATTTTTTTACTTTTCACCTAAAGGTACTTCATAAATTACTTTTAACCCAAAACTATTTGTTTTCTTTTACTTTTAACACAAAACTTTTTATAATTTTGCAATCTATCCTCACAACTTTTTTTACTTTCAACTTTGGTCCTTTATAGTTTTCATTTTCCGCAAATTTTTCGCTTTGTGCTTCGTTCTAAATTTTGTGACTTAACACATCGCAACGGCGTCTTTGGTTTAGCGTTTTTACGTTTGGTTCTAAATTTTGCGAGTTAACACGACACAACATGCGTGTGTGGGTGAACGTTTTTATATCGTCTATTTTTTTTTTCCCGTTTGACAGGTTCAACATAACGTGCGCGTCGTAAATCGACTTAGTTATAACTAAAGAATCCCCGCCGCATTGCGGCGGGTAGTAATTCTAGTTGACTCTAAATCGTAAAGAAATTCAATTATACAAAATAAAATCACCCACCAGCCTTCATCTTTGCCACCATCACCCACAGAGAGCCGGCTTAAGTGCAAGCCAATCAAAGCTTTTGCTTTCGGCCTTAGTCCTCTAAAGGCCTCCAATTTGAAAAAAGAGTCATCTATTATTTTTGTTATTGGTTTACGATGGGTATAAATGAGATATTTTATTTATTGTTATTGGTTTATGAGGGGCAAAAATAACTTTCAATGATTATTGTGAAAGTTATTTTCTTTTATCTTCGATTGGATACAAGTAAGCACATAATCCGGTTAGATTCATATGACAATAATTACATAACCTTCTGTTAAATTTATATAATAAATAGCCACATAATCTAGTTTCTTTTTTATAAAACATCAGTATAATATATAAAAATACCATCAGATACTTGATACAAAGTAACGAAAAAAATACTAGTTAAAAACCGAAAAGGGCCTCGCATTTGGAGTTCGCTTTAGGCCTCAATAAACGTTGAGCCGGCCCCATAACCACTAACATAACCGTAGTTGCCACCACTTTTATCACCGCCCTCACTACTGCTGCCATCGCCTCATTGCCACACAAACCGCACATGTCACATCCTTCACCACCATGACCCTGTCATCCCTATCATGCCAGCCGTCTGCCCGGTTACCACCACAATCCAAATACTTAAGCAAATTTACAAACCATACATGATAATTCCTTTAAATTTATGAACCACAAATTTGAATTTCTTTTAATGTAATCCTACTACTTTCAAATTTAGATTTCACAGGCAAATTTCAACTCAAAATCAAAATTCTCTCGTAGATACGAGTTCATTAAAAATACAGTTTGATAATCAAACGTCCAAAGTGTTAACATAATTTATTTACATTTCTCATAGATTTATTCAAATAAGTTAACATGACATATTGACATTGTTTCAAGGGTATGCACAGTTCAAAGTTGTTTATCTTTGGATGATAGTTGGCGGGGTGCCATCTTGATTTTCTAGTTATGAGTCCTGCCGTAGTGGGGCTGCATATGACGCCTAACCCATCCATAACGCCCTATGGCGCCTCCCCACACCGCCCCGAGGGGTGCTATACCACTTGAACCAGCATTCCTCGCGAAAATTATAACATGGTGAACACATTTGTCTCTCACACACACACACACATATATATGCATACATATATAACCCCATATCTATATAATCTCCCACTACACACACATGTTATATCCCCCCCCCCCCCCCCCCCCCCCCCCCCTCCTCCTTATAACACCACGTTTCCCTTTTTTTGTCATTTGTCACATAACCCCCCATAAAGAGGGTTATGGTGTTACCGACCATTTCAAAGGCGCGATGACTCGCTATTGCCACACGTCCAAAGTGTTAACATAACTTATTTACAATTATTATAGTTGTACTAGTAAAGTAAGTTAACATATCATTGTTTCAAGGGTATTTCTAGTTAAAAGTCTTCTATCTTTCTTCGAGGTAGTTGGAGGGGTGCCATCTCAATCTTCTAGTTATTACCATTTTAAAATTTTAATCATGCGATTTACATTTTTTTTAACGGCCAACAAACTCAATCCCGAGCACTCTCGTGGCACCCACTGGACAAACGGAGTACTCCGAGTACCCGAGTCCACCACCAATTCCGGGGAAAACCCGGTAACCCACCTGCCCGTAGGCACAACGGTGAAATTACCGGTAAAACCCGTTTGGCTCAAGGATCCAACCCAGGTTTCATTGGGTCTCCTATCATTGCCCACCAGTGACTCACTCTGTACCAAATGAGAGTCGAACCTGCATCTCACAAGAGAAATGCAAGCCCTCCACCACTTGATCTAGAGATCATTGGCACCCTTTGCGCTTTACATATTAAAATGACATTGACATACCTTTGTTTTTTGTCCTAATTAGACACCCTCTTTTACAAGCAACGGTTATTGACTTTCTATGCTGTAACTTTGTCCTTCCTTATGTTTTCTGTATTGAAGTTGTTGTATCGGAGATCATATTGAAGCAACTTGCTTCTGTATGTTCTTTTTAATAAATATTCGCCCTTTCAAAAAACAAAAAAAAAAATCTTCGTACAATTTCTTTCCGTCAAAACAATTGATACTTATCTCATCATTTTCCTATAGAGTTAATTGCCATTTTAGTACCTGAGTTTTGTTAAAATTTGCAATTTTAGTCTGAATAGTTTTTTTTCGCCCCTGTGTCCCTGACTTTTCCCTTTTGCTGCCATTTTGATCACATACCCTAACTCCATTCAAAAACCCCATTTTTAACCAGGGGTATTTTGGGGATTTTCATTTTAAATCTTTTCAATTGCCATTTTGATCCAATTCTAAAAAATCAAAAACAATTCTAAAAATCAAAAAAATCTATAAATTCTAAAAAATCAAAAAAATTCTAAAAAATAAAAAAATTATAAAAAATAAGAAAAAAATCACAAAAATAAAAAAATTGTCAAAAAAAAATCTAAAAAAAATTAAAAGATTCAAAAAATTCTAAAAAATCATAAAAATTCTAAAAAGTCAAAATAAATTCTAAAAACAAAAAAAAAATCTAAAAACTCAAACATATTTTAAAATTTCAAATTAAAAAAATGACGATATATTCCTCGTCCAGACAAATATATTTTCAAGTTTTATCTATTTTGTTGAGTGAATGACTGGTCATAATGAGATAAAACCATTTATCCATTTAAAAAAAAACAAATTTCATTTTAAGTTGACATCTTTCACAAACAATCTTACATTTCCACATTAATTATCACCCTTTTGGCCTTTTTATATATGTTTTCATAGCAAAACTATTTATTACAATAATATTTTCATCTTTAGTTTTGTATCAATTAATATAATTTACTAAATATAAATATAATGAAATATAAAATTTATAAACTAAAACATAACATGCATGTTCGTTAGTTAGTGATTTTATCTCATCATGACCACTCATTCACTCAACAAAATAGATAAAACTTGAAAATATATTCGTCTGGACGAAGAATATCATCATTTTTTGAATTTGAAACTTTATAATATGTTTGTTTGGGTTTTTAGATTTTTTTTTATTTTTTAGAATTTTTTGATTTATTAGAATTTTTTTGATTTTTTAGAATTTTTATGATTTTTTTAGAATTTTTTTGATTTTTTTAGATTTTTTAGAATTTTCTTGATTTTTTAGAATTTTTATGATTTTTTTGGTTTTTTAGAATTTTTTGATGTTTTAGAATTTTTTTGACTTTTAAAATTTTTTTGACTTTTAGATTTTTTTTCTATTTTTATGATTTTTTTTATTTTTTTTTGATTTTGTAGAATTTTTTGGATTTTAAAATTTTTTTTTTTGATTTTTTACATTTTTTAATTTTTTAGAATTTTTTATTTTTTAGAATTTTTTTGATTTTTAGAATTCTTTTTTTTATGATTTTTTTTTATTTTTTGATTTTTTAGATTTATTTTTTATTTTTTTAGAATTGAATCAAAATGGCAATTGAAAAGATTTAAAATGAAAATCTCCAAAATACCGCTGGTTAAAAATGGGGATTTTGGATGGAGTTAGGGTATGTGATCAAAATGGCAACAAAAGGGAAAAGTTTGGGACCTAGAAGCGAAAAAAAACTATTTGAACTAAAATGGCAAATTTGGACAAACCTGAGGGACTAAAATGGCAATTAACTCTTTTCCTATATATATTGCGTTCAATTAACAACTAATCGTGACTGGTCTACATAAATATTACTTCATTTTTGGGTCTACGCCGCTAAGTGTTAGATGGCCGGTGCTGTTTTATTTGGACAGGGATAAAAATTGCACGGTTAGTGATCGTCTTATTCAAGTGGAGGGGCAGACTTTAATCGCTGATGATTGGTATCTGGGCGCTTCAACGGTGGAAGGTATATCGGAGATCCAAGATTTGTTCTTTATGCTGTCCACCGTCCGTTTAAATGGGAGCCATGATCGGTGGTATTGGGATAACAACTTGGGTAAGGGGTTCTCTGTTGCCTTAGTGAAAGAGGCGCTGAGAAAAAATCTATATGGGCTGCCAGCTCAGCGTATGAGGTGGGTGAATTGGGTTCCGATTAAGGTGAACATACACGTTTGGCGTCTTGAAAAAGAAAGGATTCCCACCTGTGTTGAATTGGTTAAAAGGGGAGTCAATCTGCCCTCTAATAGATGCGCCTTATGTGGAGTTGATGAGGAGACTGTTACCCACACCTTTGTTTCTTGTGGGTTTGTGTTCGGGGTCTGGAGCTTCATTTGGAGATGGTGTCATTTGGTTCCTGCTCACTTCAGCTCTATAGAGGACTTATTTTCTTGGCACGAGTCGGTTTCTACTTCAGCTAAAGGTAAGAAGGTTATTAGAGGCATTATTATGGTTGCTTGTTGGGCCATTTGGTTGGAAAGAAATAAGGCGATTTTTCAGAAGTCCGAGCCTAAGGTTGCTGAGGTGGTGGCTTCGACAAAATCTATGGCTTTTTTGTGGCTGAAGTATAGATCGAGTTGTAAAAGGATAGATTGGAATGAGTGGGTCAAATACCCGTTGTACATGTTGTAAGTTTGTGTTTGGAGCGGTCATAGTTTTTTGGCCTTGCTCTGTGTGTTAATGAAGTTTAAGTTTCAAAAAAAAAAAAAAACTATGGTGACACATGACCTCTTTCTACTTCTAGGTTATTCTTAGCGTTTTCAACTGAACTAACTGAACTACTGAGGTTTCAAAATAGTTGTTAGATGCATCCATTTCTCTAACCTCATTATAAACTAACGTTAAGTGAGGGGTATTTTGGTGATTCTCTTTATTTATTTAATTTTTCTATTTTTAACTTGGTTTTATTTTAAAACGAGTTAACGCCAATCCGCGCGTTACTGCGGGATGTTGACTATAATGTTTTAGCATCAATATATGAGAATCGAAAATTTTTAAGCTTTTGCAAAAATTATATTCATTTTGCTTTTAGGCCTACAACACAAAACCAAAAAAGTTTTGAAGAATATGTTGCGTCGCGCTGAACCATTAGAAAATAATATTCTCAAAATTTTATATGATAAAATTTATTCTCAAATTTTATTTCAAACTTATATGCTAATTGATGCATAACATATTATACTAAAAGTTTATAAAAATTCTGAAGTAGAGACTGAAAACAAAAGTTTATATTATAAATAAAATAAAAGTTATTATTTTTTATTATAGTTATTTTAGGGTTGAAAATCGTAGCAATTGGCATTATAAATTCTTTTATTATTTTTATGAGGTTAAAATACATGTTGATGTATCCATATTAATGCTAGGTAGATTTTTTATTACCTAAAAGAGCTAAATTAATATCAACACAGATTAATATCAATACGAATATAAAAAAAAAAAAAGAAGAGCAAAACCGATATGGCCGGTTGTCTCCATTGGAGGCGTCGGTTCGATCCCTGGCTGGTGCTTGGTATTGGACATCTCGGTGTGGGCTTGGCCCGGGGTTTTACCCGGGTTCGAGTATGAGGGTGCGGTTTTACCTATTCCACGGGGTTTCCGCGCATCTGGGGTGTGCTACGCTTTCTAGCGGTGGTCGAGTAGTCGGCCTTTAGACATAACTCCGAAAGGGTGGGTTTACACGTGAAAAGCAGTTAGCCGTTAAAAAAAAACGGTATGAAAAACCACCCACCACCCATGTAAAAAACAACTGCATTTACCCAAACCAGACCCTTCCTCCATATCTCTCTCTCTGTCTCAAAAATCAATGTCTCCCTCACAGTCACCACAAACGGCACCCTCACATCAAATCCTCTTCGCCACCACCCACAACAAAGTCATAGACGAAACCCCTATGTATCATGTGCTTGGTTTGTTGTACCGTGATGACAATCAAGACTTTACATCTAACTTCTCAGTTGCCGTTTTCTGGCCAAAAAACAAAACCCATGGTGGTAGAACCGGCGGTGGTTGGTGCACGCTTTTTTCCGGCGAGAAAATATAGTATTGTGAACGTTGTGTTTTAATATAGCATAAAGTTTAGTGAGAGAAAGAGGAAAACGGGAGAGTTTTCTGGTAAAATCTCCCACGACGGCAACGATGCAACCGCATCCGCAACCCCGGCCACCACTAACCTATTCTAATGTCACAACCAACGTTTTGCTCTCTTCTTTTTTCGCTCAAACGACCAGATTCCGACGACGATTTAGAAGGGTGATAAGATGACCGGAGGACTGTTGGTGGCAGGGGAGGGCTATATAGGGTGTGAAACGATGGCAAACGACGGAGGAAACGGTGGTTGGAGGAGACCCGTCCGTTTTGTTATTAACTGTAATGCCGATCTGTTTAGCATGTTTGTAAGTCAAAGGTGCGTCAGTCCATTTTGCATAGCATGTTGACCTTCTGATTATATTAGTGTTTTGCAAAGCGATGTGATTATGTGGTTGGATTAGTGAACGCGTTAGTTAAAGTTCCTATTTGTATATGTTAAAATGTTAAAATTGAATCGGTGCTTTCTGAAACCAAATGCATATTATATGTTAAAATTGAATCGGTGCTTTCTGAAACCGAATGCATATATGTGTTGATTGTTGAGTGAATCGGTGCCTTTTGATGAAGGGGTGGTATGTTAAATGAATTCAAGATGTGGGTGCAATAAATGCAATCAATTGAAACGGTGTTGGAACTGTGACAGTTATCGATTTACGGAATCGATGGGATTATTGTAAATGTTTGAATCGGTAGATGGGACGGTTTATTTTGTTGACGCAATGGTAGGGTAGGCAGTTCTTTTTGCATGCTGATGACTGAATCGGTGGGAAAATGTTAAATTATTTTTTTGACGCAATGGTTGGTTACTCCTAATTGTATAAAGGTATAATATATAATTTATTAAAGGGATGCGTTATGGAGGGCAGTTATTGGTAAGAACGCTTCGAAATTGAGTCTTGTTCACAGGGGTATCCCATTGTCGGATACTCTTTGCCCCCGTTGCGGATTGCTCGAAGAGGATATAGATCGTATTTTTGTGAATTGCCTATGGTCGAAATGCATTTGGTGGAGTATAGTGTCTTGGGTTAGAATCGGTTATCCAGCGGACATTTCTAACCTATCCGACCTTATTACTTACATTAAGGAGAAACCGGGTGGAAGAATATGGAGAAAAGTGGTTTATACCATAGCCTTTGCAACCGTGTGGAGGATTTGGATCGACAGAAATAAGAAAGTTTTTTATGACGTGTTTGTTCCGGTCTCCTCGTCTGTCAACCAGATCAAAGAAGAAGCGTTTCTTTGGGTATGTAACCGGTCAAACCTCAAGGAGCCGAAGTGGGATAATTGGAAAATTTTCGACATTCTAGAGTTGTTGTAATCTGCTTTTTCTGTTTTGTTCCTTGTTTTGTTGTTTCTTCTCAGCTCTTTGCTGGCCTTTATATATATATAAAGAGTTTTTGCCGTTCAAAAAAAATATATATGGTATGTGTATTAATGCAAGGGTATTATTTAAGGGTGTGATGTTAAAAGACACAACTATTAAGTTAGCCTAAAAATTACTTTTTATAGGGTTATATAATTGTCTTTAAAATATGTTAGATGCTCATTGTAGATATATTTAGTTCTCTTTCTTTATAGGTGTGTTCTCATAAATTCAAATGATCTTGTTTTCAAGTTAAATGCATGTCTTAATCCCAATATATATTATTGTATAGGGTCCATAGAGCTTTAATTTCGTTATTGCATTTTAAATGCAATATTGTAACATTCTCTTACGACAAATGTCATTTGGCATGCCAATCCAAAACTCGACTTTATGGACAAGGTTGATGTCGATATGAATTTAATTCTTTTTTTTTTCTTTTTCTTTTTGGTAGGCGCCCTCTTTGATGCATGATTTGCATTTTATAACGTGAGGAAAAATGAAGAGTGGAGAATTTTAGTAGTTTAGTTTTATCATCTAATAATTCTATATTGTTAATCTGAATTATATCATGTAGTAAATCAAGATGTGAAAATCCTGCTTATTCTTTTTACTTGTTTCTTTAGATGAACAAAAAGCAGCAAGTATCACTTGCTCTTCTTTGTAAAGATTTAGCATGAGTTTTGGTCCAACTAATATTCACTGAAATCAACTATAAAATCTAGTGCTCACATGTTTAATGGATTTGGCCTGAATTTTGGTCCATCCTAATTTTATCATTAATTATAATCGCAATTCAATCACAGAACTTAATCCCTCCATCACCCGCCAGCCTTCATCTTTGCCATCATCACCCATAACCACTTTATCACCTTAGTCACTACTGTCACCATCGCCTCGTTACTACATAAACCACACCCGTCACATCCTTCACCACCATGACCCATCATCGCTATTGTGCCAGGTTATATGCATGTCTTAATTATTCCCAATGTATCACATTGTAGCTTTCTCTTACGACAAATGTCATTTGGCATACCAATTCAAAGCTCAGACTTTACGTACTAGGCTAACATCAACTTGAGTTTAGTTTTTTTTTTTTTTTTTTTTTTTTTTTTTTTTTTTAAGGTGGGCTCCCTCTTTGATGCATCATTTGCATCTAATATTTCTATATTGTTAATCTGATTTATACCATGCAGTAAATCAAGATGTGAAAATCGTTAACTTTTGCTTCCTTTTTTCACTTGTTTCTTTAGATTAATAAAAGCAACAAGTATCACTTGATCTTCTTTGTAAGTATTTAGCATGAATTTTGGTCCAACTAATATTCATTCAAGTCAACTCTAAAATCTGATGCCCATATTTTTAATGGATTTGGCCTACATTTTGTCCACCCTAAATTATATTCTTACACAATTAACCAGAGTTAGAACTTAGGGCCTGTTTGGTTGACAGGAATTCATAGGATTTCAAGGGAATTGGAATTTGAATTCCATTCCTTTGTGTGTTTGGTTGGACAAATTAGTTGAAGGGAATTGGATTTCAATTCCAACAAAATCCCTCATATAATGGAATTCAGATTCCTTCTCAATTTCAAAGGAAAGTTTAAAAAACCAAGGGAATGTTTCCAGAGTTACGGAAATAACCCCTTACCCTTTCATTTTTGTCTAAAAGCCAAAAAAATCAAAAAAATCAAAAAAATTCTAAAAAATACAAAAAAATAAAAAAAAATAATAAAAAATCCAAAAAAATCAAAAAATTCCAAATAAATCCAAAAAAATAATAAAAATTCTAAAAAATAAAAAAAAAATCTAAAAAATAATATAAAAATCCAAAAAAGTCAAAAATATTATAAAAAATTAAAAAAAATTCTAAAAAATCCAAAAATTATAAAAATTCAAAAAAATAATAAAAAATCCATAAAATCCTAAAAAATCCAAAAAATTCTAAAAAATCCAAAAAAACCCAAAAAATAATAAAAATTCTAAAAAATAAAAAAAAATCTAAAAAATAATAAAAAATCCAAAAAATTCTAAAAAGTCAAAAAAATTATAAAAAATTCAAAAAAATTCTAAAAAATCCGAAAATTATAAAAATTCAAAAAAATAATAATAAATCCATAAAATCCTAAAAAATCCAAAAAATTCTAAAAAATCCAAAAAAATCCAAAAAATCCAAAAAAATAATGAAATTCTAAAAAATAAAAAAAAATCTAAAAAATAATAAAAAATCCTAAAAAATCTAAAAAGTCAAAAAAATTCTAAAAAATCCAAAAATTATAAAAATTCAAAAAAATAATAAAAAATCCATAAAATCCTAAAAAATCCAAAAAATTCTAAAAAATAAAAAAAATAATAAAAATTCCAAAAAATTCTAAAAAATCCAAAAAAATCCAAAAAATCCAAAAAAATCCAAAAAATAATAAGAATTCTAAAAAATAAAAAAAAATCTAAAAAATAATAAAAAATCCAAAAAATTCTAAAAGGTCAAAAAAATTATAAAAAATTCAAAAAAATTATAAAAAATCCAAAAAATAATAAAATCCAAAAAAATTCTAAAAAGTCAAAAAAATTCTAAAAAGTCAAAAAAATTATAAAAAATCCAAAAAATAATAAAAATCTAAAAAAACCAAAAAAAATTATAAAAAAACAAAAAAAAATAAAAAACTCTAAAAAAGAAAAAAATAATAAAAAATCCAAAAAATTCTAAAAATATCAAAAAATAAAAAAAAATAATTTTTTGGATTTTTTTGTTTTTTAGAATTTTTGGATTTTTTTATTATTTTTTAAATTATTTTTTTATTTTTTAGATTTTTTTATTATTTTTTAGATTTTTTTTTAATTTTAGGATTTTATGGATTTTTTATTATATTTTTGAATTTTTATAATTTTTTTGATTTTTTAGAATTTTTTAGAATTTTTTATAATTTTTTTGACTTATTAGAATTTTTTGGATTTTTTATTATTTTTTAGATTTTTTAGAATTTTTATTATTTTTTAGATTTTTTTTGAATTTTTAGGAGTTTTTTTATTATTTTTTAGGATTTTTTTGATTTTTTAGAAATTTTTTTTTATTTTTTAGAATTTTTTAGATTTTATATTATTTTTTAGATTTTTTTTTGAATTTTTAGGATTTTTTATTTTTTTAAGATTTTTTTATTTTTTAGAATTTTTTGGATTTTTTATTATTTTTTATTTTTTGGATTTTTTATTATTTTTTTAGATTTTTTTTATTTTTTAGAATTTTTTGGATTTTTATTTTTTTTATATTTTTTTTGAAATTTTAGGATTTTTTGGATTTTTTTATTATTTTTTAGATTTTTTTTATTTTTTATTTTTTAGATTTTTTTAGAATTTTTAGGATTTTTTTGTATTTTTTATTATTTTTTTGAATTTTTATAATTTTTTGGATTTTTTAAAATTTTTATCTAGAATAGTTGTTTTTAAAACTTTTTCCAATTGTTTATAACTAGGGTTAATTTTGTCTTTTTAGGTGTTTTTAAATTCTAATTCCATTAATACATTTATTAACCAAACACATCTATGGATTTCAAAGGAATCTATCAAATTACAATTCAAATTCCAATTCCCATAGGGATTCCAATTCCAATTCCTATACATTCTGCGAACCAAACGCCCCCTTAAATTTAAGAAAGGGATTTTGGATTTAAATAATCTCAACTTTCACCAATTGGCTGATAGTTTTACCATACCACTCCCAACTTTCAACTTATTTTCCTCGGACACTCCCAAACTAACTGTACACTAACCAAGTTAGTTTTTTGCTGATGTGGCACTTGTGTGGTGACATGGCATCTGACAAGGTTTTTTTGATGACGTGACAGCTGACAAGGCTTTCCAAATACATGAGCAAATTTACAAACCATACATGATAATTCCATTAAACATATGAACCACAAATTTGAGTTCCTTTTAACGTAATCCTAGTACTTTCAAATTTCAGTTTCATAGACATATATCAACTCAAAATTTAAATTCTCTCATAGATACTAGCTCATTAAAAAAGTAGTGAATCAAACATCCAAAGTGTTAACATTATTTATTTACATTTCTCATAGATGTATTAGTAAAATAAGTAAACATGACATATTGACATTGTTTCAAGGGTATGTCTTGTTCAAAGTCGTCTATCTTTCAATGAGATAGTTGGAGGGGTGCCATCTTGATTTTCTAGTTATGACCATTTCAAAGGCGCAATGACTCGCCATCGCCACTCACACATATAGTCCAACATACCGTTCCAATTGCACTTTACATATTTAAATGACATTGATATGCCTTTGTTTCTTTGTCCTAATTAGACACCCTCTTTTATAAGGCAATATTGACTTCTGAACTCCTTGTAGCATCTCACTATTCCTTACAATTTACTCCTACAAATTTCTTTCGGTTCAAAACAATTGATACTTATCTCATCACTTTCTTATATAATCTGTTCAATTAACAACTAACCGTGACCAAAGTAACACTAGACTATATCTACAATAAATGAACATGATCAAAGTAAGATTAGACGATAAAAATTACTTTATTTTTAAAGGCTAAAGTAAACATGTACATTTTTATATATTAATATAGTATGGATATTGTTTTTGTTTGCATGGAGATGTATAAACTAGACCATAAAATGGTCAATGCAAAAGTAATCTAGAGTACAATTCAATAGCATGGATGTGAGGATGTCCACTCAACCTTTAACTTAATAATAGATATAGTATACTTCTTTAGGGTACACGGTACCCATTCGACAAGAAGCATGCGGCAAGAGAAGCATGTGGCATGGAGGTGCAAGGCTTTGCTTGTCTTGACTGGTAGTAGTTTGTATTTCGTTCAGTAGTGTTATATATGTAGTTTTCGTATAGAAATTTTTGGGTATATACGTTTTCGAACCCCGGTTCTATAGAAATTTTTGGGTATATACGTTTTCGACCCCCCTGTCATTCGGGTCAAGTTTCGCCAATGCTTTTTAGAATGCATCTAGCAGTTTGTTTTCATTTCCGCATCATCACTATGCTGTGTTCTTCGTTTTGTAGTTCACGACGATATCAAGAAACCGAACATGTTTATTACATTATATATAGTACCATTACATTTTAGTTCATACGTTAAAAAAGGGTTAACCACATAAAAACTAATCCAAGGAAACAACACTTTAACAATCTTAATTTCTTATCTGAAACAATACTTTATATAGATGTATGTACAACACCAAGCATGAAAAAAAAAACTGACACATACTCACCCTAGCCGGTTTAATCTATAACGAAACGACAAAGAAGACGAGTTACAATCGTACAAGCTAGCACATTGGAAGTACTTTGTTATCAGAAATGTTAGATAATTGCTTCTTCTTCATTTGACTAAAACATGTTGATCTGTTGGGCAGCAGAAAAGAAGCACTTGCAATCACATCTGCAACTCCTTTTATGCTTTCACAACTACTTGTGGTCGTTTCTTCTTCGTATATTGTTTCAAGAATTCTGGAAGCTTCGAGTCTTGAGACTCGCAGTAAATGAGTCGCTGCGACAGCAGAAAAAGGAGTGAGGTGTTGTGATGTTTTGGTCTTGGAGTGGGTTTTGGGCACTGAAGCAAAAACAAATCTTGTTGCCATAACGAACGAGTTTATTGAATAACAGATGAAAGGATTAGTGAATTATTGAATATATGTTTAATGAGTGCTTCTGGATGCTTTATATATAGGGCTAAGAGCGCATAAATGGTCCAACCGTTATCACTTCTGGTGGCTCAAAAACAGGCCTACAAAACGCAAGTTGTGCTTAATATTGTTTTTAGCCAGACACCCTTTTTGCAAGGCAAGTTTGAGAGGGACTGATATATGAATTAAAGATAAAAAGGTTATATGTAGGGATGGTTAAAACTGATACATTTTGTAACTCACTCATTCTTTTAAAATCTTAGAAATTTGTATATATGGGGATGGTTAAAAACTCACGATCACCCAATAGTTTTTAAAATAAGTTATATGTTAGATGCTCACTATAATATATATTTTGTTTTCGCTCTTTATAGGTGTATCCTTATAAGTTCATATGATCTTGTTTTTAAGGTTATATGCATGTCTTAATCCTAAAATATTATGGTATAGGGTCCATATGGAACTTTTCGTTAGTGCCTTTTAAAATGCAATATTGTAGCTTTCTCTTACGACAAACGTCATTTGGCATATGATGAAACACTGGTTAACACCTAGGGTGAAACTAGCCGGTTCGTCTCTTTTATGGGGTTCAATCTCCTTCGTTGCTCACCAAACAGCAGGTCCTGCAAAACAGCAACACCGTTAGCTCGTTAAGAGGGGAATATGGGGGTTTCCCTCTTAACCGGGCTCCGGCGTGAGAATAAGTTCTGTTCTGAGGAGATAAAATAGTGTGTGTTAAGAGTAAGAGAGTGGAGAATAGAATGAATTAACCTGGATGATGAAGGGTCCTATTTATATTTGGAGGGTGAGAGAGGGAGGAGCGACCTTGCCAGCTGCTATGGGGCGCCAGCTGTCCGACCAAGGGGAATATCCTCTTGGTCTCCTCTGCTGCGGTCAGGATAGTGGTACACGTGGCGTGCCCATACTCGTCCATGCTAGAAACATCGTACCGCTGTTGTCGGTCTGCTCCTTGATTTGCTGCAGGTCTACATGGCGCACGATGGGTGGTGACACGTATTGTCCTTTATGTCGGAAGGAGCATCTTTGGTGCCACCTTGACGTATTCCAGAAGCTTCTGGATTCACTTGCTGATGTAGACGCCATGTAGGATTAAAAGGTGGTGTGGTCCTTGCCATGTAGGCAAGGAATTGGGACCATACCTCTTCAAGTCCCCCCAGTCCAGTGTGCCTTCTAGTTGAGTTGATCGTCTAGGAGGGATTCTGGACTTATAAGGGAAGTGGTTGTTGGTGTTGTCGGAATAGTATCATCACGCGTCGTGCTGATAGCTTTGCAAAGTTGAGCCAACTGGACGCGCGGCGCATGGTGTATTTGTGACTTTGTAAAGTTGAGCCAAGTGGACGCATGGCGTATGGCCTATGGGTAACTTTGTAAAGTTGAGCCAACTGGACGCATGACGCGTGGCGTATTGGTAACTTGTAAACTTGAGCCAACTGGACGCGTGGCGCATGACATATTGGTGACTTGTAAAGTTGAGCCAGCTGGACGCGTGGCGCATGGCATATTGGTGACTTTGTAAAGTTGAGCCAACTGGACGCATGGCGCATGGCGTACTGGTGTTTCCTTCTGGAGGAAGTTTCTGTACTTGGGACAAAGAGAATTGATGTGACTGTCTGATGTCTCTGTCTTGTCTGAGGTGAACACTCGCCTTTTCAGTGGTGTCAGTTACTTTCTGTCCCTTCGTCAGACGTGTGCCGGCCATGCTCCCGGAAAAAGAGGTGACGGTTTCTCTCTCTGCTGACGTGTCTATTCCCCATTGGGTGACCTTCTGAATCTCTGACGGCTCACTACCCATCGCATTAAATGCGATGGGTATAAATTCACGGCGGTTTCCTTCATTTTTTCCAATTTTCAAAATTTGAATTCTTGTTTTCTCTCCTATTTCCTTATCTTTCTTCCCCTTTCCTCTTGAGTTTGTTCATACTATTGCTCTCATCGTCTTTCAATATGTCTGGGGCAAATCCTTCATCGAGGAAGAAGAGGAACAAGGGTAAGAATCCTCCGGGCCCTGACCAGGCAACTATAAATTGGAAGGAGGAGGAGTTCCAGAATTTGGTGAGGGAGGTGGGTTTCCTTCCTGAATGCGGTGCTCAGTTCCCAACTCCGGGTTCTACTGCCATGGACGCGCCTCCTGGTTATATTACATTGTAAGCTGCTTTTTTCCGGGAGGGTAACTTCAGACTTCCGATGACCCGGTTTACTGCTGAAGTGTTGAGGAATTATGGACTCCATATCTCGCAAATCAACGCTATAGGGCTTCCCCGTGTCACCCACTCTGAGTTTATATGTAGAGCCAACCGTGTGGATCCTACTTTTGCAATGTTTAATGTGTTTTATACCGTGACTTACACCAGTGGTTTCTACTCTTTTAACTCCCGGACCAGTGGTGTTGTCCCTTGTTGTTCTACTCCTTTGAAAAGCTTGCATGACTGGAAGCAAAAGTTCTTCTACATTCGCAGTGGTGTTATCCCGGTAGACATGCATTATCGAGCAGGGAGTGAGGGGATCCCTAAGGTGAATGTGGTTGCGGATTTTGCTGAGCAGGCGTGGTACAAGAAATTGACTCACAAGGCTACTGCTATTTCCCAGCTTGAGGAGATGGCGTTGGTGGGTGCTGGTATGAGTATGTTGTGGGTCCCGAAGCGTGCTTTGGGTGTCCCAGTTTATGGTTACCAAGGCAAACGTAAGTAGTTTTGCTGTTTTGTGATCTTGTGTATACTCTTCTGATTTCGTTGTGTTCTTATTTATGCCTTTCCATTGTCATAGTTGGGTATAGTTTACTGAATGCTCTTGACCCGAAGGCCGGTGGAGCGATGGTTGAGGTGGTTCATGTCACGACCCCCGACCCACCCTGGACGGAATCGGGTGCCGCGAACAGTCCAGCGGTACCGGTGATTATTTTGAAAACGTTGCAGCGAAAATTTCCTCAGAACCGTGAGTTAGGAAAAATATCAGAGTTTAGAAACACCGGATTTTATTTTAATAAATAAATGGGATAAACCCATGTTTTATAATGGTAGCTTTAATAAAATAATTTTTTTATTATATAAAACAATATTTCTTATTTTGATTTAAATAAATACATAAGCCACTTCTTGATGCCTTTCAGTGCCGTATCCATCTCCTACTCCAATTCTACTGTAATTACCTGAAAAGTGTTTAAAAAGGTTTTGTCAGCGGGAAATACTGAGTGAGTTCATTCATTTTAATAAAACGACCCGTTTGTTATAATATACAGTATTAAGAGCGATTACAATGTTTCTGATATCAAGCCAACTACCCACAGTACTTGTCACTCGAATCTTTACGGTGACTGTGGTCATATCACCATTGGCTGCCCCAATGAATGACGAATATCACTAATTAGGTTCGCCCACCTAACGTGATACTTTATAGGTACGCTCACCTAACAACAGTAATGTGCACACTACCCCACATACCGGCTGTAAATTGGTGATTACATAGACTTAATCACTGTAATTATAACTTTTAAAATATTTTAAGAATTTATAAAGCAATTTGATAAAAAGAGAATGACTCACAAATAATCAGGCAGATGCATACGGACAAAGTTTAGTCTACAGATAAGCCTTTGATATTTTGCAGATTTGTACAAGCAGGGCTTAGCCTATTACTTAGCCTTGGAACCTAATGCATACGAACTAGGTAGATAACTTAATACAGCATTTACGATAACCCACGAGATTAAATTCTCACAATGAATGTCAAAATGCAATACTTTGTCCATCGAATTAACGATGATCCATTGAATTAACAATGAATGACAAGGTATAATACTTTACCCATCGAATTAACGATAATCCGTTGAATTAACAACGAACGATAAAGTATAATACTTTACCTATCGAATTAACGACAATCCGTCAAATTAATGACGAACGATAAAGTATAACCCTAATGTGGGCGGCACTTAAACATCCCTTGGATAGTTTAATCGATCGGATAATGAATCGTAAGAGCGATTGAGTTAATACCCTGTTCTGCAGCACCCCGCTATACTTAATTAGGGTTTCGTGTGTGTTAATTGTAGTATTCAGATGATAACTCGACGGAATTTTGGAGTTTGAACGTCGCTCAATCGCCAGAAATCAAGTCCCAGACGCTGCTATTTATACACAAATTTTGACAAGCTTACGGACCGTAAGCTTCCTGATGTTGCGGTCCGTAAGGCAGCATACGGACCGTAAGCTTGGTGACCTTACGGTCCGTAAGGTTAAATTTTTTCACCATAGGCTGGCCACGTGTGGGTGTAGGCTTGCTGAGTCGACCGATTTCGAATTTTATATTTTGACAGCGTTTTAAGAAGATAATCGTTAAGTAGGGAATGCCCCCCCTGAGTTTTAGGGGCCCTAATCCTGATTCTGAAAATTATGAAATTTTTTAGGGTTTGCGTAGAATCACTTGGGTGTCTCAATTAGGGTTTCCTTTTGGTTAAATTAAAATAAGAAATATTATTTTAATGAGAGTTGTTTTATCAGGGGTCCGGGTTCATACTTACGGAACGTTTTTAGGATGTTTTTATGTGAGTCGTTACATTCTACCCACCTTAATAAAAATCTCGTCCTCGAGATTTACTGGAATAAATAGGAATACTTTTTCTTCATCTCAGATTCCAGCTTCCAAGTGTATTTGGGTTATGATATTTCTTTTGGAATTATGTCACCTTTTAGTTAATAGTATTAGGGTAGATGACCCAGAATTGAAATATTAAATTTTATGAATATTAATTGTATAATAAATAGGATTCAATGGTTCAAATTAGTTCAAGAAATCGATGATAAACGAATGAAATGAAATGATAAAATGTTCAAAGTGACTAGGTTCAAACCAAAAGATATATGATCAATAGATTCTTTAAAGACTTTTTAGAATCAATAAAATTCTTTGTCAAAAGAAAGCTTACTTTGATTGAGGAAGACGTAGAACTGACAGGTTCCAAATAAAATCAAAGCATGAAAAATGATTTATCAAATATTTATGATATGAGAAATCAAAGTGTTGAAAGGAATGAATTGCAAAGATATATCAAAAGATAATAAAGTTAGTGTATTATTTTAAAGTTTCAAATTGTTTTAATTGTGAAACATTGTGATAGTATACTTTTAATGACTATACTTTTCATACTATCTCCTAGAAATTGAAATATAATAAGAACAAATTATTTTGGTTTAACCAACCATTATACTTTTGTAAAGCAATTTGAATATATATATTATTTGTGTTCTTATCTGAACTGTTTATATATATCACATATAAATATTATGTAATATATATATTATTTGTTATGCATTTTTACTATATGTAAATGGTCACCACTTTTAAATAAATATTATTTTAGTATTTTATCATACTATGTAAGATATATTACAAAATACCGTAATGAAGTCATTATGTTTACAAAATATTATTTTGTAAAAGAAATCATTTATTATTTATAACGTTAAATAAGATTGGTAAAAATATTTATTATACAAAATATTTATACATATATTATACTTAGTGGGTCGATTCTATGGGATTATTTATTTGCCTTTGGAAATCATATAACTTTTGTGAATGTATTTACAAATGTTGTAAATAAGTGAAAACAGAGACTATTTTTATATAGTATAAGGTTCCCTTAACCCAGCGTAGTTGATGACTTTTGTATTATTCTTATATGGTTATTTTCTTGCCCGAGTGTTATAGTACATAGTTACCACAAAATATGTGATACATAATTATTTATATAATTTTATTCGTCCCTCTAATTCTGGTATTGTTTTATGAAAATATATCTTTCTCCCATGTATATATATTTCCATATAAAATTAAAATTTACTAAATATGTATGGTGACTAGTCATTATCATGGTTGAATATTGGTTAGTGCTGCCTTGTTTAAGCATAGGTGGCCAATCCATGCCTAACTAAGGCTAGGTTACCCAATATCTGCCCTTGACAAGAATCCTAGTATAATACTAACATTTATTATTATTAATATTTTCTTACTAATAATAAAACTGATATTAGTATTACATACTTAAATGGAAAAATTTCTAACAAAAATGGTGAAATTGGCCGTCCCCAGGATCGAACCCGGGTCTAGGCCACACCCTTTCGCGCTCTTAGCCAACCGAGCTAAGTGCCTAGTTTGTGAAAATTTCCATTTTAGTTAAATATAAGCACAATAAATTTGGTACTTTTTATTATAAGTCACTCACTTATTTTGACTAAGTATTTGCTTATTCTCCTTAAGAATATAGTAATACTATTAGGTAATCACTTATGTAAGTTTCCAAAAATAATGTTTTTCGATTGAAGATGTTAAAGTAATAATTATCACGAAAGGCTAGTTTGATATTTTGTAAAAATTCATTTAAGAGATATAAGATATATTAAAATATGACAGGAACTTGTGTATCATTATCTTATCACACACGATTTGTGTTAAGATAACTTTTATAAATATTCGTACATGGTCATAATAGAAACCATGGATGCCAAAGAAAATTGAGTTTTTTCAAGAATTTATTGACTTGATATTCTGAGTCATTGTTTAGCAATAATGTGGTTTACCGTACCAAAATCAAGTCTAACTAAAGGATATTTGGGTTTGGATATAACGACAAATTAGTATGAATCTTTTTAGTGGAAATTTAGAAATTAAACGAACCATATGTGTAACAAACGGTGCATGTGTGGATTTACCAAGAAATGAAATAAATCAATATCCGCTACTATGAAATAAATCCTTCTGGTATGATGACCGTTAGGAAAAGTAGAAATGCGAAAGTCAACTTTTTATATGCAGAAGTCAGAATTTTCAACAAAAGAAAATATAAGAACTTCTATCTGGAATTTCGAATGATAACCGTTATTTAAATGATATTATCAGGAAATGTCAAAAATAAAATGAAAATAGAGAATTTGCAAAAGTATATGACTCCTTTTTCAGTGTTAATACTTATGACTCTGATTAGACTATGCACCGATGTTTTTGTGAAATCTTGTTCTAATATACCTCAGCGAAATTTTATGTTGGTTGTAGGATCATGTGATAAAGTGTTGTTTTTAGTTCTTCTACTGACAGAATTTTAACATTAGTGTCATTGTGCCCAATTTATATTTTCCAAAGATCTTGCCTCGAAAGTGGTATGTGATATACTTTAACGTCTGCGGACTTATAATTAAATTTTCATATGCATTAGCACAACTTTTCATACTTCTTACTTGCGTTAATAGTTTATGGTAACGTATTTAGAAATTCTTTATACTTTCAATGGTATCCCAACTTAATGGGTTTTTATTTATTATTGTCGCTTGAGTTACTAAGCAGATAATCAAACGAAATAATCGGAAAAGAGCTTCTTAATAAAGAAATCTAGACACAGATGCAAGTGCTTTATTCTTACTTGACTTTTGGAATTTCTTTATAGATATATCTATCTATATAATCACATATTTTACAGGCTGAATTAAACATTTCATCTATCAGGTAAATGTATTTAACAAATTCATTTTTCCAAAACCAGTCAAATATCTGATTATGATACTATTTAGGGAAATCTTGTCACTCGTGTGACATATTATATATTCCGTCTTATCCGATTCGCGTCGGAGCGGTAATTCCAATATATCCGAACAAACTGGAGAGTCTTATTACCTCATACCCAGTCTTGCCGGAGAAAATTTTCTATTTCCCATAAATAGTATCTTTTCAAAAAGTGCCTATCTTATTAGGGCTTTTTATTCAGAATTAAGGAAATTTGTATTTCCATAACATATCTTATTATTATATTGATCACTACACGATTCCGGTGACAGTGTCAATTTGATCATTTTTCCAATTAATGACTCAGGTCATATTACTGTTGATCATTCTTTCAACTAGTAATTCTGGACTTAGTTATCCCGTGATATTACTTTATCAAATATATTACTTATGGCACAAAACCATTTAACCCAGAGAATGACATATATCATTTTATTTCAAACTACTATAACTTATCAAATATAATATGTTAATTTACTTAAATAATTGTAATATCGTTATTTGATTTAATTTAAAAAAATATAATCTCCGTATAGTAGAATATATTATACTTGACTATTTTATTATGGGATACATTAATTAAATTTATTTTAAACATTTATTAACTTTATTAATGATTCAATGTTTAAAATAATATTAGTCATAGGTTATGGTTACTGATGCGTAGTTTCTATTGTGATTGTGGTTATGCTATTATTAGCTAACTTTCTATTAGAAAATATATATAACTTTAATTACTGTAAGTATAATTGATAAATATTTTAGGATTTTGAAAAGTCTTTGTAATTATAATTGTATCACAAAAAGGTGATAAAACTATGAAAATAGAGTGGACTTACAAACTGTGAGAAAAGAAATGAACTTAGCAAAATCCATCATATTTATTTACACAAATACTTAGCTTATTGTGAAGCTAATATTAAGGCATCTTTTCTTAAGTTTGAGTCTAAATGCTACCAATTAACATCAATCCCCTAACTCTTTTATATAAATTTAGGTATTATTATTACAACACCTAAAGGCGTAAAGCAGTGGCTTTGCTTAGTGGCTCTTTTGAGTTGGCTCTGATACCACCTTCTGTCACGACCCCCGACCAACCCTGGACGGAATCGGGTGCCGCGAACAGTCCAGCGGTACCGGTGATTATTTTGAAAACGTTGCAGCGAAAATTTCCTCAGAACCGTGAGTTAGGAAAAATATCAGAGTTTAGAAACACCGGATTTTATATTAATAAATAAATGGGATAAACCCATGTTTTATAATGGTAGCTTTAATAAAATAATTTTTTTATTATATAAAACAATATTTCTTATTTTGATTTAAATAAATACATAAGCCACTTCTTGATGCCTTTCAGTGCCGTATCCATCTCCTACTCCAATTCTACTGTAATTACCTGAAAAGTGTTTAAAAAGGTTTTGTCAGCGGGAAATACTGAGTGAGTTCATTCATTTTAATAAAACGACCCGTTTGTTATAATATACAGTATTAAGAGCGATTACAATGTTTCTGATATCAAGCCAACTACCCACAGTACTTGTCACTCGAATCTTTACGGTGACTGTGGTCATATCACCATTGGCTGCCCCAATGAATGACGAATATCACTAATTAGGTTCGCCCACCTAACGTGATACTTTATAGGTACGCTCACCTAACAACAGTAATGTGCACACTACCCCACATACCGGCTGTAAATTGGTGATTACATAGACTTAATCACTGTAATTATAACTTTTAAAATATTTTAAGAATTTATAAAGCAATTTGATAAAAAGAGAATGACTCACAAATAATCAGGCAGATGCATACGGACAAAGTTTAGTCTACAGATAAGCCTTTGATATTTTGCAGATTTGTACAAGCAGGGCTTAGCCTATTACTTAGCCTTGGAACCTAATGCATACGAACTAGGTAGATAACTTAATACAGCATTTACGATAACCCACGAGATTAAATTCTCACAATGAATGTCAAAATGCAATACTTTGTCCATCGAATTAACGATGATCCATTGAATTAACAATGAATGACAAGGTATAATACTTTACCCATCGAATTAACGATAATCCGTTGAATTAACAACGAACGATAAAGTATAATACTTTACCTATCGAATTAACGACAATCCGTCAAATTAATGACGAACGATAAAGTATAACCCTAATGTGGGCGGCACTTAAACATCCCTTGGATAGTTTAATCGATCGGATAATGAATCGTAAGAGCGATTGAGTTAATACCCTGTTCTGCAGCACCCCGCTATACTTAATTAGGGTTTCGTGTGTGTTAATTGTAGTATTCAGATGATAACTCGACGGAATTTTGGAGTTTGAACGTCGCTCAATCGCCAGAAATCAAGTCCCAGACGCTGCTATTTATACACAAATTTTGACAAGCTTACGGACCGTAAGCTTCCTGATGTTGCGGTCCGTAAGGCAGCATACGGACCGTAAGCTTGGTGACCTTACGGTCCGTAAGGTTAAATTTTTTCACCATAGGCTGGCCACGTGTGGGTGTAGGCTTGCTGAGTCGACCGATTTCGAATTTTATATTTTGACAGCGTTTTAAGAAGATAATCGTTAAGTAGGGAATGCCCCCCTGAGTTTTAGGGGCCCTAATCCTGATTCTGAAAATTATGAAATTTTTTAGGGTTTGCGTAGAATCACTTGGGTGTCTCAATTAGGGTTTCCTTTTGGTTAAATTAAAATAAGAAATATTATTTTAATGAGAGTTGTTTTATCAGGGGTCCGGGTTCATACTTACGGAACGTTTTTAGGATGTTTTTATGTGAGTCGTTACAGTTCAGGAGGATGGGAAGCCGACGTGGTTGGATCAGATTCGTGGCCGTTTCTTGCATCCGACCAACGAGAGTTTTACTGCTTATGCCAACACTGTTTTAGGTGAAGATATTGAAGATGATGTTGATGATACTATTGGTCCTACTCGAGAGGAAGTTATTGTTCTCTCAAGTGAAGGGTCAGATAGATCTCTTGAAGGGCTAACTTCTCGTTCCCCGCGTGCAGGGGGTTGCCCATGATCCTGTGAATGAACCCGTTGACGATGATGTGGAGATTCCGGTTGAGACTGCGGACCAGTTGGAAACAAGAAAGAAAACAAAGGCTGACAAGCCAGAGGGGAAGGAGAAGAGGGCTGAGGAAAAAACCACTGAGACTCCTCGTAAGCGACCTTCTACTCTTCCTGTCCTAGATTACGTTGTTGTTTCTGATACATTGCCTGGTTTAGGGGCCGGAGAAGGGCATCGTGGAACTGACCCTGATGAAGGCGTTACTCTGACGGAGATGATGAAAAAGAAGCTTCTTGAGGATAAGAAGCGGAAGCTTGATGAGCAGGCTGCTGCTATGCTTGCTTCGAAAAAAGCCAAACTTCAGAAAGAGACTCCTCCTGCACCTTCAGAATCAGAGGTTGACATGGGTGTTTTTACTGAGAGACATGGGAATTTGTTGGAGAAAATATTTGAGGCTTCTGGTACACGTTTTATCAGTTTTCCCATTTGTCTTTTCTGGTTGCTTTTGTTCCCTTCTTTCTTCTAAATGTCTTTGCTCGTTTTGGAGCAGGTGCCAAGCCAGCCAAGACTTCACACAAAATTGATATTTCAAAAATTACTCCTCATGCCTCTCCGCCGTCGAGGACATTTGAGTTGTCCCCTCCTCGTGATGTTCTTGGTGAGAAGAGTAAAGAAGATGACGTAAATGTGGAGTAGGTTGGGGAAGGTGGTGGCGATACAGGTGGCGCTGGTGGTGTTGATCGTGGTAAGGGTGTTGAAATCGGGGTGGAGTCAAATGAGACTGCTCCTCACCAAACCATATATACCAAGCGTCCACCAGGTGGTGGTGGTGGTGCAACTTTCGGGGTGGTTCGGAGTTCTGAGTTTGAGCATGTTCAAGGTGGGTCTTGGGATACTCAAAACCCAGCGTGTGATGATTAGCCACATGCTCCTCGCTGGAATCTGACCCAAGGCTCCCGGATGAATGAGCTTGAAAACTGCCATGAGTTCTTCTCTTTGTCTTTCCCCCCAGCTGAGAGGTTATTTCAGAAGAAGCGCCGCCGGTTAGAGCTTTTAGACGATCATGTTCGTGCCGGGGTCAACTTTTTGTCCACCTCTCAGGAGATTGTGCGTGAGTGGAAACTGATGGGGGAGGACACACTTGAGTTTGAAAATGAGAAGAAAACGTTTGCTGAGGAGAGGGAGAAGTTTAATGTTGAGAAGAAAGGTTTAATGTGGAGGGTTTCGGATGCGGAGAACAAGCTTGCTGCGGAGAACAAGGCTAATTCGCAGAAACAGAAAGATTGGGAGGCTGCCTGTGAACGTACCAATAAGGAGTTGCAGTCGCAACGTGATGCGATTGTGCGGATGTCTGCTGAGAAGCGTAAAATTGGTGAAAAGGCTGAAGAAGCGCGTGTTGCGTTTGAGAAAAGGGAGGCAGAGTATGTTGAGCGTATAGCTGCGTTGGAAGAGTTTGTTGAGAAAAAGATTGCTGAGTGTAAAGCCTCTGAACTCCTTGCTGAAGAGATATCCGCTGATTGCAAGTGGTTGCTATCGCGTGCTGTACCTCTGGTAACTTCCTTTGTTTATGTTCGCTTTCGGTTTGCGGTAGTTACTCTATTTATATTGCTGTGTGTTTCCCGTAGATTGCTGGTCGTATAGTGAAATCCCATGAACTCGCCAACTACATGTTTGAGTTGGGTCAAGCTGGGTACAATAGCGGGCGGAAGGATGGTTACAGTGAGGGTAGAGCTGCGGTTGTCAACAATGAGAAGGACTATCACTTCGAGTTATATAAGGAGGATTGTGGTGCTGCTTACACCGCCAAACGACAAGAGTTCGCGTCTTTAGATTTTGGTGTTGTTAAAGCTGCCCAAAAATTGGCTCGGAAGCCTGATGGAGTTGCCTTACTGAAAAAAGCTCTTGGAGATGAAGATCACGCGACTGGGGGTGCTGGTTCCAGTCATCCGGAATGAAGGGATCCGACTTGCATGCCGTGTATGGGCCTTGATGGTCCTGTAATCAACTTGACAATTTCCTGAACAATTCACTTTATGTTTTCGTGACAATTTCCTGAACAATTCACTTTATGTTTTCGTTGATACGTTGAATGTTTAATATGCACTTTTGTTTGTTGTGAATTTTGTTTATCGTTACAATATGTGCATGTGTAATTACTTTGATTCAGGTATCACGAATGAATGATGGCGCTGACAGGTTATGTTGTGTTAGTTACAACGTTTGTTTTGTCGTTTGTGTGCGCAGGTTGGTTCGTGAATACGAAGTGATCGAGTTGCGGGTTATTGTGTGGACCCAGCTGTGTTCAGCTTTGGGGGGCCTTTACAATGTTTGTTTACCCTGTATTCGATGCTTTCGTGTTTATGTGGGCACGAAGTATTTAATTGGCATTTTTAGGATTTAGTTGTGTTTTTGACCCGGCTGCGCACTTGTTTGTGGCCGGCCTTGGAGGTCTACAACGTTTCCTAAGGTCGAGCCATTGATGTTTTCATGTATGGCCGAAGTAATATATGCAGTTGTAACAAAAAATTCGCATGGAATAGATAGCCAAAACACTTCTTATATTAGTGCAAAATGTGTTGGCGCGTAGCCATTACAAGTACATAAAGGAAACTTCTGCTGTTACATGTAACATCTTCTTAATTGTTGGGCGTTCCAGGTTCTTGGAACTTCTTTGTCATCTAGGGTGCGTAGCTTATATGCCCCTTTTCCAAGTACTGCATCTACAACATAAGGCCCCTCCCACTTGTGGGCTAATTTTCCGGGTTTTTCGGCGTTAGACGCCTCATTGTCACTTAGGACATAGTCTCCCGGGTTGAAGGTGCAGATTCAAACTTTGGAGTTATAATACTTTTCGAGCTTTGTTTTGTACTTCGCTTCATTGATTGCTGCCATCTCTCTCCTTTCTTCTAGGAGGTCAAGGTCTAACCTCCTTTCTTCCTCGTTGTTGATCATTCTCATGGAGAGCATTCTTGGTGATGGCAGCCCGATCTCGGTGGGTATCACGGCCTCGGACCCATAGACTAAGCTGAACAACGTCTCTCCGTTGCTTGTTTTGGGCATTGTCCTGTGGGCCCACAATATGCTGGGCAATTCGTCAACCCAGCCTCTTCTTTGTTCTCCCAGTCGTGCTTTGATGCCATCTACGATGCTTTTGTTTACGGCTTCTACTTGGCCATTCCCCTGCGGGTGTGCAACCGAGGAGAAGGTGTGCTCTATGTGTAGCTCTTTGAACCATCGCTGAAGGTCTTCTGCCGCAAAATTCGTACCATTGTCGGTGATAATTCTCAGAGGCAGCCCGAATCTGCAGATTATCTGTTCCCAAATGAAACGCCGTACTACGGTGGATGTGGTTGACGCCAAAGCCTTCGCCTCTACCCATTTTGTGAAGTGGTCAACCGCGACTATAATGAATTTCACTGCTCCAGGGGCTTCAGGGAAGGGGACAACCATATCTATTCCCCATTGTTGAAACGGCCACGCCATTGTTACGGGGACTAGCTCGTTCTTGGGACGCATCGTCTTTGGGGCATGTCTCTGACACCCGCTGCACTTTCTCAGAACCTTCACTGCGTCTAGGTGCATTCCGGGCCAGTAGTATCCGGCATTCATCACTTTTGCTACAACCATTCTCGGTCCGGCATGAATGTCGCAGATCTCCTCATGCACTTCTCTGATCAAGTAGTTCGCGTCCTCCGGGTCGATGCATCTCAACAATGGCCCGAGGTATGACTTTCGGTACAAGATCCCATCTACCATTTGGTAATGCTCGGCTTTGAATTGGACCTTTCTTGCCTCAGCCTTGTTTTCTGGCAGTATCCCAGATTGAAGATACATGATTATGGGGGTCATCCAGGATGTCGTCCCCAACTGAATAACATTCACTTGTCTCAACGGTACCGATGGGTTGCTCAAGACCTCGATGCGCACATCCTTGGCCAAATGCTGGAAGCTTGTGGATGCTAACTTACTCAGTGCGTCGGCTGGTTTATTCTCACTTCGATTGATGTGATGCACTTTGTAAGAATGAAAGTTCTGTAGCAATGCTTTCGCTTGGTCTAGGTATAACGCCATTACATCTCCTTTGGCGTCATATTGGCCATTAATCTGCCCAGCTACTAACATGGAGTCCACGTGCGCCTCTACGTGCTCGACTCCCATCTTTATCGCTAACCTCAGACCGGCAAGGAAGGCCTCGTATTCGGCTTCGTTATTCGTGCTCTTGAAGTCTAACCGGATGGCATACGTAAATTTGTGTTTGTCTGGACTCACTAGTCTAAGTCCTGCGCCTGCGCCGTCGTCGTTGGACGCGCCGTCTGTGTACAGTAGCCATGGTTCTTCTGAATGCTGCCTTTCGGCTCTTTCCAATGCCTTGCACTCCCAATCCTTGTCATCAGGTACTTCTGTCATGAAATCGGCTAACACCTGGCCCTTGATTGCTGGTCTTGGTCTGAAAACCACATTATGGCCTCCCAGTTCTATCGCCCATTTTTCTAATCTTCCAGAAATCTCGGGTCTCGCAAGGATGTTGCCGATGTTGTAATTTGTTAAGACATGAATGACGTGATTGGCGAAATATCTGCGCAACTATCTTAATGCATGGATTAGTGCTAGCACTAGTTTTTCCATTATGGCATACCGGGTTTCTGGGTCCGTCAGAGTGCGGGACACATAGTAAACCGGTGTTTGGACGCCTTGGCGGTCGACGAGTAAAACTGCCCCGACTGCTTTGTCAGTTGCTGACAGATATAATACCAGGGGTTCTCCTTTTACTGGTGCCGTCAGTGTTGGCAATCTTATCAGGCAATCTTTCATCTCGCGGAATGCGCTCTCGGCTTCTGGAGTCCACTGAAATTGGCTTTTCTTCATGCAGTTGCGGAGTGTTTTGATAAACGGGAAAGATTTAGCTGCGTGATTGGCCAGGAAGCGGTTAAGTGCTGCCAACCGTCCTGCCAATTTTTGCATCTCCTTGATCGTCGAAGGTGAAGGCATGCGTTCGATTGCTTGTACCTTATCGGGATTTACTTTGAAACCATCCGTTGTGACGATGAAACCCTAGAATTTTCCCTCTTCCATGCCGAAAGAGCATTTCGCTGGGTTTAGCTTGATACTTACTCCGCGCAAGGTGTCGAACGTTTTTTGGATGTTCATCAGCATCGTATTCTCTTCTTTGCTCATGATGACTAGGTCATCCATATACACTTCGATGTATTTGCCGATAGCATCGTGGAACGTTTCATTCATCAGTCTCTGATAGGTCGCGCCCACATTCTTTAAACCGAAAGGCATCTTGGTGTAGCAGTATAGCCCTGTCGGTGTGCGGAATGCGGTTTTGTCTTCATCTTGCACAGCCATCTGTACCTGGTGGTACCCCTTGTAACAATCAAGGAAACATTTCCATCAGAATGTTGCCAGCGAATCAATCTTTTCATCGATGTCTGGTAAGGCATAACAGTCGCGTGGACATGCCTTGTTTAGGTCCTTGTAATCTACACACATCCTCCAACTACCATTCCCTCTTTGCACCATGACGGGGCTCGCCACCCAAGTTTGGTATCGGACTTCTCTGATGATGCCTGCATTCAGCAGCTCTGTGACTTGTTCTTTGATAGCGTCATGCTTAATGTCTCCTAAATGACGTTTGTCGTGTACTACGGGTTTTGCGACTTCTGAGACATTAAGTCTGTGTTCTGCTATATGCCGTGGAACACCGGTCATGTCAGCCGGTGTCCAGGCAAACACATCCATGTTTTCGAATAGCAACTTTTTTAACGCTGCGCGCGTAAGATCCGACATTGCGGGGCCTAAGGTGATTGGTTGTTCTGGGTATTTGCTGTTTAACACCCACTTTTCAGCCTCTGCGAGTGATACAGATTTGCTTGCCTTCGCTGGCCTGATTTTGTCTGTTACCAAGACTTCTTTGCTTGCATAGATCAGTGCTACCCCCGTCTCTGTTGGGAATCCCACGGCTGAGTGTGGGCCAGAGCAAATCATGCTGAAGTCTCCTTGAGATTCTCTTCCCAACAGAATGTCATGTCTTGAGTGCGCTGGTAGTACCATGAACGTAACCTCTTCCGTCCTTGAATTTCTTCCATCTGATAACAGCACTGGGAATGATATCTGGCCTAGAGGAAAAACGGCTTCATTGCAGAAACCAGTCAGCGGGTAGTCTACCGGTTCCAGGCGCGCTTTGTCCTCTTGGTCAAATTGATTAAAACATTGTTCGTAGATGATATCTGCAGTGCTCCCTGGATCTATGAAGATGTAATCAGTTTGGTAGTGACCAATTACACCGGATATGACTATGGGCCTTCGTTCACTCGGACCTCCTCTTACCACGGGGAAAACAACTTGTCTCTCGCGCCAGGAGTCATCCTGCGTGCGCTTGTTATAATTTTTCCTTGGTTTTCGTGGACCTCCTTGAACCATGTGGGTTTCTAATTTCCGGAGTTTTTTGTTATCTGGCCCTTCCTCTCTTCTTTGAATCTGGCGGTAGTCACGCTTTCCACCTTTTATCAGATGGGTGAGCTTTCCGTCTCTTAAGGCCCTTTCGATCTCCTGCTTAAGGCTGAAGCAGTCGTCGGTTAAGTGGCCTGTGTCTTTATGGAACTCGCAGAAAAGGTTTCGGTCTTGGCCCCTCTTGTTTCGCATTTGTAGTGGTGGATTGAATTGGTGGTTCTCAGTGGACAAGACTTCCGAAGGGGTTTTTGTTAGGGGTGTCCACTGTTTTTCTCTGTTTTCTCTTTTCACTTCTTTTCGATGGGCTATCTGATTGATTGTATGACACGCGTCCTCCTTTGCTGGGCTTCGTTCTCTGTGAACGGATGTTCTCCATGATTGGCTTATGCCCTTCTAGTTATGCCGGTCGTTTTGGTTGTATCCGCGCTGACGGTGGTCATCACCGGTCAACTGTTTGTCGATTTGCGCAATGGTTTTTGCTGCCTCAATGAAGGTTTCCCAATCCTTGGGGCCTCCATCTCTTCCCTTCACTCGCTTGATCAGGTCGTCACACTTTACTGCCCTCATAAAATGTGCGCGCATCATCTTCTCGCCTACATCGCCAATCTCCAAACATTCTTTGTTATACCTCGTAATGAAATCTTCCACGCTTTCATGGTCTTTTCTCCATATATTCAGACAGTCTGCCGGATCTCTAGTATGCCTGCGCTGTTGGGAGAAGTGCGCAAGGAACTTGTCTCGAAAATCGACCCATGACTTGATTCCTCCTGCTGGTAGGCTGTCAAACCAAACGCGCGCTGCGCCGACGAAGGTTTGAGCGAAGAGGTGACACCAAGTTGGTAAATTCCACCCGCCTGTTGCTCCAGCGCCGTTAAAAACTTGGAGATGATCATCCGGGTCTGTCAAGCCGTTGTATTTGCCCACGTTGTGTGGCAGTTTCGTTTTGTCGATAGCGGCTGTGGCGATCTCTTTGATAAATTTTGAATTTTCAGCCATGTCGTCAGGACGATAGCTCAAGGTGTAATCATGTTCTGCCTTTGGGTTATAACCTGCGCGCTTGTGAGGTTTGTATGCTTCATGTTCTGGCGGCAATCTGCTGAACACTGTGCTTTCTTTGTACGTCTCGTCGTCTTCCTCAAGCTCGTCGTTTATGTTGCGCGGACCTAAACGACTTTGTATTGGCTTCCTTGGTGGGTGAGAATACTGCACGTAGTTGCTTTCCGTTTCGCCGTAAGTGTCGCGTGTGTCTTGCGCACTTGGTTTTCTGATGTTTTGCACAGGTCCTTTTTCTGGGCGCAAGTTCCATGCATTGGTCTGCTGGGTTGTGTGCATACTCATAGACCTTTGCGGTGGGGTAACAAATGCGGACTGGTTGGCTTGTGCTTGGAGTAACGATTGTTGCGCGCTGAGCTGTGTATAAACGAGGTTTATCGATGCCATCTGTTCGGCATACCAGGAAGCCAGAGTTTTTCCTTCAGGTAACCCCAAAAGTGCAGAGAAGTTCAGTTGTGTTTGTTCCGATGGAGCTGAGGGGCCAGCTCCATGGTTTAGTGTCTGCACTGGTGGGGGTGTTTGTTGGACTATTCCAGGCGGGGGTTGGAAAGTGGCTCCATTTGTAGTTTGGGTGATGATCCTAGGAGGAGGTTGGAAAGTGGCTCCAGTTGTGTTTTGGCTAACAACCCTGGAGGCACTTCCAAAGATGCTAGGAAAATCGTTGTTCATTTGCCCTTCTTGGATGATTTCGTTCCTTTGGCCCCTTTGGACGTGCGCGGTGTCCGAAACGAGCTCAAAAGAAGAAACTTCTCCGTCCACCTGGTGGGAACGGTTTGTATCAGCCATTTGAAGAGTTTTTTGAACGAAAAGGAGATGAAAAAGGTTTGCAAAAATTGCGGTGGGCGCCAATGATGAAACACTGGTTAACACCTAGGGTGAAACTAGCCGGTTCATCTCTTTTATGGGGTTCAATCTCCTTCGTTGCTCACCAAGCAGCAGGTCCTGCAAAACAGCAACACCGTTAGCTCGTTAAGAGGGGAATATGGGGGTTTCCCTCTTAACCGGGCTCCGGTGTGAGAATAAGTTCTGTTATGAGGAGATAAAACAGTGTGTGTTAAGAGTAAGAGGGTGGAGAATAGAATGAATCAATCTGGATGATGAAGGGTCCTATTTTTAGCCGGAGGGTGAGAGAGGGAGGAGCGACCTTGCCAGCTGCTATGGGGCGCCAGCTGTCTGACCAAGGGGAATATCCTCTTGGTCTCCTCTGCTGCGGTCAGGATAGTGGTACACGTGGCGCGCCCATACTCGTCCATGCTGGAAACATCGTACCGCTGTTGTCGGTCTGCTCCTTGATTTGCTGCAGGTCTACATGGCGCACGATGGGTGGTGACACGTATTGTCCTTTATGTCGGAAGGAGCATCTTTGGTGCCACCTTGACGTATTCCAGAAGCTTCTAGAAGCTTCTGGATTCACTTGCTGATGTAGACGCCATGTAGGATTAAAAGGTGGTGTGGTCCTTACCATGTAGGCAAGGAATTAGGACCATACCTCTTCAGCATACCAATCCAAAACTCGACTTTATGGACTACGTTAAAGTCGACATGAATATTTTTTTCCTTTTATGTAGTCGATCTCCCTCTTTAATGCTTCATCATCTAATATTTCTATATTGTTAGTCTGATAAATCAAGATGTGAAAATCGTTACTCTTGCTTCTTTTTTCACTTCTTATTTCTTTAGATTAAAAAAAGAACCAAGTATAAAGAAGTTACAAAACTTTATAATATTATAAAGAGATTATAGTAGAAGAAAAGTTCACCATAATTGAGAGATGTATAATGATAGAGATGTACAAATCTACCTTAATTTATCCTTTGCTTTTCAACCAAGAAGTGTCTTCACTATCTTATCTTTATTTGTAGTTACAATTCACTAGCTATAGACCATCAACAACTTCTTCGTAAGACAAATGATAGGGATCGTCAATAAGACTTCTTTCGAAACTACTTGGCATGAATCACCACAATAACTTCACAAACGAGTATTTAAAACTGATACGTTTTATAATTCGCTCATTCTTTTAATATCTTGGAAACTTGTATAATCACCCAATAAATTTTAAAAATATTATATTTTAGATGCTCACCGTAAATATATAATGTATTATTCAGGGCCGTCTAACAGGGGTGGAGGAGGTGCCTGCGATCAGGGCCCAAATCAATATAGGGCCCGGAAAATTTTTAAACATATATATATATATATATTTAAAAAAAAATCTTGATGTTTGTATAAATAAGGGCTGCTAAAAGACCCAAAGTTTTTTAAATAAGTGACTGTTTAAAAGTTTTTAAAAAATGGCCCAAGTGACTAGTCTAAACAAAAATAAGGGCCTGCTAGATCAGAGAAAGGAAACAAATCGTCGCACTGTCGCATGCAGTATAGTATATCGCACAAGGAATTGGGACGAGGGAAACTGGAAACAAAACGTCAATCATCATTCGATCAGATCAGGGAATTTCGCAATTTCGCAGTGATTCAAACTTTCAGTGATTTAGTCGCAGCACGACACCGGTGAGGAGATTTGCGAATAGGGCCCAAATTTGTTTTATCTATTTTATAACAATTATCGTAGTATTATGGGTTTTTAGTATTTATATATTTGATTGAATATTGATGAGTTCATATTATATGAAGATTTGCGAATAGGGTCCAAATTTTTTTATCTCGAACAGGGCCAAATTTTTTTTTGTGATTTTCGGAGACGGCCCTGGTATTATTTCTATATTGGTGTGTCCTTATAAATTCATATGATCTGGTTTTTAAGTAATATGGGTGTCTTAATCCTAAATATTATTGTATAGGGTCTATATGGAACTTTTTGTTCGTGTCTTTTAAAATGCAATATTGTAATTTTCTCTTACGACAAACTTCAATTGGCATATCAATCCAAAACTCGACTATATGGACTAGGTTAACGTCGACATGAATTTAGTTTTTTTTTTCTTGTAGGTAGGCTTCTGCTCGTTCGTTGATGCATCATACAACGTGGGAAGACCGAAGTGTAGAAAATTGTTACTTTTGCTTCTTATTCATTTCATGTAGTAAATCAAGATATGAAAATTGTTACTTTTGCTTCTTTTTTTCAGTTGTTTCTTCAGATGAAAAAAAAAAAGCATAAGTGTCACTTGCTCTTCTATGTAAAGATTTTGAAAGAATTTTGGTCCAAGGATGAAAAGAAAATATCCAAAACTCACAAAAACAATCGTCACATAAGTTACCCTTACATAATTTAGTTTTTAGTTTAGATTGTTGGTTTTGTTTATTTGTTTCAGCTGATCTAGAGACTAGAGTGTTGCTTATTTTGAGGAAATTAATATGTCAGTTATATTTTCTATATCAGTTAAACTCTAGCAGATATGTCGTTAATTTGACCGAACTTTTTTTTGAACGGCCAACAGAATTAATCCCGAGCACTCTCGGGGCAGCCATTGAACTGAACGGAGTACTCCTAGTGTAACCTGAGTCCACCACCAATTCTGGGGAAAACCCGGTAACCCACCCGTCCGTAGGCACAACGGTGAAATTATCGGTAAAACCCGTTTGGCTCATGGATCGAATTCAGTTTTCTCCGGGTCTCCTATCATTGCCCACCAATGCCTCACTCTGCACCAAGTGAGAGTTGAACTTGCATCTCAAAAAAGAGAAATGCAAGCCTTTCACCACTTGATCTAGAGATCATTGGCTAGTTTGGCCGAACTTAATAGAGGTTTGCTTGTAATGTTCGAGAAACTTTTGATTATATAATAAAATTACTCTCATTTCGTTTTATCTAAATGCTTTCTTGAATGCATCTAGCAAATTTTTTTTTTCCGCATCATGACTAGACTTTCCATTTTCTTCATTTTGTAGTTCACCATGATATCAAGATAAACGCAACATGTTTACTGCATTATATATAGTATCATTAGTTCATTACATTTTAGTTTATACATTTTAAAGGGTCAACCACATATAAACTAATCCAAGGAAACAAAACTTTGACAGTTCAATTTTATCTTGATAAAATACATTTATATAAATGTAACTATATAAGTAGAACATCAAGGATCGATGCAAAAAACATAGTTCGAAACGCAGCATAATTATCCAACATACCCACCCTAGCTAGTTACTTGTACAAACTAGCACATTCGAAGTACGTTGTTACTAGAAGTGTTAGATAATTGCTTCTTCATTTGACCAAAACATGTTGATCTGTTGGACAGCAGAAAAGAAGCACTTGCAATCACATCTGAAACTCCTTTTATGCTTTCACAACTATCTTTGGCCGTTTCCTCTTCGTGTATAGTTTCAAGAATTCTGGAAGCTTCGAGTCTTGAGACTCGCAGTAAACGAGTAGCTGCGACAGCAGAAAAAGGAGTGAGGTATTGTGATGTTTTGGTCTTGGAGTGGGTTTTGGGCACCGAAGCAAAAACAAATCTTGTTGCCATAACGAATGGGTTTATGGATAAAAGATGAGATGATGAGTGAATATATGTTCGATGAGTGCTTTTGGATACTCTATATATAGGGCTAAGAGCACATAAATGGTCAAACCGTTATCACTTCTGGTGGCTCAAAAACAGGCCTACAAAAGCCAAGTTGTGCTTAACATTATTTTCAGCCAGACACCCTTTTTGCAAGGCAATTTTGAGAGGGACTGATATATGAATTAAAGATAAAAAGGTGAACATGAAAATGATATGAGAACATTGAAGATGTGGTCCATCCATATCCTCATCATTCATCAAAATGGCTTTTAATATTTTGATTATGCCCTGGATAATGCAATAAATTTAACACACAATGTGCAGAACAAAGTAACACACACAAACATCAAGGTGAAATTTGTATTCGCCATGAATTGTTTGATACAATGACCGGTATCTATACCTATACCGACGGTTAAAATTCAACCGTCATGACTCTTAAGCTAAATGACACACCCGTTAATATATTTACATATACACACATACTTTAGAGTTTCACATATTTGACCCGATACTTTACAAATACTAATAAATATAATTCAACTTCTACTTGATGCCAATGTTTAAGGCCAACAGATAAGAGGTGACTTAAGAATAAGCTAGACACCCTTTTAAATATTCTATAACAACACAGTTAGTTTACTAAAAAAATTGTGCCGCGTTGACCAATACCTACCCATTAAGCTAAACGTGTTCACGGATTTGACTCGGAATTTTCATGTTAGGTTTTTATCGTATAGAAAAAAGATTTACCCTCTTTCACCTAATGCCCCTATTTATAAACAAAAAGTACGAAAAGGGGAATTATCGATGCCAACAAAAACCATATCTTAAATGATATATACCAGTATGTCACATAAACCATCTAATAAGCAGGCACTTGGCACCGATTGAAATGGCAAGTCATGTTTCTTCATGTAATGACTTACAAATGCAATTAATACGAAAAGCAAGAGTCGGCATAAAAGTTGAATCATCGATGGTGACTCGCAAAGATGGTGACTGTTAGTTCATACGTCTGTAGCTTCCGTCAGCATTTAGTCATATTTTTGTATGTTTTGTATACTTGTATGTTATTATGTATGTAGAATGACAGCTCAGGGAATGGTTCTGTGTTGTAAAGATGATGTCCGACGGCTGACATGTGTCATCCGGTCGGATAGCCATCCGAGCGGACTGCCACTCGGTCGGACAACATCTATCTCATTCCTGAGTTGCCTATAAATACCCCATCAGGGTATGTCATTTAAAACTTTTGACTCTAGAGAGAACTCTGTTAAGTCTGACTTCTACAGGCGCTTTTGTACTTTCATAACAGTTGAATAGAAAGATCAGACGGTGTTTAAGCGTTGAATACTTTGTCGTACATCTGTGATTTGATCATATGGATTCCGCACATTAGTCAAAGTCGATTCATCTAAGTTCCTGACGAACTGATCCTATATGAGGGACCATCAAGTGGTATCAGAGCACCCAGGGAGCTGAATCGAGATCTACGACAACGAATTCACCGGAATTCGAGCTATTCTTGCCGATCAGAGTCAAATTTCACCGGAAATTTGACGAATTCTCTCACTTTCTACTCATTTCTTACATTGTTCTTCACTTTTATACTTTAAAAACCAAAAAAAAACATAAAATTGGACGTGAATCTACGGTTAAAATTTGATAAAATTGATATAAATCGATTCGCAATCAATCAAAGCATAATCCTTCAAGATTTCATAACAAAATTCCTTCAAAAACTAGATCAAATTCATCAAAAACCATGTTGAACTGTTCATGTTTGCTGACGTCATCCACTCGCTCGGACAGCTGTCCGAACGGATTGGACTAGACAGTACCTGTTAGTTGCTTGCTGATATCATCAGTGTTACTCGCTCGGATTACCATCCGAGTGGTATGATTTTGATTGTTCAAGTGTATCAGCTTACTTCATCATCCCACCCGGTCGGACAGCAATCCGATCGGATTGGATTTGGAAGTTCTTGTTTTCATTTACAAAAGATAACCTGTCACTCGGTCGGATTACCATCCGAGCGGTGAAAGGTTGAAAAGTTCAAACTTTCAAAAGTTTAGTGTGTCACTCGAACGAACGACCACCCGATCGGATCACCATCCGATCGGATAGCCATCTTACAGAAGTATATTTGTTTACTTGTGTCACTCGTTCGGATTGTGACTCGACCGGATCACCATTCGATCCAGGTGCTTTTGTTTGAAATCTTTGAAACTTGTGAAAATTGTCTAAGTGTTTGTAAATTGTTACAGGTACACTATAAATGGGGGACGATTTTCTCAATCCCTTCAGTGACATATTTGCTTACACCAGCAACACAGGAGATGCTACTTCAAGCAACACAAACGACACTACTCCTAACCCGAATCCAAAGAAAGCCATTGCCGACTCATTAAGCGTGGATAATGCGTATGGCACATACAACAAACCGCCCAAGCTCATGGCCATAGAAGAATACAATAGATGGGTGAGTAGGTTCGAGGAATGGCTGAAGGCATTCGCCTACCAAAGTTGGAAGAGTTTGAGAAATGGTTTTGACCTCGGAAGAACTGACTATGAAAATTTAACTAACACTGAACAAGATCACTTCATTGCTGAACAGAAATGCATCGCATTGCTACATCAATCAGTGAGGGATGATATCATATCTCTAATCGATTACAAAGATTCCAAAGATTTATGGGCAAAATTAGAGAAAAAGTGCGTGGGTGGAGAAGAAATTTTTAGAAACAAGAAAAAATTGTTGAAAAAGGAATTTGATTTATTTGGATATATGAAAAATGAATCGGTTTCAAAGATGATCGAACGGTTTTGTCATTTGAAGATCGAGCTGACTAGACATGGGTTTACGTTTACAAAGGAAGAATTGGTTGATAAGCTGATGGATTCACTACCTGATGAAAAAGATTGGATGTACTTTGTTCTGTTGTTGAAAAACACTGTGGAGAAGAAGAATCTGACAGTTGATTTTCTGATCGAGAGGCTTGAAAGTCACGAGTTGAAAATCAGGAAAACGAATAAAGTCAACAGTACTCGGTATCAGCAGAACGTTGATTTGTAATATCGAGGAAGTATGATTCCAAAAACGGTATCACCAAAGACTGCGTTCTCAGTAGAAAACTCAAGTGTGCCAAATCAAGAAAATCAAAACAGCAGTCCTGCTCCAAGCAGCGGATATCATGGAGGATCGTCTTCATCGACTCCAAGTCAACAGCAACAACAATCTGTTCCGAAAAACATTTTCCAGTGCAACATTGCTGTAAATCTCAACAACGCACAAAATTTCAGCGAAGAAGCACCCAAACAGCAGATGGTATTTCTAGCATCCATATTGGAGTCTTACGAAAGTCTCGTGGCAGGAAAAATCGGAAACACTAACCTCACCAAAGAGGACTATGATCAAATAGATCCTGAGGAAATGGAACTGATCGATATCAGATGGTGCATGGCGAGTGTTGTTCGTAGGGCTCAGAGGTTCATGGAAATCACCGGTAGACACACCATTGGTGGACCTTCTACAAAACTTGGGTTCGACAAGTCGAAAGTTACATGTGACACCTCGAAAATTGACGTCCAATAATGTACTGACACGTGTCATGGGCTTTGAATATGTGAAAACATACTTTAGAGGGACTAAAGTTGACAAACAGTGAAACTATGTGAATATAAGGGTCCAAAGTGTCAACAATGGATAAATAGGCCCTAAAATAACCCTACATGGTGTTTATAATCTTAAACGGACAAATCATGGATCATACGAAGCGGAAAATGAAAGAAAGTGAGGAATTACAAACTATAGGGGCTAAATGTGTCAACCCGAAGCTTTGTAATGATAAAATATACTCACTAGAATATGTGATAAAAATTTCATCAATTTTCGTTATCGTATGAGAAAGTTATGATCAAAACCGTGCACGAAGGGTTAAATGCGTTAACGTTGAATTTCGTGACTTTTCGGGTAAGCACAAAGTTAACCAAGGACTTTACCATATTTGTAAATGTCCCAAGGTCCTTAAAAATCAGGTTTTAAGGTCTAATGAGCAAGATAAATAGCCAAAACCACGTATCTAAGGACCAAGGACTGAAATGCAAAGCAAAGGAAACTTGTAACCTGATCTGCACATGGTCGCGCTACGCGAGGGGGGTCTCGCGCTACGCGAGCGACCTGCCAGCGACAAATACATGCGCAGCTGCCAGTTCAGTCCTGATTTCGAGTTGTAACCAGCTGTATCCGATTCCAGAGCCTCACCAATCGACTTACATGCATTTAGGGGCACTTGGACACTTCTCATAACATCCCTAGACCCTTGTGGCAGCCTCACAAGAGATCAAACTTGTTATAAAGATCATTGAAGTTGTAAACTTTGAACACTTGCATTTATAAAAATTCACAAGATCATCTCTGGAGCTCTCAACATGTTCGTCTCGACAATTTTCAGTTTAAACCCGAATCGGAACCGAAAGTCGCATAAAATGACTTTTTCTTTGACTTTCAGTTCTGATCCGTTCATGCATGTTTGAGATCTGCATTAGAGCTTATTTTGGACCAATTTTCATATAAGTTTAACTCTCTGATATTTTACAACTTGGTTCAATACTTATCCGATTCATATGCATGTTTCCGATTAATGCTTAAAAGTTGACTATTATGCCCTTTTGACTATAAAACGTGATTTTTGAAAAATTGAAAGAGTAGAAACATTTGTTACTGATTTATAAACTTTCACCTAAAATTTGATATCAATTTGAGGTCTAGATTAAGAGTTATGCTCAATACCGTAATTTGAAAGCTTTGTGCTACTTAAACGGCGTAATTAGCATATAACCTATTTAAACCCACTTTTTGATATCAAACTTTTTACCCACTGATGTTATATAATATTTTGGTATTTTTAAAGATTTTTATTTAATTTTTGGCTGATCATATCATAGGTCTCTAAGTTTAATTCAGTAAATACCGATTTTGCCCTTTTAAGCCATAACATGAGTTTTACAAATCCTTTTGACCACAAACCTTTTTCTACTGATTTTATTTGATAAATAAAATATTTTGAGCATTCTGGAAATATAAAAATATCAGCTTTCTTTTAAAAACCCGGAAACGGCTCTAAATCGCCTTTTTAAGCGTTTTTAACGCATAGTATGTACTATAACCATATTAAACATATAAGGTTGATACCTACTTATGTTTTTAGTATATTTTTATAAAATAACAGTAAGTACAAGTTTTTGAACTCAGACTTCCAATTTTGACCTTTTAAGCCCTTGTGAAATTACCAAAATACCCCTAAGGTGCATAGTTTGGTTTTAAATAATAATTTTCACATATGGGTCATACCCTACTATTATAACATGTTAAATTACGTATATTTACTGTATAAACCAGACCTATAACTCAGATTTTTAATTTAACTCTTTTATAATCTTTTAAATGACCAAAATGCCCTAATGAGGCATAATTTGTGTTTAAATCCATTTTGGGCATAATAGAAGATATCTTACTGATATTATAACATATTTGGAGCATATTATCTCAGGGAACTTGCATATGACTCTTACGGTTACCCGTAACGCTCTTTTCGCGTTCGGTTCGGTTTATGTAACTAGTTTGCATAAATTGACCGAGACGGGTCAAACATTATCATTTTTGTCTCAAAATCCAGAATGTATTTAGTATACCCATATTATACAAGTATTCAAACTTGTCGGGTCTAAATCACATTCTATCCGGTCTTCGCTTAATCGTGCGTTTGAACCGTTTCGTCCTTAAAGCTAACCGGTCTAAGCTTAAGCTTAAATAAAGACCCGTTAGAAATCTAATAGGTTATTATAAACCTTCGTTCCAGATTAGGAGCACCGGTAAAAGCTACTTGCATTTTGCTTGTTGTGAATTATACTTTACTCATGTAAATACTTTTAACTTATTTTCCCTATACGGGCTTGGGTTACGGTATATAGAATACCGCTTGATGGAGCATCAAATCTTACATCTTTGGGTGGTTAATTGAATAATTTGATCGGCTCGTTTAATCAGTCTTGTTCACTTAAAGCCTTTGGGGGGTTAATGACCATGTCCCGGATATCCTTGGCATCATCTTACGAGATGGCCACGACCTGAGCACGGGGTGTAGGCGTACACCTGTCAGTGTATAACTCTATATTGTGGTGTGTCTATTGATCTTTAACCCGGACAAGATCCGGGCTACTGAATGCACAAGTAACATGTAATTCGTTCACAAGATTATTATATTAAATAATTATCCCAAGTTATAAAATGTTTTGTGCCTTGAGCATTCAAATCAATTTTTAACCATTTTCAAAATGAGTCAGTTAAATTGTATTTACCAGTGTAAACTGACGTATTTTTCCCAAAAGGTTAAGTGCAGGTACTACACGTAATAGGTTGCCTGTCTTCTAGAGCGTCCACAATAAGTCTCGCAAGCTTGGATGACAATAAACTGTTGAACAATATCTTATTTTATTTTGATCCGCCTGTGGATCCGTTTCAACTACTAGTGATATTTGATATTACACTTTATTAAAGTTGAAATGAATCTATCTTTGCTTCCGTTGTGCATTTATATATTGTGTTGTTTGTCTATGATGATACCAACTACGTCACGATACTCCCCACCGGGCCCACCGGTGACACGTGGAAAATAGGGGTGTGACAGGTTGGTATCAGAGCCAACTCTGAGTGAATTAAACACTAGTCTTTTGTGTTTAATCTCAGTTACACAATTGCACATTCCTCGATTCTCGAGTCTAGACAAAGAACTTAGGAATTTTCCAAATTTTTGGTTTTAATTCTAACTTTGTCTTATATATTTTGTTGTATCACTTGTTTGTTTTTGACAGATTGTCAACATGCCGCCACGTATGAGAGGAAGAGGAAGGGGACAAGGAGCTCATGTAGCCCCAAATGACCACGAGGCCGGACCGTCACACCGGCGAACACCTTCGGACCCCCACAACACGGATGCTCAGGATCTTTGGAGGTCCTTTATTGAACCTGCTAGGCGCTCAGTATCACTGAGTACCTCCCCATCAATCCCACACTCCTTTGGGCCTCATTCTGAGAATGAGCCCCATAACTCTCACCAGTCCTTCATACCTCTCCAAGGACACCAGTCACCCTTTGACCATCCGTCACCCGTCTTTCAGGGTCAGTTCAACCCTGACGACTACTTAGGAGCAGCAGTGGGTTTTAACCCACTTGGACCAGAAGACCACTTTTCTGGTGGCAACCCGATGGACATCGATGAGGATACTGATCCTGCAATGCCACCGTCCGGAACACCGAACCACCCCATCGAGATTTCAGATGGGTCACCGTTTATGGGATCACCTTACAATGGTCCCGATAGCTTTGAGGAGAACTTCAAGCAGTACGACTGGGTGTTTACTCCCAGTTATCATAACTCTCCCTTGCACCAGCCACATCACTCTCCCTTGCACCAGCCACATCACTCTCCCCTACACCAGCTTCAGCCACATAACTCTTCCCTGCATCAGCTACAGCAACAGCAGCAGCAACAGCAGAATCCTTCTGAGGATTCTCGACTTGTCGCGGTCACTCCGCCGCCACCACCGCCTCAGCTTCAACCTCCCTCGCCTCCGAGGCGAAGGAGAACGACAGCGCGAATATCCGCACGAGGGGGGGTGCGCATCAGCACCCCTCCACATTCAGGTGGCAGCCGGTACTCGCCTGTCCACGAAGAAACAGAGATGGGTGAATCCTCACACCCCGTCTCTGAAGTAGCCTCTGCGCCAGTCGCGCCACAGCCACCATTGGGTTTTGGAGACCCAATCCCCACTTACCCCGGTGCTGCAGCATTCAACCCCTTCGAGCAACAGATTCACACGGGTTACAACTTTACGGAGGATCCCTGTTGGATAGCAGCAAACTCCAACACTTTCCATCAAGAAGGTCCCTACGGAGGTCCCTGGGCTACGGGACACTCGACCTATGGGTACCCATCATATGGGTATCCGCAGTCACAGCCTCCTCAACCTCCGCATTATCAACCGCCGCCTCCTCAAACTCAGCATTATCAGCAACCACCTCAGGCGCCGGCGATGTCACCGCCCCAAATGCAAGAAATCCTACATGAGATACAAGAGGTGCGTCAAGAGATGCGACATGAGTTGCGGCATGATCGGAGGCATAACCGGGGGATGTTTAAGAAGATGGTGGATCTGATCAAGGGTAAAAGCAAGAAGGGTCACTGAATCCTTTGTTTATTTGGTTATCTTAGTGTGGTACTCATGTCCCTGCGTGGACATATATTTATTTCAGTACTCTACCCCTGCGTGGGTATTTCTTTCTGTTCTGCCCCTGCGTGGGCATATCTTTTTATTTGACCCCTGCGTGGGTTTGTTTGTTTTTGTTATTTGGCCCCTGCGTGGGCATGTTGTTTATGTAAAAGACCCGTTTAGGGCAAACTCGTACTGATTTAATTTTTATTTTGAATGGTTAATTTAAGATTTTCATTTTAAATTATGTGCATGAACATAGTATATGAATAAATGAAAAATAACATTTATTATTTTGATTTACCATTTTAATAATATAATAAGGATCTTAAAAGGTAAAACCTAGCTGTTATGTTGTCATAAATGTAGCCAATATGGTAGAACCTGTTTAAAAAGATTCAAATCTCTGTTAACATCTATAAACATGTTAACATTCTTGGCTAGTGTGATCCGTAAAATCACACACGCCACCCTTTTAATAAATTATCCAATTTTAATATTTCTATATATATTTGGTTGTGACATAATGCCTACGGGTTATAATTAATGTCATATAAAAACAAAAGGCAGCTGTAGTTTATGGACTCCCTGCCAAGAAAAGGATTGATTTGTCTTATTTATTCAAACTTTAATCCTATAAGATCTAAATTTGTAATTTAGAAATTTGTCTACGTGACTAGGCTTATTATGCCAATATTATATTTCATTCTAAAAAGATTACTAGTAAAAAACCTGAATGAAATTATTAACTTAACTAATATGGCTTTTATTTACCATGGTTAATAAATCGTCAAGAACGATAATACTGTTTAGGCTTCTAAATAGACCTTGTCCTTATTTTTATGTAGCAATTAAGACTACATGGCTAAGTCTGAAGAATTAAACAGTCGTCCAGCAGAAAACCTCGATAATACTAAAATACTTGTAACGGGTGCGGAGTTGAAAACATTAGTGAATGATGCTGTTATCGAAGCACTAAACAGACAGTATAGCGAATCGAGCGGGACCCGAAGTAGGACCCGATCTGCACCGCATTCCAAACCAAAATTTCACTCGGAAGCTCATAGCAAACCGCCCTCTAAGAAAGAGGTACGTAAGAAAGATAAGCCAAAGAAGGATGATGATGATCATCACTCCTCGAACCAACATAGTGTCCCGTCAAGGAGGGTCGAACATAAACAAGAACCGCGTGATAAGTCCTGTACATACAAATACTTTGTCTCATGTAAACCCCGGGACTTTACTGGGGAGAAAGGAGCGGTCGATTGCATGACCTGGTTGGACGAAATGGATACTGTGGTGGACATCAGCGGTTGTGCTGAAAGAGATGTAGTGAAATATGTATCCCAGACGTTCAAGGGAGAAGCACTGGCGTGGTGGAAATCTCTCATACAAGCTGCTGGAAAGATCCCACTTTACAACTTATCATGGGATCAGTTTGTTGCTCTTATTAAGGATAATTACTGCCCGCAGCATGAAGGAGAGAATTGAGTCAGACTTTCTATCTTTAGGGATGAAGAATTTAGACTGCCAGGCATACCTCACCACTTTCAATACTCTATCTAGGTTGGTTCCATACTTGGTAACCCTAGAACCTAAGAGGATTGCCCGCTTCATCGGGGGTTTGGCCCCAGAGATTAAATCAAGTGTTAAGGCATCAAGGCCTGCAACCTTCAGATCAGCAGCTGATCTATCTCTCTCTCTCACCTTGGATGTAGTTAGGTTGAGAGCACTCAGGAATTCAGAAGAGAACAAAAGGAAGCGTGAGGACGATACCTCACGAAGATCAGGTAAGAAACACCGAGGAAATGACGACCACAGGAAAGGGTCGGGATCTAAGAGAGATGGGCAACAATCGGGAGATAAGCCCAAATGTAAAACTTGTAAGAAGAACCATTTTGGGAAGTGTCGATTTGAGTCGAAATCCCAGTCTCACACGAGATCCTGTGGAATTTGCAAATCTACGGATCATAAGACTTTGGAGTGTAAGAAGCTAAAGGATGCAACATGTTACGGTTGCAACGAAAAAGGGCACATTAAGTCTAATTGCCCAAAGTACGCCAAGAAAGCAGAAGATGGGAAGAAGACCAATGCGAGAGTCTTCAAAATGGACGCTAAGGAAGCTGTTCAGGATGACAACGTGATTACAGGTACTTTTCTCGTAAATGATGTTTTTGCTAGAGTATTGTTTGATTCTGGAGCAGATAAGTCGTTTGTAGATAATAAGTTTTGTGAGTTGTTGAAATTGCCTGTAAAACCCTTAAGTGTGAAATATGAGGTGGAATTAGCTGATGGAACTATAGAAACCGCCTCAACTGTTTTAGATGGATGTGTTATATCCATTAGGAATCACTCTTTTCCTTTGTCCTTACTTCCATTTAAGCTAGCCGGCTTTGATATAGTTATAGGTATGGATTGGTTATCGCATAACCAAGCCCAGATCGTGTGCAATAGAAAGCAAGTGGTAGTCAAGACTCCGTCTGGAGAGTCACTCACCATCCAGGGGGATACTCAGCATGGATTGCCTGAGCAAGTGTCCATGCTCAAGGCATCCAGATGTCTGCAGAAGGGTTGTGTCATTTATATGGCACAAGTTACTATTGATGAGCCAAAGCCTAAGATCGAAGACATTCCTATCATTTCGGAATATCCTGAAGTATTTCCCGAAGAACTACCTGGTTTACCACCAGATAGGCAAGTGGAATTCCGAATTGACATCATCCCGGGTGCAGCACCAGTAGCGAGAGCGCCTTATAGGTTAGCACCAACGGAGATGAAGGAATTAAGGACGCAATTGGATGATCTACTAGCCAAAGGTTTTATTAGACCTAGTTCGTCTCCTTGGGGAGCGCCGATCTTGTTTGTCAAGAAGAAGGATGGATCGATGCGTCTGTGCATCGATTACCGTGAGCTTAATAAAGTCACTATCAAGAATAGGTATCCTTTGCCCAGGATCGACGATCTGTTCGATCAGTTACAAGGAGCAAGCTACTTTTCTAAGATCGATTTGAGGTCAGGCTATCATCAGTTAAAGGTTAAAGATGAAGATGTTCACAAAACTGCATTTAGGACTCGTTATGGACATTACGAGTTCCTAGTGATGCCTTTTGGGCTCACTAATGCACCGGCCGCATTCATGGATCTCATGAATCGCGTCTGCAAGCCTTACTTAGACAAATTCGTCATCGTCTTCATTGACGACATGCTCATCTATTCGAAGAGCTAAGCTGATCATGAAAAACACCTTCGTTGTATTCTCAAACTTCTTCACCAAGAGAAACTCTACGCCAAATTTTCGAAGTGCGAATTTTGGCTTCGAGAAGTCCAATTTCTTGGACATGTGGTAAGTGAGCGTGGTATCCAAGTGGATCCCGCTAAGGTGGAAGCAGTTATGAATTGGCAAGAGCCAAAGACGCCAACTGAGATTCGCAGCTTCCTGGGTTTAGCAGGATATTATAGGCGCTTTATCGAAAACTTTTCAAGGATTGTTGCACCCCTAACTTCGTTGACACGTAAGAAGGTTAAGTTTGATTGGGGCCCTAAGCAGCAGGAATCCTTTGACATTTTGAAGAAAAAGATAACCAATGCACCAGTATTAACATTGCCCGATGGTATAGAAGAATTTGTGGTGTACTGTGATGCATCACACACTGGTATGGGCTGTGTACTCATGCAGAAAGGCAAGGTTATTGCCTACGCTTCACGACAGTTAAAGATACACGAGAAGAACAACACCACCCATGACCTGGAGCTGGGTGCCGTTGTATTCGCATTAAAGCTATGGAGGCATTACTTATATGGAACCAAGTGTGTGATCTATTCAGATCACAAGAGCCTTCAACACGTGTTCAATCAGAAGGACTTGAACATGCGACAAAGACGCTGGATGGAAACTCTAAATGATTATGATTGTGAGATAAAATACCATCCAGGCAAGGCAAATGTAGTTGCTGATGCCTTAAGCAGAAAAGAAAGAGTGAAGCCAATAAGAATCAATGCCAAGCGCATCGAAATCAGGAATAGTTTGAACGAAAGGGTGTTAGCTGCACAGAAGGAAGCTGTGTTGGAAGCTAACTATCCTGAAGAAAAACTGGGAGTAACTGAGGAGCAGTTATCCCATGACAAAGACGGAATGCTAAGATTGAATGGACGAATATGGGTTCCAGTTTATGGAGGACTTCGGGATGTTATTCTCCAGGAAGCCCACAGTTCCAAATATTCCGTTCATCCTGGAGCCGATAAGATATACCAGGATCTAAAGGCCAACTACTGGTGGATTGGTTTGAAAAAGTCTGTAGCTGCTTATGTAGCTAAATGTTTGACTTGTGCGCAAGTCAAAGCTGAAAAAACCAGAAGCCGTCAGGTTTGTTACAACAGCCTGAAATTCCCACATGGAAGTGGGAGATGGTGACGATGGATTTCATCACCAAATTGCCAAAGACGAGAAAGGGAAACGATACTATATGGGTCATAGTGGATAGACTGACGAAGTCAACACATTTTCTACCCATCAAGGAGACTTATAGCTCTAATATGTTAGCACAGTTATACGTTGATAAGATTGTAGCTTTGCATGGTATACCTGTGTCTATTATCTCGGATAGAGATACAAGATACACCTCTCATTTTTGGAAAAGTTTCCAACAATCTTTGGGTACTCGTTTAAATTTTAGTACGACTTATCATCCTCAGACTGACGGTCAGAGTGAGCGTACTATTCAAATGTTGGAAGACATGCTACGTGCATGTGCGATCGATTTGGGTGGTAGTTGGGATAAGAACCTACCACTAATTGAGTTCTCCTACAACAATAGCTACCACACCAGCATAAAAGTTGCGCCTTTTGAGGCCTTATACGGTAGAAAGTGTAGATCGCCCATTTGTTGGGCGGAAGTCGGAGATGTCCAACTATCAGGACCAGAGATAGTTTTTGAGACGACGGACAAGATTGTCCAGATTCGCGATCGTTTGAAAGCTGCCAGGGATAGGCAGAAAAGTTATGCGGATCCAAAGCGTAAGGCTTTTCACTTCGAAGTGGGTGATAAAGTGTTGCTTAAAGTTTCACCCTGGAAGGGGTGATGCGATTTGGTAAGAAAGGCAAGCTAAGCCCGAGATACATAGGACCTTTTGAGGTTATCGAACGTGTCGGGTCAGTTGCTTATAAGTTAAACTTTCCTGAAGAACTTAGCGCTATCCATAATGTGTTCCACATCTGTAATTTGAAGAAGTGTTTCGCTGATGAATCACTGGTTATACCGCATACGGATGTACATATAGATGAAAGCTTGAAATTTGTGGAAAAGCCATTGTCGATTGAAGATCGACAGGTAAAGAAGCTTCGAAGGAAGCATGTACCTATTGTTAAGGTCAAATGGGATGCCCGTAGAGGTCCCGAATACACATGGGAGGTAGAATCCACGATGAAAGAAAAATACCCTCATTTGTTTCAGTAAATCTAGGGATCGAGATTTCTTTTAAGGGGGTGAGGATGTAACACCTCGAAAATTTACGTCCAATAATGTACTGACACGTGTCATGGGCTTTGAATATGTGAAAACATACTTTAGAGGGACTAAAGTTGACAAACAGTGAAACTATGTGAATATAAGGGTCCAAAGTGTCAACAATGGATAAATAGGCCCTAAAATAACCCTACATGGTGTTTATAATCTTAAACGGACAAATCATGGATCATACGAAGCGAAAAATGAAAGAAAGTGAGGAATTACAAACTACAGGGGCTAAATGTGTCAACATGTTGAAAGTATACCTCTGAGTGACCTTTTGGCAAACCTGAAGCTTTGTAATGATAAAATATACTCACTAGAATATGTGATAAAAATTTCATCAATTTCCGTTATCGTATGAGAAAGTTATGATCAAAACCGTGCACGAAGGGTTAAATGCGTTAACGTTGAATTTCGTGACTTTTCGGGTAAGCACAAAGTTAACCAAGGACTTTACCATATTTGTAAATGTCCCAAGGTCCTTAAAAATCAGGTTTTAAGGTCTAATGAGCAAGATAAATAGCCAAAACCACGTATCTAAGGACCAAGGACTGAAATGCAAAGCAAAGGAAACTTGTAACCTGATCTGCACATGGTCGCGCTACGCGAGGGGGGTCTCGCGCTACGCGAGCGACCTGCCAGCGACAAATACATGCGCAGCTGCTAGTTCAGTCCTGATTTCGAGTTGTAACCAGCTGTATCCGATTCCAGAGCCTCACCAATCGACTTACATGCATTTAGGGGCACTTGGACACTTCTCATAACATCCCTAGACCCTTGTGGCAGCCTCACATGAGATCAAACTTGTTATAAAGATCATTGAAGTTGTAAACTTTGAACACTTGCATTTATAAAATTCACAAGATCATCTCTGGAGCTCTCTGGACATCAAGCCAACTTTCTAGTGCTCTCTAAGCTTAATTAGGACCATTGTAAGTGTTCATAACCTTCTCAAATTCGTTCTAGCCTAGTTAATTATCCATAAGTCAAACCATCGTAAATTTAGTTTGACTTCGTGATTAAACGAAATTTACTCGGTCTTTTCTCAAATTGAAAGTACCTACAAGTTGGTATTTATGTGGGTAACAAACCCTCAAAAGGGTATTTTCAGATTCCCACTCTAAGTATGATAATTGTCGAGTCAAAGCTTGTTTCAAAAAGTCAACAGAATGTGTATTTGCAAATTTAAGCATGATTAGCAATGTAGGGTACATGCAACCTGTTTGATCATTAAAATAACTTGGTAATCAATGTAAGAACATGTCTCAACATGTTCATCTCGACAATTTTCAGTTTAAACCCGAATCGGAACCGAAAGTCGCATAAAATGACTTTTTCTTTGACTTTCAGTTCTGATCCGTTCATACATGTTTGAGATCTGCATTAGAGCTTATTTTGGACCAATTTTCATATAAGTTTAACTCTCTGAGATTTTACAACTTGGTTCAATACTTATCCGATTCATATGCATGTTTCCGATTAATGCTTAAAAGTTGACTATTATGCCCTTTTGACTATAAAACGTGATTTTTGAAAAAGTGAAGGAATAGAAATATTTGTTACTAATTTATAAACTTGCACCTAAAATTTCATATCAATTTGAGGTCTAGATTAAGAGTTATGCTCAATATCGTAATTTGAAAGCTTTATGCTACTTAAACGGCGTAATTAGCATATAACCTATTTAAACCCACTTTTTGATATCAAAATTTTTACCCACTGATGTTATATAATATTTTGGGATTTTTAAAGATTTTTATTTAATTTTTGGCTGATCATATCATATGTCTCTAAGTTTAATTCGGTAAATACCGATTTTGCCCTTTTAAGCCATAACATGAGTTTTACAAATCCTTTTGACCCCAAACCTTTTTCTACTGATTTTATTTGATAAATAAAATATTTTGAGCATTCTGGAAATATAAAAATATCAGCTTTCTTTTAAAAACCCGGAAACGGCTCTAAATCGCCTTTTTAAGCGTTTTTAACGCATAGTATGTACTATAACCATATTAAACATATAAGGTTGATACCTACTGATGTTTTTAGTATATTTTTATAAAATAACAGTAAGTACAAGGTTTTGAACTCAGACTTCCAATTTTGACCTTTTAAGCCCTTGTGAAATTACCAAAATACCCCTAAGGTGCATAGTTTGGTTTTAAGTGATAATTTTCACATATGGGTCATACCCTACTGTTATAACATGTTAAATTAAGTATATTTACTGTATAAACCAGACCTGTAACTCAGATTTCTAATTTAACTCTTTTATAATCTTTTCAATGACCAAAATGCCCTTATGAGGCATAATTTGTGTTAAAATCCATTTTGGGCATAATAGAAGATATCTTACTGATATTATAACATATTTGGAGCATATTATCTCAGGGAACTTGCATATGACTCTTACGGTTACCCATAACGCTCTTTTCGCGTTCGTTTCGGTTTATGTAACTAGTTTTCATAAATTGACCGAGACGGGTCAAACATTATCATTTTTGTCTCAAAATCCAGAATGTATTTAGTATACCCATATTATACAAGTATTCAAACTTGTCGGGTCTAAATCACATTATATCCGGTCTTCGCTTAATCGTGCGTTTGAACCGTTTCGTCCTTAAAGCTAACCGGTCTAAGCTTAAGCTTAAATAAAGACCCGTTAGAAATCTAATAGGTTATTATAAACCTTCGTTCCAGGTTAGGAGCACCGGTAAAAGCTACTTGCATTTTGCTTGTTGTGAATTATACTTTACTCAGGTAAATACTTTTAACTTATTTTCCCTATACGGGCTTGGGTTACGGTATATAGAATACCGCTTGATCGAGCATCAAATCTTATATCTTTGGGTGGTTAATTGAATAATTTGATCGGCTCGTTTAAACAGTCTTGTTCACTTAAAGCCTTTGGGGGTTAATGACCATGTCCCGGATATCCTTGGCATCATCTTACGAGATGGCCACGACCTGAGCACGGGGTGTAGGCGTACACCTGTCAGTGTATAACTCTATATTGTGGTGTGTCTATTGATCTTTAACCCGGACAAGATCCGGGCTACTGAATGCACAAGTAACATGTAATTCGTTCACAAGATTATTATATTAAATAATTATCCCAAGTTATAAAATGTTTTGTGCCTTGAGCATTCAAATCAATTTTTAACCATTTTCAAAATGAGTCAGTTAAATTGTATTTACCAGTGTAAACTGACGTATTTTTCCCAAAAGGTTAAGTGCATGTACTACACGTAATAGGCTGGTTGTCTTCTAGAGCGTCCACAATAAGTCTCGCAAGCTTGGATGACAATAAACTGTTGAACAATATCTTATTTTATTTTGATCCGCCTGTGGATCCGTTTCAACTACTAGTGATATTTGATATTACACTTTATTAAAGTTGAAATGAATATATCTTTGCTTCCGCTGTGCATTTATATATTGTGTTGTTTGTCTATGATGATACCAACTACGTCACGATACTCCCCACCGGGCCCACCGGTGACACGTGGAAAATAGGGTTGTGACATTACATGTTTTAAATGCAAACAAAAGGGCACTTTAAACGAGAATGTCGAAATGCAGTTGCTGATGAAACGACCAATCCGTTCCGTGAGGACTATTATAAGAAGGCCATCTGTCATCAAAACAAAGCAGAATCTCCAAGAATGAAGCAGTTAGAAGATGCTCCCAAAGAAAGGTCGAGAGCATTAACCGTTATCTATGATGATGAGGGATATGACTGGAGTGTTGTGCTACCAAAAGAAGATGCAGTGGGTTTTGCATTCATGGCAAAGATTGTGCCATTCAAAGACACCCGTACTGAGGAAGAAAAATATCGTTCTAGGAAGATGTTAGCACAAACCATGAAAGACAGACATTATCGTGCATGGAAAGAGGCAAAAAGTGCAAAGAGATGGGACGCTGACAGAGAATGCTATTTGGATCCTAAGGGAAATATACTTGTGGAACCATCAACACTTCTTGTTGAGACTCTTATCGAACAAATTGAAGAACACGAGGAAGAAAGACAGAGAATGTGGGCAAGAGAAGCCGAAGAAAAAGAGAAAGAAAAGGAGTTACAGTCGAAGAAGGTCGATGATGGGATAATAGACACGACCAAAGAGATGAATACAGAGAATCTAAAGAAAATGGCAGATAAAGTGCTCACAGCGAAAGAATTAGAGGTAGATTCTAAGTCCGGAACTGAGTCAAAGAGCAAGGTCAGTTCTAATGATTCAACTAATGAGTCAGGTAAGACTGATAAAGCCAAGATTGATAGTGACTGCAAAAATTGCATGAAAGACTGCAAGATTTGTAGTACACATGCATATCTCAGTACTAAAAAGACTGAAGAACTGACTGAAAGAGTCAGAGAAGTTGAAAATCAAATCTTAAGTCGTGACAAATTGGTTAAAGCTTCAAATGATCGAATTAAGGAATTAACTGAGAAACTTGAAAAAGATAAAATTGAAGTAGACCGAGTAAGAAAAGAAAATGAAAAGTTAATTCTTGAAAATCGACAACTTTCTGAAAATCATGAGAAGTTAAAAAGGACGATTAAAGATTCTGATGAGAGAAACAGTAAAACAAGCACAGAAAATTTTCAATTGTCAGGAGTCCTTCAGTCGAAAGAAAAGCAAATCAACCAACAGTTGGATGAGATTACTAATCTGAAGCTTCAGTTTCAGGAAGCTAAGATTGAAAATGAACGCATCAATCTGAAACTCAACAGTTACAACTCCGCAAGTTTTGTTCTTCAACACATAGTTCCCAAACCCATTGGGAAGAACAAAGCTGGCGAAGATGTATATGCAGATGGAACAGGGGTTGGGTATCATCAAGTTCCACCGCCTGTGTTGAATAATTTTTCAAATAAAAAGTCTGGGTTGGTTAACAATGATGAAACAAATGAAATTAAACTTCCAGAAACAATTGACATCACATTCACTTCATCATCCGATGAAGACAGTGTTCAGTCTGAATTCGGATCTTGAGTTTCCATTAGAGAATGTGAATGTTGACAAATTGAAAAATGTGTTTAAACTGGTTGAGATTGATGTTTGTGAAATCGAAGGTTTGAAACGTTCCGAAAGACAACTGAACTTTGAAAAAGATAAATCTTACTACAAAAAATCTGTTGTATTGTACCGCCACGTTTTTCCAACAACAATCAAAACAAATGGTCGGGTGGTTATCAGGGTGGTAAGCATAATCAAAGAAGGAACTTTCAAAACAAGAAATTTGTTGAGAAAAAGGTGTTTGTGAAAAGCTCGAGTTCACACTCAGAGCAAGAATCTGGTATTTTTTCGAAAACTAATGAAGAATTCTTTGAGAAGAAAGCCTCGCAGCCTCAGACCGAAGGCACAAGTCTGGTAGTTGAGACCCGAACCTGCTTCAAATGCAATCAAGTTGGACACATTGCACGAAAGTGTCCCAACTCGAAGCCTAAGTCTGTGGTTGTCGAGAATCCGAAAAAGAAAAGATGATGTAAAGGGAAAAGCTCCAATGTTTGTTGAGAAAAAGTTTTTAAAGAAGGAAAATGGCAAAATTAAAACTGAATCTGTAAAAGAGTCAGTTAAGAAAACCGAACCCGTAAAGAAGATGGTAACTAAAAATGACAAATTTTACAAGCGGGTTGCGTCATCTCAACAAGCATGGAAGCCAAAATCTATTGAAAAGAAAGCAAGTTCTCCAAAACCAAATGTTTCAGAGTCTGCAAAACAATCATCTTCTACCACACCGGTAAAGATGAATGTTTCTTTGGATTACTATGAGAAACTTGAGAAACAAACTTCTACCCCACCAGGGAAGAAGTATGTTCCGAAGAAAGACCAACCATCTGGTCAACCTCAAAAAGATGAATTTTTCTTATATAAAGAGGTTGAGGTTGGGACTGAAGAAAGTCTAAAGATGAATGACAAAAATTTTCCGCCATTGTACACCAAAACCACAATTCTAAACGTCAAGCTACCTGAGTCGAAAGAGGCTTGGGTTGCTTCAAAATCTCACTAAATGTTTTTGAAATGTGCAGGAGCTTCCGAGATCCATCTCACGTTGGATAATGGATAGTGGAGCTTCTCGGCACATGACGGGGAAGAAAACCCTATTGTATGATGTTCGAGGGTTTAATGGTGGATATGTGGGATTTGCAGGCAATCAAGGTGGTCGTATAATTGGTGAAGGAACTTTATCGAATGGTATTGTCACGTTTGAAAGAGTGAATTATATCACCGAGCTGGAAAACAATCTTCTGAGCATCTCTCAGATTTGTGATCGTATGTATTCGACGCACTTTACAGACAAAGAATGTTTGATATTGAAGCCGGGGTTTGTTGTTCCCGAAGAGTGGGTTATCATGAGAGCACCAAGAGTCGACGATCTGTACGTGTTGGACATGAGTATATCAACTACTACCACGGGTCAGGCTCACTGCTTCATGTCAAGAGCCACTGAGAAGGAGTCACAATTATGGCATCGAAAGATGGGCCATATTCATCTGAGAAAAATGAACTACCTGGTACACAACGACTTAGTAAATGGTGTTCATCTGAAAGGGTTTCATCTTGAGGGGGAGTGTATTAGTTGTATTAAAGGTAAACAGCGAAAGAAATCTCACCCTGGAAAGAAGATGAATTCAGTCTCGAGGCCGTTAGAGAGACTTCACGTGGATCTCTTTGGTCCAGTGAATGTTAAAAGCATAACTGGTGATCTCTAATCCTTAGTTGTCACATACGACTATTCGAGATTTTCATGGGTAACGTTTCTGAAGACAAAAGATGAAACATTTGGGAGTTTGATAATAATGTTCAGAAAACTTGAAAACTTGTACCAAACTCGTATTAGAAAAATAAGAAGTGACAACGGTACAGAGTTTAAAACCAACAAAATGGAAGTATATTGTAATGAAAGAGGTATACTGCACGAATTCAGCGCGCCATACACTCCGCAGCAAAATGGAGTAGCAGAAAGAAAGAATAGGACGCTGATTGAAACTGCCAGGACGATGCTTGCTGATTCAAAACTACCTGTCAATTTCTGGGCAGAAGCAGTGTCTGTTGGTGCATACATCTGTCGTCTTCGTCTTATATCGAGTCTCGGTTTTGTTGCGGATCTAATCAAGGATGATGTCATCATTCTTGATGATGACATCATACTAGTGACATCATCTCCTGCATCATCATTACAACATACACACATGAAAACAGAATTCAGATTTGATACCGAGGTGCTGCCGGTATTCCTTGTGACTGTAATCGTTGTTAATTCAATATACAAGAGGTTTAAAGTGATATTCAAGTTGTTTCGAGTCTAGAAGTCTGTTTCCGCCTTTCGTATAGTCTAAGAACTCTTCTGAACGACTCATTCAGGTCGCGATTCGATTCTACAATTGGTATCAGAGCTCAGGAGGAAGAGATCTTGCCAAAACAGCCTGTTTTCGTCACTTTTTCTGATTTCTACATCTTCTTTTTCAAACTTAAAAATTTTTCACGGTTAAAATTAGCTCAAATTCACACATATTATGCGCAATCATGTATTAACAAATCCTGGAAAGTTTTAGAACTAAAATCAGTTTAAATCTGGTTCAAATTGGATTTTCGCTTGAAAAGTTGTTCGATCTTGCTGACGTCATCGACATTTCAAGTGGGATCCGGGTATTCATTCCGCTTGAAACGACATCTCGCTTGAGTTTACACCGTGTGTCCGCTTGAAAATGACATCTCACTTGAAATATGTTTTGATCTCGCTTGAAATTGACATCTCGCTTGAAATATGTTTTGATCTCATTTGAAAATGACGACCGCTTGAAAACACTGTCCGCTTGAATTGTTTTTCACGTGAAAAGTACATCGTGTTGTGTGTAACGTTAAACGAGATTGTTGGTTTGCATGTGAAAGATATTAAAGTGTGTCAGTTGGTTTCGTTCAAGAATTGCATGTGATATTGGTATGTCGGTCAAGCATCATCACGTGAATTCATTTGGAGTTGGTCAGTTTGCATGGGATTTGCATTGTGTCAGCCCACTACATAAAATCGGCCCAATAGGATTGATTTGTGATTGTTGATTGTCGGCTATTAAACTCAAAGTAATTGCATAAGATTGTTTGCTTTGGGACCATACATCACGTGAATAACTTTTGACAATCATTTTGTCTTGGAGTTGAAAATTAGTTTGCATGTGAATGAGTTAGGAGGTCCAATAAGACTTCAATTAGTAAACAAGTTTGTTAGCCATTTATAATCAAATAATAAGTGGTGAATTGATTTGGGTTGTGTGTAGAAATTATTGGAAATATTCAAGTGTAGAATTGATTTGAATTTTGATCCGGATCATAGCAATTCACACGATTTGACAAATTATATCTCAATTCGCATCAAACTCAGTTCGCATCAGATTCAGTCCGCACAAGAATTGTCAGGTGATTCAGGTGTTTCACTAGGTGAACCAGTTCGTTTGAAAGCTGAGTTTGTGAAATTGTTTACCGAAACATGGATTTTGAAGAAGTGTTGGCATATGTGCATTATGAATCTCAACAGTATATTCCGATAAAGCAAGAAGAAAGAATAGTCTTAGCAAAAGAAGATTCGAAAAAAGTTCCGGTTTTTGATCACTTGTCTGATGAAGAGAGTGACAATTATGAAGAGGAAATCCGGGAACTTGAATATCTTAAACAACAACTTTTACCTATAAATCATAATGGAAAGTCGTTTTATACAGGTAAAATTGAAAAGATTAAAGAAAAATAAGCTGCAAAAAGGAAGAATTAAAAGGCAGCAACTGTTAAAGAAGAGATCAAAGCTGGGAAAAAGAAAAAAACAGTAACAACTGAAGAACAAATCAAACCTGATGTGAAAAAGAAGGTTGAACAAATTTCAGCTGTCAAGATTGAGAAAGAAGAATCTGAAAAGACTGTATCTATGAATCATGAACCAGTGTTAAAGAAAGAGGTTGCAGAAGATGCACTTATCTTTGATCATTCATCAGTAGAAGAGAGTAAGGATGAAAGTGTTCATGAGGAGAAGAAACAGGTTGAAAACATTTCAGCTTTGAAGGTTGAGACGAAAGCTGATGAGAAACAGATTCCTGGGAAATGCTTAAACTGTGAAAAATCTGAGTCAGACGATGCCAAACTCTTGAAGAATGTAGAGAGTTTGACATTGGAAAACAAAATTTTGAAGGAAAATGAAAAGGTGTTTGAAGATAAAATAAAAAGTTTTGAAAATGAAAAATTAAAGATTGAAAAAGAATTTCAAAGTCAAATAAAGATTTTAAAAGATGAGAAAGATATTTTTGGTAAAAATAATCTTGAAAAACAAATTGCAATAAATTCTCATCTTGAAAAAATCATTCGACTTGAAAAAGAAGCAGAATGTGCTCAAAATAAGATCAAGGAATGGGAAGAAAAATTGAAAGTGTTTGTAAATACTTCATCAATTCCCTGTCCAAAGCCAATAAATGTTGTTCCAATAAGTGACAATTTCAGAAACTATGACAAAGTCATAGTTGAAGATTGTGATGAGAAATCTGATGATGACAATGAAAAACTTGAGAAAAAGAAATTATTTTTTAAATTAAAAGAAAAGTTTCAAGAAACTGGTTTGCAATCTACTGAAATAGGTGAATGTTCAACACAGAAACCTGTGAAGAAGAATGCAAAACAGGAACAAAAAGTAAAAATTTCAAAAGATTTTCAAAAAGAAAATAAAAGCTCATCAGATCAATCATACAATCGCAATCAAAAATCACAAAAAATCAAAAATCAAAACTAAAAAATTGTTGGTAATAAGTGGTGCAGGTTTGATCACAGTGCTTCAAAGCCAAATTCAGCTTTCAGGAGGAGTGATGATTACCACAAAGCAAGACAATGCTATGATCTGAATGTTTGGACTGAAGGTGGTGATTGGTATGATAACAGAGTGTGTTACACATGTGGTGTGAGAGGACACATTGCTGTTAACTGCCAGAATTGGAGTTATGAGACGAGAAGATGCTATAACTGCCAAATCAGAGGACACATTGCCAGAGATTGCCCAATGAGATCAAAGGGAAGATCGAGGGCTGATTCTCAGAAAATAGCAAAGAAACCAGTCAATGTCAAGCCCAAAGAACAGAAAGTTCAAGAATCTAAAGTTCAAGAACAGAAAGTTCAAGAAAAGAAAGTTAAGCTTTCACAGGGGCAGAAAGACAGACTGAGGAAGAAGAGGAAGAAAGCGAGAGAGTATCTCGAAAGGATTTTGTCCTCGGATTCAGCCGTCAAAGCGAATAACAGTTCTAATAAATCGTCTTGCTCTCCAAAGAATAACAAGTATAGCAAAACGGATTCATCAGATACAAATCTAAGGACGAAAGGGAAACAAAAGAAAGTGGAGAATCCACTTCCTGGTGATGAATTTGTTTCTCCGGAAACAAAGGAGCCAGTTGTTGGCAATGAATCTGACTCGTTAAAGTCAGACAAGCCACGTTCAGGCGATGAATCTGGTATGGTAAAGCCAGAAGAGCCAAGTGTTGAGGTAAAAAATGAGAATTCTAGTCTATCAATGGATGATGCAAATTTTCCACCATTGTTGAACAAGAATTCAAAAACACCCAAGGACAGTCAGGCTTGGGTGAATCTGTTTAAATGAAAAAAAAAACCTGACTTGCCGGAGCTTCCAGGTTTGTAAGCGTGGAGCAGGAATCGGCATCTATCTTTCTTGGTTGTTAATCATACAAGTGGTAAAGATGGTAAAGTACAGGTGATACTTTAAATTGTCAGTTTTCTACTAGTTGTAAGGTTGATGAGTGAATCTACAGTGGTTGAAGAAGCTTTACACTTATAAGTGGTAAATCAGGGACATTAAGTTGTATCTGATTTCCTACAAATGGTATTTTGAAAAACAATATGATGAACCCCTAATCTACAAATGGTAAAATCAATCAACAAAACTTATTTTCCGGAAAAACCATTTGATTAAAACAAACTTAAGTGTTTTGAAATCAATGGGAAAATATTTTGTTGTAAGGGGGAGTTCTGATTGTTTATGCCAAGTGGATGGCGAATTGAAGCGATTTGATATCGGTTGTCAATTTTTTTTAGAAAACAAACTGTACAGGTAGAGTATCAAAATTTGTTTTCAAATTTTTCTTTAAATGTGTTCGCATTTTAGGGGGAGTAAAAATTTCAGAAAATCCAAAAACATTTGAAAATTTGAAAAAGTCAAAAACATGATAAAATTGAAAATGAGTTTTTGTGTCAAAGAAGAGGAAATGATAGTACATCAGTGGACTATCACAACATGCTAAAGAAATGGAAGGTTAAAAATGTGATAAACGGTCTCACTGATGATGTGCCAGTAGGTTTTTACACATTTAGTAGATTGTGACGCGATATAAACCTAAATTTCAAACTTGCTTATATCGTGGGGAAACATCTCTTGGATATATGGGTAACCCCCGAAATCTTGTTTGAAAGGTCCCTCTTTCTGAGATACTAGGTCTTTATGCTCAGTGATATATGGGGTATTATCCCGGGACTTCTGATTTTGCGGAAGCAATGGCCTAGTCCCCGGAGAATACTTTCTGCTTGCTTGAAAAATAGCGCTGCCCTCAGCAAATTGATGAAACAATAAAATTGATAGTCATTGCTGTTGTAATACAAAAGATCCTCTAAAGGGGACACACCCAAGTCGAACCGTCATCTCTCTGCTGAACGGAAGTTCTGACCTGAGCTCTCACGGTTTCGTACTATAATTTATTCCCTTACAGATATCATCTGTGGTATACTCACCTGTAAGACTGAATACTGGGATCTTGATACGGGAGTATATTCTGAGGTGGGACACACGATTGAGTTTAAGTGCTTAAAACATTAATATAGTATCTCGGATCAGTTGAACTTTGTGTGAAAATTTAAGTGGACAAGTATACTGACAATCCAAGTGAATCGTTTAGAACATAAAATGAAATGAAGCTTAACGGTGTTGGTGATATGTCTCATAAATTGATATGATCCTCTTACACAAACTCACAAAAATATTGTCTGTGAATTTTTCTTTTCTGCATTTCATTACATTTAAAAATCCAAAAAGATTTTCGACAACTGGTGTTGGAGAGCTAATTTTCAAAATTCAAAGTGCTAAACATGATGAACAGATGGGTTGGGAGAGTGTGTTGTTTTGTAAATAAAAATGATATATCTTCAAGTGGTTAATCAAATGTTTAACATTGTAAAATCATTCTTTGATTGTGTAATTCCTGCAAATGGTTCATTAGATGGTGAGATTATTTTTACAAGTTATCATCAGAAAATTTATTGTGAGGTTGAGGATGTGTAGGTTTCTAAGAGATAGAGAGCCAGGTTCTGATACCTGAGGACTTTGTGATTTCAACATGCCAGACTGCGATCCCAACATATCGAAAGGGGGAGTCTGAAGACATCCGAGTAGAGATTGTTCATGGGGAGTTTGTTGATGCTGAAGAGGAGAAGGAGATAAAGTTTGAGGATGCTTACACTGTGAGATATTTCAGAGAGCGTTCAGACTGATAAAGACTAAAGACGTTGAAGACTCGACACTTAAGACTCGTCAACATCTGAGGGGGAGTCTGTTGGTGCATACATCTGTCGTCTTCGTCTTATATCGAGTCTCGGTTTTGTTGCGGATCTAATCAAGGATGATGTCATCATTCTTGATGATGACATCATACTAGTGACATCATCTCCTGCATCATCATTACAACATACACACATGAAAACAGAATTCAGATTTGATACCGAGGTGCTGCCGGTATTCCTTGTGACTGTACTCGTTGTTAATTCAATATACAAGAGGTTTAAAGTGATATTCAAGCTGTTTCGAGTCTATACGTCTGTTTCCGCCTTTCGTATAGTCTAAGAACTCTTCTGAATGACTCATTCAGGTCGCGATTTGATTCTACAGTGCCAGTCGCTTGTTATACGCTCAACCGGGTTCTTACGGTAAAGAAGTTCAACAAGACATGCTTCGAGCTCATTAACCTCCGCAAACCTTACCTGAAGTATTTGGAACCGTTCGGGTCTCCCTGCATAGTTCTAGAACCTTTTGGTAAATTTGGTCCCAAGAGCATTGAAGGTATATTTGTGGGATATGCAAGCCCATTAAAAAAGAGTCTTTGTTCCAAGCTTGAAGCGTATCATCGAAGTACATAATGTTGAGTGTCAAGGTTATACCATGCCACCTCAGAATCCCAGCGACTCATGGCGCTTCAATTACGATACTCTGTGGGATTCATTCGACATAGAGGAAGAACCAGAGTTCTATGACGAGTTGGATATTCTAAGAGAATATGAAGCATCACAAGAAAGATTCCCAGCAGAACCTTATAATCGTCAACGACAATCTTCGAACGATGATGAAGCAGGACCAAGCAATGCTGGAGAGAATGATGATGTTATGCAAACTCCGACATCTTCAGAAAGTGAACAAGCTCCTATCAATCAGACGGGAATCAATGATAATTTAGAATCTGATGAAAGGCCAACATTCGATCGTGGTGATTCAGAGTCTGAGGGGGAGCAAATCCAGTCTCAAGATCAAACTATTCCAATCAGTGAACAAGTCGTAAACCAGAACATTATGAATTTGGAAAGTGAGGTAGATATTCCAGGCGAGGTGATGCCAAGAACTCTTTCATACCATCCAAAAGAGTTAATCATTGGAGAGTTGCAATCAGGCGTCCGCACCAGACGACAAATTGACCAAGGCCTTACTTGTTTTTATTCTACAGTTGCTCCTTTACAAACAAAGTTTTCACTTAGTTGTTTCATTTCGCAGATTGAGCCGCGAACGTACAAGGATGCACTAACTGAAGATTCATGGGTTAACGCTATGCAGGAAGAGCTAAGTCAGTTTGAGAAGTTGGGTGTCTGGAAACTGGTGGATCTGCCTGATGGTCATAGGAATATTAACACCAAGTGGGTGTTTAAATGTAAGAGGGATGATCGAGGGGTTATTATTCGCAACAAAGCTCGACTCGTTGTCCAAGGTTTCAGTCAACAGGAGGGAATAGATTTCACTGAAGTATATGCTCCGGTTGCTAGACTCGAAGCAATCAGAATCTTCCTAGCATTTGCATCTTGGAAAGGATTTAAAGTTTTTCAGCTAGATGTGAAGTCGGCATTTCTCTATGGCAAGGTGAAAGGGGAGGTTTATGTCGGACAGCCACCGGGCTTCACCGACCCAATCCACAAAGATAAAGTTTATCTCTTGGATAAGGCGTTATACGGCTTACATCAGGCCCCGAGAGCCTGGTACGAGACCCTGTCTCAACATCTGTTAGCCAACAACTTCATCCGAGGAAAGGTAGACGCCACTCTGTTCACAAAAGAAGTCAACGGCCATCTTCTGATAGTCCAGATTTACGTGGATGACATAATTTTCGGGTCAACAAATGAACAACTCTGCAAAGATTTTGAAAAAGTTATGAAGCAGAAGTTTGAAATGTCATCAATGGGTGAGATGAAGTTCTTCTTGGGGCTTTAGGTTGATCAACTACCCGAGGGAACGTTCATACATCAGACGAAGTATGTTCATGATGTTCTGGAGAAATTCGGGATGTCAGGAATGTCACCAATGTCCACCCCGTTAGCAACGAACCATGGGATAAACCCTGATCTCACCGGAGATAAAGTGGATGAAACGTTGTATCGCTCCATGATCAGATCGCTGATGTATTTGACAGCTTCAAGACCCGATATCATGTATCCAACCTGCCTCGCAGCACGGTTTCAGTCAAGCCCCAGAGCCTCGCATATGGTAATTGTGAAAAGGATATTACGCTACCTGAAAGGAACTCCATCATTGGGGTTGTGGTATCCAAAAGAAGGTGATTTCACACTCGAGGGATATTCTGATTCTGATTTCGGATGCTGCAAAGTTAACTCTAAGTCAACAACAACGGGATGCCAGTTTTTTGGACCACGATTGGTCACCTGGCAATGTAAGAAGCAGACCTATGTCGCTTTATCCACATGTGAAGTTGAATATGTATCTGCTAGCAGCTGCTGCTCTCAGATCTTGTGGATCTAGCAACAAATGCGAGACTACGGTTTGCAATTTCTTAACTCCCCTATTTTTGTTGATAATGAGGCAGCCATTAACATAACAAAAAATCATGTTCATCACGCTAAAACGAAACACATTGAAATTCGTCATCACTTCATCCGAGATTGTTTCGAGAAGAAGTTGATACGAATAGAAAAAATCCATACCAATGAACAAAAAGCTGACTTACATACCAAAGCATTTGACAAAACCCGTTTTCAATATCTTTTGAAACTTAATGGTATGAAGTTACTATCGGTTGCGGAGGGGATCATTGGCGTAGATGAAGGTACCACTGTAGATGATGTTGAAAAGCAATCTGCAATGGTTTGTCGATTTTTTACTTATTTTGGTATTTAGGGGGAGATAGGTAATATTTTCAGAAAATACAAAAGAAAATTTTCAAAAACAATAAAAAAATTTCAAAAACCCAAAAACATGAGATATTTCAAAATCCAAAAACAATAGAAAACCGAAAAAGAGCTTGTGTAAAAAGGGAAAATGATAGTACATCAGTTAGACAGTTGCAGTATGCTAAAGAAATGGAAAGTTTAAAAGTGTTAAGCAGTCTCGCTGATGATATGCCGATAGGTTTTTATACATTTAGTAAGTTTGTTCGGGATATAAACCTAAATCATTTCTTGCTTATTACGTGGGGAACATCTCTCGGATATATAGGTAACCCCTAAAATCCTGTTTGAAAGGCTCTATTTCTGACATACTAGGTCTTTGTACGTGATGATATCTGGGGTATTATACCTGGACTTCTAATTTTGCGGGAGCAATAGCCTAGTCCTCGTATAATACTCTGCACTGCTTTATTCTTAAAGCCCCCCCTCAGCATAAAAAATGATGAAACATTGAAAAATGCCAATCATGTGATGTTGTAAAAGAAGATCCCCAAAGGGGACCCACCTAAAGCCGAGCCATCATCTCTCTGATTTTGCGGAAGCAATAGCCTGAGCTCTCATGGCCTCACGTTTAACCCCTTATAGATATCATTAGTGTGCACTCACCTGTAAGACTGAATATAGTAGTCTTGATACGGGAGTATATTCTGAGGTGGTACACGCGTATAAGTTAAGATCTTAAAACACTAAATTCGTATCCTGAACAGATTGAAATTTGTGTGAGAACTTAAGTGGATCAGTATATCGGCAATCTAGGCGAATTGTTTAATTCTGAGTATGAAATCAAAGCTTAACGGTACTTGTAGATAGTCGGCAGCTGATATGATTCCCTAACACGCTCACCAAAAATATGTTTGTAAATAGTTTACATTTACTGCATTTCATTTCTGTTTAATCTTTCAAAACTCAAAAAGATTTCATATCTTTCTAGTCTAGAAACTTTCTTAAATCCAAAAAGATTTTACATTTCTGTTTTGTTTTATCGACAATCCAAAGCGGAAAGCTGATCTTCAGACTCGCAGTTTGAGGCAGATGCAGGAAGTTTCTGAGCTGGACAGATGAGTTGGGAGCTTTTCATGTTAAACCTGTGAAAATACAAAGTTAATTCAAGTTCATTAAGTTGAAACTTGAATTTTTTTTGAAAAATGTTTGAAAAAGTTGAAACAAAATGTCAGTTTGTTTCGTTTCGGGTTAACCAAGGTCATTAAGTTGGACTTGGTCGGCAAATTAAGTACCTAGGGTCGTTAACTTGGACCTAGATACTTAAGTGGATTTCTAAAAACTGATAAAATCTGAGAAAACAACAAAAGGTCAAAATGTCAAAATTTTGAAAGTCAAATGTGTGCTTCGCTCGAGTGGTAATCCGACCGGGTGGCAATCCGGTCGGACAGCCATCCTACTCATATGACACTATATATAGAGGGTCAATGTTTCAGTCAAAGGTTTACTCGCTCGAACTGCTACCCTACTCTCTTACATTTTTCATTTCTGATCTTGATTTTCTTCATACTTCTTTGCACAAATCGTTGGATCGTTGGTTAGCACAACTTTTACAATGGCAAAGGTAAGTGTTTCGAGATCTAAACTGATAAATTTGATGTTTTTACTATGAGTTCTTGATGTCATCACTGTCGGACTTTTAATGACAGATCTAGGCAGTTTTAGGCTGTTTTGATGAAATCTAAGCATAAGGTTTTGATCACGAGTGTTAGATCTACGAGTTTACTGTCTTGATTTGCCCCATAACTTGCTAGATCTAGGAGAATTGAAGTCTAGTCGAGTTGGTATTTGGTTGAGTTTTTATCAAATTAAACCCTGATTAGAACGAATTAGACAATAATGAACATAGAGTTTTGATCGCGCTGAAATTTTCTACGAAGATCAGTGTTCAATTTGATGATTAGTCTTAGAAAATTTTTTGATGTTTATAATGAGTTCATGTTGTTCTTCATATGTCTTTGACTCGAGTGGCAATCCGACCTAGTGACCATCCGACCCATAACATGTTTACTTGTTAAATTTGTTAGGTAATTGATGACTTGAAATTTGTGCTTATTTTGGCAACCCGGTTGGGTGGCAATCCGACCGAGTGGCAAATCGTTCCAAAGTTCACTCTTGCAACTGTTCATCTCTTGTAATGACTCGAGTGGTGATCCGGTCGAGTGGCAATCCGACCGGACAACCAATTCATTCACATTACTATAATTTGAAATTTGTGTACTTTTGTCATTGACTCTAATGGGAACTCGGTCGAATGGCAACTCGACCGGGTGGTAATCCGTCCCAAGGCATTCATTCTCAAAGATAACTAAGCCATAAGTATCCTTTCTTGTTACATGACTCGAGTGACAACTCGGTCGAATGGCAATCCGACCGAGTGGTCATTAGACTCACATTCTATTGACTTGTGTTGACTTATCATTTCTCAAAAGGCAATCCGGTCGGATGACAATCCGGTCGGACAGCCATCCGAACCACTGTACTATGTATGGTGACATTTTCAGTATTAGAAAATTTTTGAGAAATTTCAAGAACTATATCTTTTGTCAAATTTTTCTGCAGGACTGGGAAAAAACGCATAACATCTACTGTTTATTGGAAATGCAATATACTGACAAAACTGTAGTTGAAGATATTGCAAAATTCTTGACGGAAAGCAGGATTGCTAAGGCGTTGACTGATAAAACTATAGTTTATGAATCGCATGTTAGACGATTTTGGAACTCTGCAAGATATGAAGAGAAGGATAAGACGATCTACTCTGCAGTAACAAAGAGATGAGAATGGACAGAATGTTGATTTGGAAATTAAAATCAATGTTGGAGATGTGAGACGTGTGTTAGATTTAGGTGATTCTGAAAATGATCCCACCATTATTTCGGAACGTCTTTCCAAAGGATTATGGTGCAGGATGGGATTCACAGGACACATAAACGGGAAGATGGCAAAGACTATGTTCTGTCATTCTTACAAGTTTTTGATACATTGTGTTATTCATGCGTTATCACACAGGAAGGGCGCATATGATGAAACATCTGACTACATCATGAACATTATTGCTTGCCTCATTTTGAATAGGCCGTATAATGTTTCACAAGTGATATTTGACTACATGGTTGAGAATGCGAAAGCTGGAAGCAAGAAGTATATTATGTATCCTCGCTTCGTACAGATGTTGATTAATGATAAGTTCAAGGATCTTGAGAAGAATAATGATGATATTTTAGGTCTGAGGCACATGACAACAGAAACATTCAGCAGACTTATTAAGGGTCCTGATCCAGGAGTGAAAGGAATGATATGCAGGATTAACAACCCAGCATATATTGCTCCAGAGGACGATGCTTGGAGACATCAAAACAGTGATTCTGATAATGAAGATGAGAAGATGAGTCAGTTGGTTGAGAAGAAAACCAGATGGTGGTTTGTGAGAGATGGTTAGAGAAAGAGAACTCCCAAGACATCCCCTACAGTTTCTATTCCGAAGATTGTAGTAAAGGGTATAGTGAAAGGGGGAGTCCTAAGGTAGTTAAATATTTAATCTGTTAAATGTTTCTAATGAATTTGTTAATGTTTGTTTTGCAGGGCCTTCTGTAGAGCCACAGCAAAGATTGGTGGATGAAACAGTATTAGATCCATTTGAGGTTGTTCAACAAGGAGCTGATTTGCTGAAGCATTCACTTGAAAGCTATCTGAAAAAGAATGAGGAAGTTGCTGCACAGAAAGAACAAAGCTCAAGTGTTCAAGATGAAGGTATCAAAGTTACAGAGCCTGAGGGTGTTGCACAAGATGATTCAAGTGAAGATGATTCTGAGGCTACTGAGTCAGAGTCAGAGCTCGACCCAACAACACTTGGTAGAGGTAAAGCTCAGCTGAAGAAAAAGCCTACAAAGAAGCAGAAAGCATCGGATGAAGAAGACTCTACCTATATACCTGATGAGCCAAAGAAACAAAGAGGGAAGCGTAAAGCTGTTCAAGCCGGAGTCATTCCGAGAAATGTGCGTGCAAAGAAAGCTGGGGCTAAATCACAAAAAGATCAAGGCGGCAAAGGCGAAAAGTATGTTACAACTTCAAAGATTCATGAAGCAGAAAAGATTCAAAGGGTTGAAATTCAAAAGGAGCCTGAAGTTCATAGTGTTGAAGTTCCAAAAGCTCCAGAGGTTCAAACACAAAGAGTGGTTGATGTTGAAGTTCAAAAGAAAGCTGGTCACGATGATTATGTTGAAGTAACTGAAGTTAGAGATTTTACTACTCAATTTCCACCAATACCAGAAAATATCGAGATTCCAGAGTCTTCACACCCCAAAACTACAGATGATTTGTTTGGAAATCTTCCACCTGCCTCAGGGGATCCTTTAGAAGATTTAAATTTTGGAGATGACTTTGATGTGTTCAACAATGAAGCCGTAAAAGTATTGGTAAAGAAAGTTGCTGAACTTGAAAAAGAAAAAGCTAAAGCTGAAGCAGAGCGTGATGTTTTTAAAGGGCAGATTGAACAATTGATGAAAGCTCATGATGAAGCTAGAATGGTTTTGATAGATCAAGAGGAAACGATAAAGAAAATGAAGGATGATGTTCATGATAACTCTAAAGTGTTCGAACTCTTGACAGCAGAGATTGCTACATTGAATGTGAAGATAAAGAATTTGCAAGATGTGAATCAAACTCTGAACCAGCTTCTAAGTGAAATGAGTGAAGCTTCATCGAACGAAATGAAGGTGATGAAGTTAGAGATGGAAGCTATGAAAGCCGACAAAAAGGGTTGAAAGATAATCAGCTCAATATGTTATATGCGGTCATGGAAAGTCACCTGAAGATAGATGTTCATGCTGCTTTCAATAATCTTGAAGTCAAGAGAGCTGAGGAAAGAAGAGTTGAAAGAGAAAGGCGACTGGCTGAAGAAGCCACACAAAAGAACAAAAATGTTATTGAGGAAACTCAAGAAGCTGGCGGGTGTTCATGCCAAACTGATGTTGAAATGATTGAAGCTGAAGCAGATCCTCTGGGATTCGTGCTAGTTGGTGAGTCTTCTGAATCATTTGATCCTTATGAAATTATTCGCCGAGTTGGTGCTATTCAGAAGAAAAAGAAGGCAAAAGAAATGTTGGTGTTAGAATGGAAAACACAACAGTTTGTTCTTGTTGGTGAACCATCCTCAGTGCCTTATAGCATCAAAGAGATTGTTCGCCAAGTCAAAATTGAAGAAAGGCAAAAAGAAGCTAAGAGAGCTCGTGCAGAAATTGTTGAAAGTGATTCTGACTTGGAAATCCTTGGTGATGAAGAAGAAGATGAAAATGACGATGATGATAAGTCTGATAAGAAAGATGATAAAGATGACAAGAAAAATGATGATGATGATCAAGGTGTATCGGGATTGCTGGTTGAGAATCCTAATGTTGAACAAAGAATTGAAGACTTTCTGAATGATCAAATAAACGAACAAGAGGATGATGATCAGCAAGAAACTTCCACATCTGGAAAACAGCACGTTGATCAGGTATTCCTCACAAATCCTACTGTGATTTATCTGAATGCTCAAAATGAGGGAGAGATACAGATTCAGAGTTCAAGGGCAGAAATGTTGGAAGAGCTGGGTTTGAATGATGGAAAATTCAAGTTCGATATTGAAGATGAGATACCTCAGTCATCTGAAGATGTATTTGAGCCTAGGTATGCTCATGAAGCTGATCACTACAATGATGTAATTGTTGAAGATGCTTCAGATTCATCGGATGAAGAACCTGATTTTCACTATTCTTGAGTTGATGAGACATTTCCTTCTTTTGCGGAAATGTTCAAAGATCGTAATGAAGATGAAATAAGGAGAAAGATTGTGGAAAAAGTTTCAAGTGAAGGTGTTCCAGAAACCATCCCAAGAGAAAGATTAGCTGAAGAAAGGAAAAAGTGGTTCAAAGTAATGCCAAAAGAGAGGAAGACTCTTAGGGCACTTCAGTTCTTCACTAATAACAAAGACATATCATGGGGAGACATCTTATCGTGGGGTTATCTGGAAGATTTACAGGTCTACGCCATCAGACGGGAACAGGGAGTACAGTACTTCGAGTTTTTGTCAGATATCAAAACTCTTCTGTGGTGGGATGTAGATGAGCTGGTGAAGACAAAGAATATAAAGCAATTTTATCATGGTCTGGATGTGAAAGTACATGACCAACACTTGTGGGATTACATAAAGCAGCAGGCCAAGGTTGGATATCCTGACTGGGAGCCTCAAAGACCAAAGCAAATTGTCACAATATTGGAAAACGGAGAGAAAGATATAACGTTAGATATCAAGCCTCCGAGATGTTTGAAGAATATGCCTCTCAGAGCAATTGAGCAAGATTTTCATGATCTATTCCAAGGGTGGTTGTACAATGAAACAACGGCTGAGGCAGTAATCTCTCTGTACGACAAGTCCACAGGAAAGTCACGAAGAATCAGTATTCTGGATCCGATGTGGCGTGTTAACTGTTCGAAAAAGGATATCGACTGCTTGTTTTACAACAAGATTGTTTATGAGAAGAAAGACAAAGAACAACCGTTGCAGTATCAAACAATTGTGGATATGTGTTTTGCCCAAGACATCAACTCAGGAAGATATTGGAAGACGAATTAGAGAGATCTTGAGATTGATGAGTTCCTAAAAAGGTACAAACGAGAACAAAGATTTAAGAAGATTGCTGATAGGGCAGCTGAGCTTGGCAAACGCAAATTGGGAAAGTCAATACCAACGGATCAAACGCCAATCGAGGAAGAGGAGAACAAGATTCCCAAATGGGATCGGAAGCGTGATGGTGATCTGGTTTACAGAAAATGGTGGATCGATGAAGGCAGGCATATAAGGCGAAGAATGTTAGAGGAAAAAGCAGAAAAGAGAAGACAGAGAGCGCGAGGACGAAGGCGCAACAGGAAGAATTGAAGACTATGCTGGAAGGAACTACAGCTACATCCGAGGGGGAGTATGTTAGTTCATACGTCTGTAGCTTCCGTTAGCATTTAGTCATATTTTTGTATGTTTTGTATACTTGTATGTTATTATGTATGTAGAATGACAGCTCAGGGAATGGTTCTGTATTGTAAAGATGATTTCCGACGGCTGACATGTGTCATCCGGTCGGATGGCCATCCGACCGGATAGCCATCCGAGCGGACTCCTACTCGGTCGGACAACATCTATCTCATTCCTGAGTTGCCTATAAATACCCCATCAGGGTATGTCATTTAAAACTTTTGACTCTAGAGAGAACTCTGTCAAGTCTGACTTCTACAGGCGTTTTTGTACTTTCATAACAGTTGAATAGAAAGATCAGACGGTGTTTAAGCGTTGAATACTTTGTCGTACATTTGTGATTTGATCATATGGATTCCACACATTAGTCAAAGTCGATTCATCTAAGTTCCTGACGAACAGATCCTATATGAGGGACCAACAGTGACCCGATTTGGGCCTTACCAAGTTCTCTTCTAACTTATCTTATTTCGCTGCTTACTTAACTCCCTAAAGTTAGAAGTTGGTGTGTAAATGTGTAATGCTATTTAGACCACAAATCATTAGCAACATCTCTTACACGTTTGAAAACAAGAGGACTCATTTAGAAAAATGAAAAAAGAAACTTGTTAAAGTGTTGCATTGTTAGAATTGATTTCAGAACCCAGATCGGATAGCAATTACCAACTGTCTTACCAGTCACATTTTCTGTGTAAATTTGCAATTCTGCTTATCTTTTGATTTAGATTAATTTTTTTACAAAACATATAAACATAAATAATTTTCAAAAAATGGATAATGGAATAGTAAATGAGATTTAGGCCAGAAGAATAAAAGCATAACTCGGGTATCCAAAACTTCGGACACTGATTCAGATAGTAAAACAGATATCCAAAAAAAAACTATCAGAAATTTCCGGATATCCGAACTTGAACACACATGTCTCCTTGTTGGATAATCTTGATATGACGGGTTGACGGGTACGGGTCATGAGTTAAGAATCATTTGGGTCAGCTGGTTAAATGGCAGTTTATTTAATTGTTTTACTTTAGGGAGAATCTATTCGCACACCCCCTATCTATCTACACACCTTACTTTTTCAATACGCATCGTATAGGCCTATACGATGCGTATTGGTTCAAAAGTCAAATCTGCATGTGTCAGTTCTTATCTGGCGGCTGACTTTTTTTCAATACGCATCGTATAGGCCTATACGATGCGTATTGGGTTCAAAAAGCATCGTATAGGCCTATACGGGTCGTATTGCTTTGGGGTTTTTTTTTACAATTTTTTGTTTATATTTATTCATAGTTTTAACAAAGTTTAATAAAAGAATTATTTTATTTATTAAACAAAAACATTTTTAAAAATTTATCATGTCGTATAGGTTTGGTACATGTTTATTATACTATACTATCTACGAACCGTATTCTATACTACATTTTTTTACATATTTTTGTAAACATTTAATCATAGTTTTAACAAAGTTTAATAAAAGAATTATTTTATTTTTTAAACAAAAAACATTTTTAAAAATTTATCATGCGTATAAGTTTGGTACATATGTATTATACTAAACTATCTATGTTATAATCGTATTATATACTACACTTTTTTTAATTTCTACTTACAAGTAAAACATTTAAAAAAAACTAAGATATAAAACATTTTTTATACTTTATAAAACAGAAAAAAAAAACATGAATTTTGAATCAATACGCATCGTATAGGCCTATACGATGCGTATTAATCTGCTATACGATACAACATAGGCCTATACGATCGTATATGGCATAATAAGAAAACTTGTTTTTATCATGTTTTCCGTGGTTCAACGCGTATACGTGTCTTTTTTTTGACGAACTTTCGCATATTTTGTCATTTTATAACGTATACCTTCAACATGCGTCGTTTCGGTGTCGTTCGGTTGCGTGCGATTATCATAACCTATGATTACGTACAGTTTTGTTTGAAATCCACTTGTATTGTATAATGTGGTATTATATGTATTTTGAGATATTTTAGCGTATTTTAGAGTATTTTTTAGAAAACTTTGTTAAAACCATCAACAAATGTATAAAAAAATTTGTAAAAAAAAAAAAGACTTAACCAAATACGACCCGTGCTCATACAGGACCTATACCTCATCTATACTATACTACATTATACATGGTATTCTTAAAAAAAATTAAGGAAGTTTTTATTTAAAAAAATAAATATTTTTTTAGAAAACTTTGTTAGAACCATAAACAAATGTATAAAAAATTGTAAAAAAAGACTTAACCAATACGGCCCATGCTCATACATGACCTATACCTCATCTATACTATACTACATTGTACATGGTATTCTTAAAAAAAATTAAGGAAGTTTTTATTTAAAAAATAAATATTTTTTTAGAAAACTTTGTTAAAACCATAAACAAATGTATAAAAAAAAACCTTAACCAATACGACCCGTATAGGCCTATACGATACGTATAATATCCCCGAAATTACTAAAATACCCCTGTTTTTTTGATAAATTCAGGGGTATTTTTGAGAAATTCAGAGTTTAATACGCATCAAATAAACCTATACGACGCGTATTAATCTGCTATATGATACAACATAGGCCTATACGATCGTATATGACATAATAAGAAAATTTGTTTTTATCGTGTTTTCCTCGGTTCGACGCGTATTTGTGTCGTTTTTTGACAAACTTTCGCATATTTTGTCATTTTATGACGTATACATTCAACACGCCTCGTTTCGGTGACGTTCGGTTGCGTGCGATTATCGTATTCTATGACTACGTACAGTTATGTTTGAAAACCACTTGTATTGTATAGTGTTGTGTTATATGTATACACGCGTGGAAATATCATTAGTTGCGTATTTTGACGTATTTTTGCATATTTTGACGTATTTTATCGTATTGTTGTGTATTTTAGAGTATTTTGACATATTTGAGCGTATTCTGATGTATTTTAGCTTATTTTAACCTATTTGTAGGTTATTTTAACGTATTTCTGCGTATTTTAACGTATTTTATCGTAATTTGACGTATTGTAGTGTATTGCAACGTATTTTAGCATATTTTCATGTATTTTAGCGTATCTTAACGTACTTTTAGTGTATTTTAGAGTATTTTAGCGTATTTTCGCATATTTTAGCGTACTTTAGAGTATTTTAGCTTACTTTAGAGTATCTTAGGATATTTTCGCATATTTTAGCGTATTTTGACCTATTTTAGCGTAGTTTAGAGTATTTTAACGTAATTCGGCATATTTTAACGTATTTCGGCGTATTTTAGCATATTTTAAAGGTCTCTCTCTAAAAGATGCAACTTTACGGCACGCTTACCTTAATCACATTTTCCATGGAGTCACAGATCCGATAATAGGGCCAACGGATCTTATGCCCACCCGAGACCGACCTCTAGTTGTGCATTGTATTTTAAAAAAAAATATACGGGACATTTACTACACCTATATATGCTCATACAGGACCTATACCTCATCTGTATTATACTACATTGAACATGGTATTTTTAAATAAAATAAAGAAGTTTTTATTTAAAAAAATATTTTTTTTAGAAAACTTTGTTAAAACCATAAACAAATGTATAAAAAACTGTAAAAAAGACCTAACCAATACGACCCGTGCTCATACAGGACTAGCGTTGAGCAAATTGGACCGGTACCGGTACCGAATTTACCGAACCGGGTACATTTTCGTTACCGATTCGGTACCGACTTTTGACATTTTCGGTACCGGTATCGTACCGGCACCGAATCGATACCGGTACCGAACCGTACCGGGTATATTTGGTACCGGTACCCACTTTTGGAATTTTCGGTTCCGGTACCGGTCGGTACCAAGCTCATCACCGAATCGATACCGGTACCGAACCGTACCGGGTATATTCGGTACCGGTACCCACTTTTGGAATTTTCGGTTCCGGTACCGGTCGGTACCAAGCTCATCCCTATACAGGACCTATACCTCATCTATACTATACTACATTATACATGGTATTCTTAAAAAAAATTAAGGAAGTTTTTATTTAAAAAATAAATATTTTTTAGAAAACTTTGTTAAAACATTAAACAAATGTATAAAAAAATTGTAAAAAAAAAGACTTAACCAATACGACTCATACTCATACATGACCTATACCTCATCTATATATACTACATTGTACATGGTATTTGTAACATTCCCAAAATTTTTAAATAAAGTTATTACCCGAATAGATCATTGGTAATTTGACCGACAAAAATATAAGGTATTTTGACAAACGTAGGAACCGTTTAATAAATTTTATTTGAACCTACTTCATTTTTAATGAAACTTGGTTCAAACTGTAGACAAAATTATTCTCGTTCTAAATGACATATTTATTGTTTTGTAAAACGTCATACTTTAGAAGTTATACGCGTTAAATAAGTGAAGCTGCTAAATTAATTATAATAATACAATAACATTAAATTTAAACACTAAGCATTCGAAATTTAAGTGTACGGTTGTTTTGTGATATACATGAAATTAAAGGAAAAATAAATAAAATAAAATAAAAATCAACAACTAATGAAAGCTATCTACGTGTGTGCAAGTGTAGTGTACAATTCAAGACTTGAAATTAATGCCAAAAGTGTACGTGGAGGTTTTTGGCATAAGCCTCAAGCTCATCTTGAGTATAAATAGGAGGCATACAAGCACAGATTCAATTGCTCCTTTCTTTCTTTCTACCATCTTTATGTGTCACCAACTTTCCATTTCTATTATTCTATTTTTATTTTCAATAATAATAATAATAAAGTCTTGCCCCGTTTTAAGTGTTTTAACCCCTGATCACTGATACCCTGTCCGACTGACGTAGGGCCCCGTAACGTATGTCAAGGCTCTGCCTAAATTCGTTGGGGTTCTGTCTCGTGACGTAGGGATAAAAGTGGAAATGGGTTACTATACTTAATATGAGTGCATTATATATTTTATTAAATAATCCAGAAGTTATACCAAGATATATCAACCCTCCAAAAATATTTCTGACACCCCTAATATATTTAGAATAACCCTATATGTCCTAAAATACACCCCGTATACGAAAACCGGCCCCGAATAACCTTTATTTCTTTAAAAAACAAATAAACTAAGTTTTACCAACCGCTCGCGGGTCGCGAAGACCTTGTCATCGACTTACGCGGCCCGCGACAGCTCAATATCCAGAAAACACCACAAACCGCCACGTGTCGATGACTCAGCAAACCCTAGCCTCCTTTTCTGGACCTCGCGGGCCGCGTAGCCCTTAGCTACGTCTTACGCAGGCCGCGTAAAACTTGAAATCAGCCCCTATAAATAGAAACGATCGGCTGTTCATTCAATTCGTTCAGAATTCAATTTTCTCTCTCAATTTATGTAGCATAGGCCCTATACCCGGGCATTATATCCCCCTAAATAACGAAGTTCTGCCCCGTTGTAAGTATCATAACCCTGGATACGTATTAGATACGCTGCCCGATTGATCTAGGGTTCCGTAACGGCTGTCGTGGTTCTGCCCGACATAGTCGTTAGAATACCGTCTCGGGGAGGGTATTACTAATGTTAAAATGAGTTATTATACTAACACGTGTGCATTGTTTAATTAATAGATTGTAACCAGGAAATCACAAAGGAAAGGCCTATAATAGCAATGTGAGTAATCCTTCTTTTGTGTAAACCTTTTTGTGAACTGTTTTTACAAAACCTCACTTAATTAATTATATATTAAGCAGTTATTGAGTATTTGTAAGAATAAAATTATCATGAGTATGTTGGGGTTTTGTATACAAAATTTGTTACCATGGATGTTAATTGATATAACTTGGAAACAAATGTAATTGCGAGACCGCCCTCAATATTGTACAATGGTCTTTATTAAACTTGATTAAACTGGGATTCACTCACCAGTATTTCCTGCTGATAAAATGTTTTAAACACGTGTTTCAGGTAACTTAGTGTGAAGCCAATAAAAGCCAGCTGAAGAGCACTGAAGGCTTAGAAAAGTGGCAATAAAAGTTACCTAATTAAAAAGGAGAATTGTTTTCAATGATTGGGATTATTCCCTATAAAGGTATCAACATGAGAAATCGGGTTTTATCCCATTTCTTTATTTTAAATATTTTTGGTGTTTAACTCTGATAAAATATTTTCTAACTACGGTCCTGATGAAAATTTCCGCTGCCAAATTAATAAACACCGATACCACTGAAACTGGTTCACGGCCGCCTGCTCCCGGGATAGGGATCGGGGGTTGTGACAGAAGGTGGTATCAGAGCTATGCCACTGGTTTAAGCCCTTTAGGTGTTCTTCCAATACCTAAACCCTTAACCATTTGTGTTAGGAAATTAATATCTTATGTGTTATCATGTGAACATAAAATCTTAATGTGTTTATTATGATTTTTATGCCATTTAACGAATCTTGAATTTCCAATATTTGTTACCCATATCTGTATCTTACACTTATGCTATAATATATATATATATATGTATATATATATATATATATAAATGATATATATTAATAATATCATGTCTTAAGTAAATTTTGTGATATATACCATACCAATATATTATTATGATATTGATATTAATATTAGTATATTAACCAGAGATGTAAAATAACACCTTTAGGTACGATATCACTAAAATATCATAATATAAAATGTTATTCACTGAAAGAAAGATATTTTACTTAATTTAAAGATGTGTATTTAGCAAAGTTTTGATAACACATATATTTTGTTAAAATATAATATTTCAGTATTATTTAAATACAATAAAATACTTTGTAAATCACTTTATAATTCTTTATCGTATTATTAAATATTAAATATTATTTATCAAAATTTGATAAATTACGTAATATTCAGAAATTATGTGTAAAGTCAATATTTATGATAATTAATACATTAGAAAAAAAATTTATATACATATGCTCTCTAAAGAAAAATTCTTTAAGATATGCTGTTATTATTATTATTATTAATATAAAACATTAAACCAAAAATATTATTAAATTCTGTTTTAAATTAAACAAATAATAGTAATAATATTTTTAGAAGAATAAAATATTTGGCTCTTGAATAAAGTTGCACTAGAAAGAATTTTATAAAACGTAATCCTTAAATTTAATAATGAACACGAATTATTACAATTCGACGATTCTAAATTTTAAACACATATAGGTATACCACAGAAGATGCAAAATATTTTATAAAACAGTATTTATGAAACCAGAATACATACAATAACTTGATAGGGGAAGGTTCATTTGAGAAGAAATTTAATATGAGAAGAAAAAGAAGAAAGGGCATATTAGTAAAATACTATTTCATTTATAACTCATATCATTAATTTTTCTTTTCTTTAATTAATTAGTCAACTAATCATTAATTTTCCTACATATAATCTACAAAACCTACACATATCAAAATTTTCCTACATATACCCTACACATTATACAATTTTATCCTACACAGTCGAAATTTATCCTACACACCTCGAAATATATCCTACACAACTCGTAATTTGTTCTACACAACTAGTAATTTATTCTACACTTTAAATTAAGTTGTTTTTTTAATTTGGAAAAAACTATATATTTTGAAAATGAGTTACAAATTTAATTTAGTTAGTTATTAAAGGAGAAGAATACAAATTAATGATTTATGTAAGTTTACCAATATACCCTTATATTAAAATTAAATGCAAATATTAAATGAAGTAAAATGAAGCATTCTTATTGGTTGAAACTTCTTCTTTTTTCTTCTTACAAAAAAATTCTTCTCATTTGAACCTTCCACTAACTTGATATTATGTAATTAAATGATTTTAATACATAATACATATGTATCAACAGGAAATAACATAAAACTTATTTGTAAGTCAAATATATGTATATTTTACGACTTGTACCAATATTATAAATAATATTTCATCATGAAGTAAAATATGTACTAAAATATTTAGTACGGCATAACAATATTGTTTAAAATATATATACATATATTTCTAAAGGAAACACGTTTTACCATTTGATAAGTTCGTTTCATTTCTAAAACTATAGATAAGTCATATATATATATATATATATATATAATATATATATATATATATTATGATAGAAGAATAATACTTCATTCTAAATATTTCTTAATATATTAAGAATTGAATTTTGAAACACCAGACTTTGTATTCTATTTACGAATCTTAATTACATAGATATAATAAATTAAGAATTTAAATTGAATTATAAATATGTTATAACAGAAATTGAGTCAACCTGTCAAGATTAAAATTGCTCTAAAAATAATCCAGAAAATTATATCTCTATTAAATTTATTCTTTCTGATGAATTCCCTTTTTGTTCTAAAATATTATCTTCAATAAATTTGATAGAAATTTATTCGGTTAATATAAAGGAACAAACAAAGTTATGAAAATAAACATGATAGTTAATACAATTAATTAACTGGAATTTTCATAAACTGATATTATAAAAGAAATTTTAAAACTTTATAATTATACGTATGTATATACAAGACACAATTTTTAATATATAAGAATTAAATGTCTTCTGTAAAAAGACAAGCTTTTATATAACAGAAGAAACAAACCTACATGTTTACTTAAGATCTATTTTGATACCCAGCTTTAATTCAAAGGATACCTTAAGGATATCTGTATTAGTACCACCTCTTGAAAAACAATAAATGGGTCAAAGACGAAAAATCTCAGAATTTCATATAAAGCTTTTATCTTTATATACCTATCCAGCCATAAGCCCTGGAAATATAAGTAAATTAAGGCAATATAAAGGCTATTACATCAAAGGAAGAAAACATATAAGATTCCATTTTCTTTATAATTTGATAAGATATATAATAAAAGAAAAAGTTAAGATATAACATGTATATGTTACCTTAAATATTATCGCATAATACTAATAGTTATGATTAGGATGATGCTAAACAAAATATGCCTGTATAATTGCTTAGTTCTGTGATAATTATATCTGAACATGTTTGTAATTCAGATGTCAAAGGAAATGGCATGTGATCAAGAAATTCAGGCTAGTAACGAAAACTCTTTGGATAGAAATACAATAGAAAATATAATAGCTCAAGGAATATCGAATGCCATACCTTCGATCATTAAAGTTATTAAAATTTATGTGCTTATAAACGAAGATCGTACTATACACTGTAGGCATACCCATCACTTCATACCTAGCCCTAGTATCAACGGAAGTCATGATATTCATATCAAAACTCCATCTTCCAAACGAAAGAAAACCACAACCTATGGCTACTCCTATAAGGAATTCTACTCTAACAAATCCTCCAAGGACAAAGGAATGAAACCAGAAATCGCACAACCTACCAGCAACAGCAAAAAGCACGCAAGAGAACGTTATTTTAAGAGGACACTTCTTTGTAATTTCTGCAAGAAAGTTGGACATGTAGAAGAAGAATGTAGAAGGAAAAGGGAAACTAACGTATGTTACAAATGTGGAGATCTAGGCCACTTCTATCGCTACTGCCCAAAACTATCTAAGGCCCCCGACAACGAGAACAGAAACCCAGATGAAGCTAAGAAGAACGCATAAACACCATAAACCATAATAACTTTTAAAATAAAGCACCCTTATATTTTGTCTGCACTTAATTATTAGTTGACTTTTAATTCCGATCAAAACTTCATCAATAAAAGGTCTTTGTTTTTCCTTTTATAAAGTCAACTCTTATTTGTCTCATCTCTTGACCAATTTCCTATGTTGTACGTGCATTGGTTGTCATGCATGTGAATTCAATTCAAAAAGATCATCTACTCATGAGTCTTAATAAATTCCCCCCCCCCCCCTCTGATTTTAAAATGCTGACTTTTGAGTCAACCGATTTCTTGAAAAAAAAAAAAAAAAAACTTCTCTTCTTTTCAAAGTTGCCAGATTTTCATTAAAACCATTTCTTGTCAATACATACATCTATTGTTGGAATATGTCCAAACCAAGCTAAATTGTTTGAACTTGTTCACAATACCCATTCAATTCAAAATCCCATATGATGAATTGAGATCATCATATTCGAGGTAATCTCATTTTCTGAATTTCGATATATTATTTGTTAAAACACGACACCTTGTGGTGACAATTTCTTTGAAACTTGAACTCATTTCATTTTCACACCGAGGTACGAATTTATCTATTTATTGATTCATTATCCTAAACCAGTCTTAATGCAATTTTGTGTTAAGATAAATGTACCTCCAGTAATTCTTTCATCTTTGAATTGATTCCACATTATTTCTTCAATTGAAATATCCTATCTTTTGAAATATCTAGATTCGCTTCCTTGAAACTTTCAGTTAATTTCGAAAACGGTGAATTCGTTCGGTCACCATACTTATTGAATTCTTTCAGTCACTACAACACCTTGCGGTGTCTGTATAAATTTGTAGCCTGTGCTAATAGTAAACCCTAATCATACATCATTCGTTTGACTCATCATTCAACTATTCTTGATACAATTATGTATTAAGACCATGATACACTAAATTCTATTGTATTGTCCAGTGTATCCTTGCCATTTAAATAAACGTTATTGATTTCTGGGTTGATCATTGACAAAATCATTTTTCATACTTCCATTCACAAATTGAGATTATTGATTCAGAATCTCCCTCAATTGATAATCAAAGTAAGTTCTTTCTGGCATTGAATCCTATTGTTTCTACAAGTCATTGCACTTCGAACTATATGCCTCTCTTTTGATTTGTGAAACTTAGTCACCTTGATAATGGTATCATTTCATCTCATTCAGTTAACATAAATCCCTGAAAGTAAGTTTTGAGACCAGTAAATTCCAACTATTCTATGATATCTTTATATTTATCTTATTGATTCTATCCCAGACACCTGGACGTAACGTAACCCCAAGAAAATATCGTAGCCCAAATCTCGAGGACGAGATTTAAAACAAGGTGGGGAGGATGTAACATTCCCAAAATTTTTAAACAAAGTTATTACCCGAATAGATCATGGGTAAATTGACCGACAAAAATATAAGGTATTTTGGCAAACGTAGGAACCGTTTAATAAATTTTATTTGAACCTACTTCATTTTTAATGAAACTTGGTTCAAACTGTAGACAAAATTATTCTCGTTCTAAATGACATATTTATTGTTTTGTAAAACGTCATACTTTAGAAGTTATACGCGTTAAATAAGTGAAGCTGCTAAATTAATTATAATAATACAATAACATTAAATTTAAACACTAAGCATTTGAAATTTAAGTGTACGGTTGTTTTGTGATATACATGAAATTAAAGGAAAAATAAATAAAATAAAATAAAAATCAACAACTAATGAAAGTTATCTACGTGTGTGCAAGTGTAGTGTACAATTCAAGACTTGAAATTAATGCCAAAAGTGTACGTGGAGGTTTTTGGCATAAGCCTCAAGCTCATCTTGAGTATAAACAGGAGGCATACAAGCACAGATTCAATTGCTCCTTTCTTTCTTTCTACCATCTTTATGTGTCACCAACTTTCCATTTCTATTATTCTATTTTTATTTTAAATAATAATAATAATAATAAAGTCTTGCCCCGTTTTAAGTGTTTTAACCCCTGATCACTGATACCCTGTCCGACTGACGTAGGGCCCCGTAACATATGTCAAGGCTCTGCCTAAATTCGTTGGGTTCTGTCTCGTGACGTAGGGATAAAAGTGGAATTGGGTTACTATACTTAATATGAGTGCATTATATATTTTACTAAATAATCCAGAAGTTATACCAAGATATATCAACCCTCCAAAAATATTTCTGACACCCCTAATATATTTAGAATACCCCTATATGTCCTAAAATACACCCCGTATACCAAAAACCGGCCCCGAATAACCTTTATTTCATTAAAAACAAATAAACTAAGTTTTACCAACCGCTCGCGGGCCGCGAAGACCTTGTCTTCGACTTACGCGGGCCGCGACAGCTCAATATCTAGAAAACACCACAAACCTCCACGTGTCGATGACTCAGCAAACCCTAGCCGCCTTTTCTGGACCTCGCGGGCTGCGTAGCCCTTAGCTACGTCTTACGCGGGCCGCGTAAAACTTGAAATCAGCCCCTATAAATAGAAACGATCGGCTGTTCATTCAATTCGTTCAGAATTCAATTTTCTCTCTCAATTTATGTAGTGTAGGCCCTATACCCGGGCATTATACCCCCTAAATAACAAAGTTCTGCCCCGTTGTAAGTATCATAACCCTGGATATGTATTAGATACGCTGCCCGATTGATCTAGGGTTCCGTAACGGCTGTCGTGGTTCTGCCCGACGTAGTCGTTGGAATACCGTCTCGGGGAGGGTATTACTAATGTTAAAATGGGTTATTATACTAACACGTGTGCATTGTTTAATTAATATATTGTAACCAGGAAATCACAAAGGAAAGGCCTATAATAGCAATGTGAGTAATCCTTCTTTTGTGTAAACCTTTTTGTGAACTGTTTTGACAAAACCTCACTTAATTAATTATATATTAAGCAGTTATTGAGTATTTGTAAGAATACAATTATCATGAGTATGTTGGGGTTTTGTATACAAAATTTGTTACCACCTGGTCAAGGAGTAACATTTCCACAAGTCGGTCTGACAGTACCGTGGATGTTAATTGATATAACTTGAAAACAAATGTAATTGCAAGACCGCCCTCAATACTGTACAATGGTCTTTATTAAACTTGATTAAACTGGGATTCACTCACCAGTATTTCCTGCTGATAAAATGTTTTAAACACGTGTTTCAGGTAACTTAGTGTGAAGCCAATAAAAGCCAGCTGGAGAGCACTGAAGGCTTAGAAAAGTGGCAATAAAAGTTACCTAATTAAAAAGGAGAATTGTTTTCATTGATTGGGATTATTCCCTATAAAGGTATCAACATGAGAAATCGGGTTTTATCCCATTTCTTTATTTTAAATATTTTTGGTGTTTAACTCTGATAAAATATTTCCTAACTACGGTCCTGATGAAATTTTCCACTGCCAAATTAATAAACACCGGTACCGCTGAAACTGGTTCACGGCCGCCCGCTCCCAGGATAGGGATCGGGAGTTGTGACAGTATTCTTAAAAAAATCAAGGAAGTTTTTATTTATAAAATAAATATTTTTTAGAAAACTTTGTTAAAACCATAAACAAATGTATAAAAAAAATTGTAAAAAAAAAACCTTAACCAATACGACCCGTATAGGCCTATACGACCGATATAGGTCTAGTCAAATAGACAAAATCTGACACATCAGTCTTTATTGGAAATTGAAAAAGTAATACGCATCGTATATGCCTATACGATGCGTATTAAGGGTGTCGATTTAAGGGGTCAGGTGTGCCAATAATACGACCTTTTAGTTTACAACTTAGTTTGAATAAGGTTAGTAGTCAAAAGAAAACGTTGCAAGGACTGGGTAGTAGTTTGTTTTTTACTTTCACGGTTTCTTAGGTGATTTCCGATTTGATAGGTGAGAGCAGTGTCTTTTTTGTCGTTGAAGAAACACGTAACTAATTTTAGGTTTATTTGTTTGGTTTATGTTTCAACCATAGAGGTTAATCTTCTTAATCCTTCCTGAGCTAAAGCTGAGATCCTTCCTGCAAAACAATCAACACCCCGTTAAGCTCGTTAAGAGAGGAATATAGGGGTTTCCCTCTTAACCACTCTCCGGCGTGAGAATAAGTATTTGTTTTGAGGAAACAAGTGTGTGTTTAAGAGTGAGAGAGTAGAGAACCAAAAATGAATTAAGTTGTGTATGAAGGTCCCTATTTATAGCCGGGGTAGTGCAGAAGGAGATGGGCTGATGGACCTTGGGCCTGGAGTCGACAACAAGGAATACCCCTTATATCTCTACTATGACGACCGTTAGTGTTTCTAGAAGGTCATCGGAGCTGGCGCACCTTGAGTGGAGCCACGTGTCCGGGTTGTCGTCCTTGTTGCCTGACATCAGCAGGTGAGTGGAGATCATGGGGCAGGTGTCGCCGCCCCCTGATTGGTCCCACGTAGGCATCCTTGTGTACCTTTTGTCTCCTGCACGATTGTTGATCATGGAGCACGATAGGATACAGCTTGCTGGACGCTGATTGGCTCATTCCTCTACCACTCGTAACTTTCGTGCTACCTGAAATGAACCTGCGCTGCTACCCTCGTGTGGCCTCTGGAGCATATCCAAACAGCCGACGCAAGGTCTAGGGAGTAAGGGCTTTCATCCAGGATGTTAAATGTAGAATCTGAGCTTTAACCTTGCTTGGGCCTCGCGCGCGACTTAGGTTGTACCTATTTAGTCGGCGCGGGGTCTGTTGGCTTCTCAGATTGATGTATTAGGAGTATGGTCCCGCGCACGACCTGATTAGTCTGCGCGGCTTTTTGGGACCATACCCCTTCAACTCCCCCCAGTCCAGTGCTGCTTCCATGCGCGAAGTAAATGATTGGAGCTCTGGACTCAGAGAAAAAAAGATTAAGTGGGTTGGTCTTTCAAGCACTTTGTAAGTCTTGATAGCTGGCGCGCGTGTAAATGTTTGGTAATTACTACGGCGCGGCTAACAGGCTTGCTTTTTGAATGGTTTTGTTTCTATGAGCTTCGTTTTTAACTTGTTATTTATCTGCTTGCACATGAATGATGGCGCGCGTGCTCATTGACTGATGATGCATGTTGCGCAGCTCTGTCTTCATCATGAAGTTTCTTTTGAAATTAGGCGGGAAAACTCCTCGAATTTTGAATCCTGACAGGTTGTGCAAATGTCGTTGATTGCGACCCTTGAGTTGACTGCTGACACGGCGATCATCATGCTGTCACTGGCGGTTCGTCTGTTGTCAGGCGAGTGAGGCCCACGCACGCGTGGTAACTGTAACTCCGAAAATCCCGCCTTACGTGGCGGTCTCTGATTGGGTAACGCGCGGTGCGTTCGGCATGGTGACCCATCGCATTAAATGCGATGGGTATATATATTCGAGGGTAGAGAGAGAATTCACATCCGTTTCTTCGAATTCTCTCTTTATCTCTCTAAACCTCTTATAATATTCGAATCTTCAAGGGTTTCTTTATAACCTTCAAGTGTTTTCCCGAAGGTTTGTGAAGATTTTCATCGGTTTTGTGATAAACCTTCAAGCTTTTTTCCAGAAATTTAGTAAAGATCTTCGTCTATTTCTTCTGTTCTTATCATAAATGGCTGAAGAAGAGATTGTTCCTGTTGAAGAAGGTACCGGTCCAGTTCCTGTCCTCAAATGGGATCAGGGGTTGTTTGAGCAGATAGTTAGGGGATTCCAGTTCCCGGCTGAGTGGGATGCTCGGTATCCTCAGCAAGGCCAGACGGCCGCTGATGCACGACCGGGTTACATTACATTGTTTGCTGATTTTTTTATCGACGATAATTTCTGACTGCCGGTCACTCAATTCTTGGCTTGATATTGCACTTTTATGGCTTCATGGGGATGGGGAGGATTCGCCACTTCGAGTTCATTTGTAGATCACAGGGGCAAGAGCCGACACTAGAAAAATTTAGAGCCTTTTATCAATTGATCCGGAACATGGGATTCTATTCTTTTGGTTAGCGTGCTGTGAAGAAGATACTGATAAATCCACCCAAAAGCTTCCACGATTGGAAAATGAAGTTCTTTTTCATCCGGGAAGAAGTTATCCCGATCGCGATGATTTTCCGGGAGTCTGATAAGATCAAGAAGAAAGAACTTCCAATTCCAAAGGTGGCAGATTGTTATATACAGTTATTGGCCACACTGAACAAGGTTTTTGGCGAACAAGTTCTAGTTGCGGCGGGCATGAGTGATAAATGGCCTTCGCGCAACAAGGAAGTTCCTGTTTTGATGTTTGAAGGAGAAGGTATGTTCCCATACTTCTTTTATCTTTTTCCTTATCAAACGCTCGTGCCTGATTGTTATTCTTAAATGTAGTTGCTCAGCTCTATCAGAGCGCGTTTCCCACGTTTGGTGGCGCGATGGGAGCTCGTCCATTGGGAGACGGTGAAGTGTTCTTGTACGAGCAGATTAAGAACAACTTCTTATACCCACCGGCGGGAACCTTTGCTAGTCCTCCCACTGCAACCGAAGGTGCGCGACTTCCCAAACCAAGGCCCTTGCAAGGTGTTACTTCGGCTGGGTAAGAGATTATTTATCTTTCCAGCGAGGAGTCCATAGGCTCGTCGAATGAAGAGCTAAGTTCATGGTCTAACACATTTGCAGGTGTGCTGTGCGACCTAGGGATAGATCCTGAAGAGAAGCCAAAGAAGGCCCCGACGAAGATGAAGACAACGATGAAGAAAAAAGTCACTGTCAATACCGGCGCGACTAGCAAGAAGGCGGGAGGTGGCCGCGCGACTGTTGAGATCCCTGAAAAAGGTACTCTTCGCTTTCGACAGAGTAACCTTGAAGACTATGTTATTGCCAGTGATTCACTAGAGGGTTTATCACGTATAGGTGAAAAGTCTAAGAGCAGCGCGACTGCTACTTCGAAGAGCTCGGGGGGGGGGGGGGGGGGGCGGGATTCAGGGCCCTCCAATCGGGCGCGACCCCGTCGTCTCTTCATGAGGAAGAATAAGAAGAAGAAGAAGAAGAAGTTGAAGAGGAAGGCGCCAAGCTGGTGACGAGAAAGAGGTCTCGTGAAGAGACAACTGCTGGAGCAACTCCACCCGCGCAGAAAGCTGCGGCACCCAAGCCTATAGGAAAGCAGGGGAGTTTGCGGAGCTTGTACAAATTCTCTCCAGGTTAGTACTTAATCTTTTATTCTTCCTACCTCAAGCAAAAATTTTAACATTCTTTTCCTTCTCAGAGGCGTTGAAGAAGCATGACGTCAAGACTAAGGGACCGGAGGCTAAAAAGACCAAATTTACGATTATTCCTAGAAAGACATTCCTGAGAAGGAAGTAGAAAAGAGAGTTGAGGAGCCTACGGTCAATGTGATTCCTGAAAAGAAAGTATTGAAGGAGACCGAGACTGCTGCTAGCACCGTCCACGATAAAGCGCAGGGTTCGGAGGTCGTGCATATTACCGTGCTTGACCAGCCCTTGAAAAGCAAAGGACCAGAAGTTTTCACTTCAAGTGTAGCCGCGCAGCATGACGCTGTGACACCCACTTTTTCTACTTCAAAAGAAGGTGACGACATACTATTTTTAATTAAATTTGGGCATGACCCGTTCGTACCATGAACGGTTCCCTGTTTTTATAAAATCAACATTCAAACTAATACTATGACCCGTTTCAATAAAACATAACATAACCATAATTATAATAAAGTTATACTACATTCTAGAATTTACAAAATAACAAAACATATTAAAGTTTAAGATTCAACTACTAAACATAAGCCATTTAACAAAAGTGTTTTGACCCATTTACATGTTTTACAAAATTTGCGGAAGCGCATGAACGGCGTTCAAAGTGTGTTCGATCCAAACGAAGCATAACCACCTAAACTTGAGTTTTACCTAAAACCAACACAACAAAAACAACATTAGCATATCATTCATAATTCAACTGATTTTCTATGAACATGATGAACTAATAATTCGTCATCTTAAGTTTTGTACAATACTTGACTAACTCTTTCTTGAATCCGACTTTCTTGATTTCGCAACCAAATCGGTTACACCATTCTTTCTCATATGACTCATTCGGAATGAGTCTATTACTTATTCATTCTTCCTCATTAGGCTCTTCTTATCTTAACCCGTTTACAATGGATTTACAACATAACACCCTTGTCACGATTCATTCTAATTATTCGACCCGTTCGAGACGGGTGCTAGTAATTCTTTCTTAAAATTCACATATCAATTATTTGACCCGTTTACAACAAGTCATCATCACAAACCTATATCTAACATACCCTTCAAATGAATTGACCCGTTCGGGTTAATTCGACAACATAAACACATAACAAATTCACCTTGATAAAAATAAGCAACCGATTCTACAATTTAAGACATAAGGACACCTTTACTACAAATCAAATTGTACAAGTGACGTACCTCGGCCTTGATTTCCTTGTTGCTTTGAGTGGCTCGAACCTTCTTCCTTTATACCTATACATAACCGTTTATACTTAGATTTCATATCTTATACTTACTTTCATACATTCTTTGATTAGATATCCTAAAAACTTAACACATATCTCATTTACACATTCAAAACATGATCGTTATGTATGGTTCGAGGTCAAAATTGCTGAATTTGTTAACTATGGCATTTCATCAAACACTTGGTGTGCATATCGCCAACAAAGCATATCGCCAACCGGCGGTGGTTGGTGCACGCTTTTTTCCGGCGAGAAAATATAGTATTGTGAACGTTGTGTTTTAATATAGCATAAAGTTTAGTGAGAGAAAGAGGAAAACGGGAGATTTTTCTGGTAAAATCTTCCGCGACGGCAACGATGCAACCGCATCCGCAACCCCGGCCACCACTAACTTATTCTAATGTCACAACCAACGTTTTGCTCTCTTCTTTTTTCTATCAAACTACCATATTCCAACGGCGATTTAGAAGGGTGATAAGATGACCGGAGGACTGTTGGTGGCAGGGGAGGGCTATATAGGGTGTGAAACGATGGCAAACGACGGAGGAAACGGTGGTTGGAGGAGACCCGTCCGTTTTGTTATTAACTGTAATGCCGATCTGTTTAGCATGTTTGTAAGTCAAAGGTGCGTCAGTCCATTTTGCATAGCATGTTGACCTTCTGATTATATTAGTGTTTTGCAAAGCGATGTGATTATGTGGTTGGATTAGTGAACGCGTTAGTTAAAGTTCCTGTTTGTATATGTTAAAATGTTAAAATTGAATCGGTGCTTTCTGAAACCAAATGCATATATGTGCTGATTGTTGAGTGAATCGGTGCTTTTTGATGAAGGGGTGGTATGTTAAATGAATTCAAGATGTGGGTGTAATAAATGCAATCAATTGAAACGATGGTGGAACTTTAACAGTTATCGATTTACGGAATTGATGGCATTATTGTAAATGCTTGAATCGGTAGATGGGACGGTTTATTTTGTTGACGCAATGGTAGGGTAGGCGGTTTTTTTTTTTTTTTTTTTTGCATGCTGATGACTGAATCGGTGGGAAAATGTTAAATTGTTTTTTTGACGCAATGGTTGGTTACTCCTAATTGTATAAAGGTATAATATATAATTTATTAAAGGGATGTGTTATGGAGGGCAGTTATTGGTAAGATCGCTTCGAAATTGAGTCTTGTTCACAGGGGTATCCCGTTGTCGGATACTCTTTGCCCCCGTTGCCGATTGCGCTCGAAGAGGATATAGATCATATTTTTGTGAATTGCCTATGGTCGAAATGCATTTGGTGGAGTATATTGTCTTGGGTTAGAATCGGTTATCCAGCGGACATTTCTAACCTATCCGACCTTATTACTTACATTAAGGAGAAACCGGGTGGAAGAATATGGAGAAAAGTGGTTTATACCATAGCCTTTGCAACCGTGTGGAGGATTTGGATCGACAGAAATAAGAAAGTTTTTGATGACGTGTTTGTTCCAGTCTCCTCGTCTGTCAACCAGATCAAAGAAGAAGCGTTTCTTTGGGCATGTAACCGGTCAAACCTCAAGGAGCCGAAGTGGGATAATTGAAAGATTTTCGACATTCTAGAGTTGTTGTAATCTGTTTTTTCTGTTTTGTTCCTTGTTTTGTTATTTCTTCTCAGCTCCTTGCTGGCCTTTATATATATATATATATAAAGAGTTTTTGCCGTTCAAAAAAAATATATGTTATGTGTATTAATGTAAGGGTATTATTTAAGGGTGTGATGTGAAAAGACAACTATTAAGTTAGCCTAAGATACCCCAAATTACTTTTTATAGGGTTATATAATTGTCTTTAAAATATGTTAGATGCTCATTGTAGATATATTTAGTTCTCTTTCTTTATAGGTGTGTTCTCATAAGTTCAAATGATCTTGTTTTCAAGTTAAATGCATGTCTTAATCCCAATATATATTATTGTATAGGGTCCATAGAACTTTTCGTTATTGCATTTTAAATGCAATATTGTAACATTCTCTTACGACAAATGTCATTTGGCATGCCAATCCAAAACTCGACTTTATGGACAAGATTGATGTCGATATGAATTTAATTCTTTTTTTTTCTTTTTGGTAGGCGCCCTCTTTGATGCATGATTTGCATTTTATAACGTGAGGAAAAATGAAGAGTGGAGAATTTTAGTAGTTTAGTTTTATCATCTAATAATTCTATATTGTTAATCTGAATTATATCATGTAGTAAATCAAGATGTGAAAATCCTGCTTATTCTTTTTACTTGTTTCTTTAGATGAACAAAAAGCAGCAAGTATCACTTGCTCTTCTTTGTAAAGATTTAGCATGAGTTTTGGTCCAACTAATATTCACTGAAATCAACTATAAAATCTAGTGCTCACATGTTTAATGGATTTGGCCTGAATTTTGGTCCATCCTAATTTTATCATTAATTATAATCGCAATTCAATCACAGAACTTAATCCCTCCATCACCCGCCAGCCTTCATCTTTGCCGTCATCACCCATAACCACTTTATCACCCTAGTCACTGCTGTCACCATCGCCTCGTTACTACATAAACCACACCCGTCACATCCTTCACCACCATGACCCATCATCGCTATTGTGCCAGGTTATATGCATGTCTTAATTATTCCCAATGTATCACATTGTAGCTTTCTCTTACGACAAATGTCATTTGGCATACCAATTCAAAGCTCAGACTTTACGTACTAGGCTAACATCAACTTGAGTTTAGGTTTTTTTTTTTTTTTTTTTTTTTTTTTTTAAGGTGGGCTCCCTCTTTGATGCATCATTTGCATCTAATATTTCTATATTGTTAATCTGATTTATACCATGCAGTAAATCAAGATGTGAAAATCGTTAACTTTTGCTTCCTTTTTTCACTTGTTTCTTTAGATTAATAAAAGCAACAAGTATCACTTGATCTTCGTTGTAAGTATTTAGCATGAATTTTGGTCCAACTAATATTCATTCAAGTCAACTCTAAAATCTGATGCCCATATTTTTAATGGATTTGGCCTACATTTTGTCCACCCTAAATTATATTCTTACACAATTAACTAGAGTTAGAACTTAAATTTAAGAAAGGGATTTTGGATTAAAATAATCTCAACTTTCACTAATTGGCTGATAGATTTACCATACCACTCTCAACTTTCAACTTATTTTCCTCGGACACTCCCAAACTAATTGTACACTAACCAAGTTAGTTTTTTGCTGATGTGGCACTTGTGTGGTGACATGGCATCTGACAAGGCTTTTTTGATGACGTGACAGCTGACAAGGCTTTCCAAATACACGAGCAAATTTACAAACCATACATGATAATTCCATTAAACATATGAACCACAAATTTGAGTTCCTTTTAACGTAATCCTACTACTTTCAAATTTCAATTTCATAGACAAATATCAACTCAAAATTTAAATTATCTCATAGATCGATACTAGCTCATTAAAAAAGTAGTGAATCAAACATCCAAAGTGTTAACATTATTTATTTACATTTCTCATAGATGTATTAGTAAAATAAGTATACATATTGACATTGTTTCAAGGGTATGTCTAGTTCAAAGTCGTCTATCTTTCAATGAGATAGTTGGAGGAGTGCCATCTTGATTTTCTAGTTATGACCATTTCAAAGGCGCAATGACTCGCCATCGCCACACACACATATAGTCCAACATACCATTCCAATTGCGTTTTACATATTTAAATGACATTGATATGCCTTTGTTTCTTTGTCCTAATTAGGCACCCTCTTTTACAAGGCAATAGTTATTGACTTCTGTACTCCTTGTAGCATCTCACTATTCCTTACAATTTATTCCTACAAATTTCTTTCGGTTCAAAACAATTGATACTTATCTCATCACTTTCTTATATAATCTGTTAAATTAACAACTAACCGTGACTAGTGACGGATCCAGGGGTGTTTTGGGGGTTCCTAGGAACCCCCTCAGTTTGGAAAAAAAATGAAAAAAACAGTGTAAATTTTGTATGATTTTTAAAAAAATAGTGAGAATTAGTGAAAATCTACCAAAAGGAACCCGTTGAAAAAAATTATTGGATCCGCCACTGACCGTGACCAAAGTAACATTAGACTATATCTACAATAAATGAACATGATCAAAGTAAGATTAGACGATAAAAATTACTTTATTTTTAAAGGCTAAAGTAAACATGTACATTTTAATATATTAATTATATAGTATGGATATTGTTTTTGTTTGCTTGGAGATGTATAAACTAGACCATAAAATGATCAATGCAAAAGTAATCAAGAGTACAATTCAATAGCATGGATGTGAGGATGTCCATTCAACCATTAACTTAATAGATATAGTATAATTCTTTAGGGTACACGGTACCCATTCGGCAAGAAGCATGCGGCAAGAGAAGCATGTGGCATGGAGGTGCAAGTAGGGCTGTTCATAAAGCTCGCGCCTCGTAGCTCGGCTCGTAGCTCGCTCGAAAGAAGCTCGAGCAAAACTAGCTAAAAAACTCAATTTGAGATGACGTGAACCAAACTGGCTCATTTTGTTACCAAGCCCAGCTCGAGCTAAGCTCGGCTCGGCCCATGGCTCGGCTCGTTGGCTCGTTCTTAGGCTTGTTTAACTCCGACGTAAAGCTCAAGCCAAGTTTAACCGCCTGAATTAATTTCGAGCTTGAGCTCGACTCCACCCTGGCTCGACTCGGCTCTAGGTGCAAGGCTTTGCTTGTCTTGACCGGTAGTAGTTTGTATTTGATGCTTGAGCAAAAAAAGGGGTGTGGCGGAGTGTTGGGATGGTCATGCGACTTTAGTATCATTTCGATTTGTTTGATTTATAAACTAGGTTTTTTTTTTAAATTAATGTTATATACTTATATGGTTAAGTTTGGTTATTGTATTTAAAAAAATTTAATTTAAAAATGGTTGTGACAAGAGAAGCATAAAGAAAAAAAAACAAATACATTTCTCGTCATTTGGCAAGCTGGGTAAGAAAGTAGCGGTATCTATAATATGGCGATAACGTGAATGAGAGAGATGTTACAGCAAGAGTGGCATGGGGGCAAAGACACCCTCCACCCTAAGCAAGTTAAGCTCACTTCTTGATACTAGATTAATTTCCAACTATCTAGAGACTCAGTGGCGGATGTAGCATATACCGGGGGGCAACCCCCGCTACGGCTTGGCGCGGAAAAATTAGACGTTTTTAGTGTAAATTTTGGAAAAAATTGATGTTTTTTCGATTTCGTTACGGCTTATTTATAAAACGTTACGGCTTGGCGTGAATCCTAGATCCGCCACTGTAGAGACTGGTCATTTTAGTGTTTCTCTTCTTGACATGATCTTCAGCAAGTTGGAGATTCTTTGATTTGATAGAATATTGATAACTAGAATGAACGAATTATATGTTGACTGATGAGAATACCAAAGATGAAAAAAATCCACAACTGACAAAAATATTTCTCACAAAACCCTTACATAATTTGGTTTTTATTTTAGATTGTTGTTTTTATTATTTATTTCAGCTAATCTATAGAGTGTTGCTTATCTTAAGAAAATTAGTATTTGGGTTACTTTTTCTATTTCATTTAAGCTCTTGTAATTATGCAGGTTACTAATTTGACCGAACTTAATGAGTAGCTAGGTTACTACTTACTAGAATAACATATAAATATGTTCATTTGTAATGTTGGAGAAACTTTTGATATTATAATAAAACTACTCTCATTTCCTTTTGATCTAGACGCAGTTTGTTTTCATTTCCGCATCATCACTAGACTGAAGTTATGCATACATGCTGTGTTCTTCGTTTTGTAGTTCACGACGATATCAAGAAACCGAACATGTTTATTACATTACCATTACATTTTATTTCATACGTTAAAAAGAGTTAACCACATACTAAAAACTAATCCAAGCATGAAAAAAAAAAAAAACTGACGCATACTCACCCTAGCCTAGCTGGTTTAATCTATAACGAAAACGAAGAAGACGAGTTACAATTGTACAAGCTAGCACATTCGAAGTACTTTGTTATCAGATGTGTTAGATAATTGCTTCTTCTTCATTTGACTAAAACATGTTGATCTGTTGGGCAGCAGAAAAGAAGCACTTGCAATCACATCTGCACCTCCTTTTATGCTTTCACAACTACTTGTGGTCGTTTCGTCTTCGTATATTGTTTCAAGAATTCTGGAAGCTTCGAGTCTTGAGACTCGCAGTAAATGAGTTGCTGCGACAGCAGAAAAAGGAGTGAGGTGTTGTGATGTTTTGGTCTTGGAGTGGGTTTTGGGCACTGAAGCAATAACAAATCTTGTTGCCATAACGGACGAGTTTATTGAATAACAGATGAGAGGATTGTGAATTATTGAATATATGTTTAATGTGCTTCTGGATGCTTTATATATAGGGCTAAGAGCGCATAAATGGTCCAACCGTTATCACTTCTGGTGGCTCAAAAACAGGCCTACAAAACGCAAGTTGTGCTTAATATTGTTTTTAGCCAGACACCCTTTTTGCAAGGCAAGTTTGAGAGGGACTGATATATGAATTAAAGATAAAAAGGTTATATGTAGGGATGGTTAAAACTGATACATTTTGTAACTCACTCTTCTTCTAAAATCTTAGAAATTCGTATATATGGGGATGGTTAAAAACTCACGATCGCCCAATGGTTTTTAAAATATGTTATATGTTAGATGCTCACTATAATATATATTTTGTTTTCGTTCTTTATAGCTAGGTGTATATTTATAGGTATGTGAGCCGTAGCACGGGCTACGGCTAAAGTCCGTATGCATAGTGTATTTTATATATATATTTTTTTGTTTATACAAAAGATATCACTAAAATAATACATGGATACCCCTAACCAATCCAAACTTATAAAATAAAGGAGTCCAATTGAAACAATGACTTAATTGATTAGATAAGCCCAACTGATTAGATTAGCCCAAAAAATAAACATAAAACTAAGTATGGCGGCATTCTTTCTTATCGTCGCTTAGGTTCTGGAAGAAAACCAAATGTCGTTGGTCATCCTTTACGCACTGGTCTCCTGTTTTGCTGCTGCTAATAACACCGGTTTGATAAAAGAATCCACAATCCTGTTGTTTGCTGCTGTGATAACACTGGTTCCGGTCGTTCCGCCCCTGCTTAGGTATTTGTTTTTTAAAGTAAAGACGACGATGTGATTAAACGATTTCAAGCTATGAAAAAATGACAAATTTATTAGGCACTTATTTTACTTTATTTATTTATTGTCTTTTTTAATAATTTATTTATTATCTTTTTTTTAATATTGTTGATTGCACAGTAAAAAAAATTTAGAGGATAACTCTGATTTAATAGGCTAGTTCCGTTACTGTTTTTAAGGTTATATGCATATCTTAATCCTAAAATATTATGGCATAGGGCCCATATGGAACTTTTCGTTAGTGCCTTTTAAAATGCAATATTGTAGCTTTCTCTTACGACAAACGTCATTTGGCATACCAATCCAAAACTCGACTTTATGGACTTTATGGACTAGGTTAAAGTCGACATGAATATTTTTTTTCCTTTTATGTAGTCTCCCTCTTTAATGCTTCATCATCTAATATTTCTATATTGTTAGTCTGATATATCATGTACTAAATCAAGATGTGAAAATCGTTACTCTTGCTTCTTCTTTTTTCACTTCTTATTTCTTTAGATTAAAAAAAAGAACCAAGTATAAAGAAGTTACAAAACTTTATAATATTATAAAGAGATTATAGTAAAAAAAAAAAAACGTTTTCACCATAAGAGCAGGCGGGGTGGTCCGTGATACCACCCCATCACGCGTGAAACTCCAACGTAACACCGCCGCCGACACCTTAATAACGCGTTGAAAGTATAACGCGTTGAAATTTGGAACGAATTTGAACGTTGGTATTATTCGACCGTTATTCAACGGTAACTTTATAAAAATAAAAAAAATAAAAAATAAAAAAACCTTTAAACCTTTATATATATCTCCATTTAAACCATTTTTTACACACACCAAAAACATAAATCCATTTCACACAATTTTTATATCTTTCTCAAATGGAATTCCCTACGGATTCGACGTTTCCGATGTCTAGCGATAGCGATACCGAGTCGTCTTCCAACAACGAGACGCTAAAATATTTTGTGTCGGTGTATAACGAACTTGATGCCGAGTCGTCCCGCCCAAAGAAGAAGATGGTCGACCGTGATCGTATACGTGCCAACGAAGTTTTGATGAACGATTATTTTGTGGAAAATCCGCTCTACCATGCCGAAACGTTTAGAGATCGGTTTCGTTTACCCAAAGAATTATTTTTAAAGATTGTTGGAGACATCGAAGCAAGCGAGGAATGGTTTCAAGAAGGTTACGATGCGAGGGGCAAACCAAGTTTCACGCCGATACAAAAATTCAAGTCCGCCATTCGCCAACTAGCGACAGGTAACCCTCCCGATCAATATGATGAATACCTAGCTATGTCGGCCAGAACTTCACGTGAATGTTTGCAATTTTTTTGCAATGCGGTCATTAAGTTGTATGCTAACGAGTTTTTACGTAAACCAACGAGCCACGACATCTCACGTATTTACGCCGCACACGAGGCTAGATGGCATTTTCCCGGGATGCTCGGTAGCATCGATTGTACACATATCGAGTGGAAAAATTGTCCAAGAGAGTTGCGAGGGGCGTATGTTAGGGGAGACATCAAAAGACCAACCATCATACTAGAAGCGGTGGCCTCGAATGATTTATGGATTTGGCATTCGTATTTCGGTGTTCCAGGTTCAAACAACGACATCAATGTGTTGCACACGTCGCCTTTGTTCCAAAGCGTAACGGATGGTACCGCACCTTCCTCTCCTTTCTATGTTAACGGTCGACATTACAGACGAGACTTTTTTCTTGTGGATGGTATCTACCCGTCTTGGTCTGTTTTTGTGAAAGCTCCCTCATTTCCTGTCGAGGCTAAAGAAAAGGCGTTCAAAAAATTGCAAGAATCGGCAAGAAAAAAGATGTTGAGATGGCATTTGGTGTTTTAAAGGGTAGATGTGGTATACTACACCGACCGGTTCGTGTGACGAACAAGAAATCAATACATAGCATAGTGTATGCGTGTATCATATTCCACAATATGCTGATCAAAGAAGACGGACGTGCAATATCCCCGGATTGGGTGCCGGATCCTCCTAGACAAGTTCAAGTTCAACAAAATATCCATCTAGAATTGCGTAATGAAGAAACTCACTTTCGGTTGAGATACGATTTAATCGAACTAGTAGGTTCTCTAGGTTTGGAGTTTCATGATTCGGACGAGGAATAGGTTTTTTTTTTAATTGTATGTTTCTAGTATGTTAAATTGAAGTAGTATGTTTTAAATTTAATGAAATTTTTAATTTTAGTGTTTTATTGTTAATTTCTAATTTAAAATTAAAAATTAAAAAAATTAGTGAAATTTATAATTTAGTGTTTAATTTCTAATTTTAAAATGAAAATTAAAAAAATTTGGGAGTGATAGAATTCCATCACTAGTGATACCACCCCCACTACATTTCTATCACTAGTGATAGAATATTGGGTGATGACATGGCATGAGTTGATTGGTGTTTGGTAGTGATAGAAATGTATCACTAGTGACCACCCCTCCTCCCCTAAGACCATGTGTAGTGGTTAAACAAAATAATGCCCCCACCATGGGGCATTATTCGACACGTGGCAGTCCAGTCAGCATGGGACATTATTGCAAAAGTGGCGTAGTGGGGCATTATTCCAATAACGCCCATGCAATCATTTCACAATTTTTTTTTAATTTAAAACATAAAAATCTTCATTAATTTAAAATAAAAATTACACTACTTGAAATTAAAAAAAAACGAAAATAAAAACAGAAAATAAAAAAACCGAAAAAAAACTTAAAATAATTCATTAAATTAAAAAAATACAATACTAAAAAATTACTTTGGGGTCTAATGTGTCAAAACAGAAAATATTAAAGTTTAAAACTATAGGGGCCTAATGTGTCAATATCAAAGTTTTAAAACAAAGACCCTTCTTCTTCTCCGTGCCTATCCTGCAAACCCCCTTGAAATTCCAGCCAAATCAAACCCCACATTCCATCTCTCTCTCTCTCTAAACCCACATGTCCTCATTTGATTGGCCAGTCAAACACCCTTGAAGCGTTATTTAAAAAAACGCTAAATCGAATTTTGCCAAAAAAAAAAACGCCCGAACACGCCGGATGTAATGGCGGTGTCAGCGTTATGCGGCGTTTTTTTCGAGAATTTTTGAAAGATCACGCCCCATTACGGATGGTCTAAGGGGACTGGGGGTGGTACAAATTCCATCACTTACAATATCCAATCAAGTTCCGTCATGTCATCAACCATTATTTCATCACTCACAACTTTTTTTAGTGGCGGTGGTCATCACTCACAACACCCAACAATAAACCCCCACACCCTCTCACATCCATTTATCACTCACACCCCCATCACTCGTTGATTTTATCACGCCAAACATTCCATCACTCGTTGAAAATCTTGGTGGCGGTGGGAATTTGTAGAACTCCACGCGTGATAGAAGGTGCATTACGCACCACCCCGCCTCCCCTGATTGAGAGATGTACAAATCTACCTTAATTTATCCTTTGTTTTTCAACCAAGAGATGTCTTCACTATCTTATCTTTATTCGTAGTTACAATTCACTAGCTATAGACCATCAACAACCTCTTCCTAAGACACATGATAGGGATCGTTAATAAGACTTCTTTCGAAACCACTTGGCATGAATTACCGCAACAACTTTACAAACGAGTATTTAAAACTGATACGTTTTATAATTCACTCATTCTTTTAATATCTTGGAAACTTGTATAAGTAGAGGGTTAAGAACTCACGGTCACCCAATAAATTTTAAAATGTATTATATTTTAGATGCTCATTGTAAATATATTATGTATTATTTCTTTACAGGTGTGTCCTTATAAGTTCATATGATCTTGTTTTTAAGTAATATGCGTGTCTTAATCCTAAAATATTATTGTATAAGGTCTATATAGAACTTTTTGTTCGTGTCTTTTAAAATGCAATATTGGCATACCAATCCAAAACTCGACTATATGGACTAGGTTAACGTCGACATGAATTTAGTTTTTTTTTCTTCTTTTAGGTAGGCTCCTGCTCGCTCGTTGATGCATCATTTGCATCATACAACGTGGGAAGACTGAAGTGTGGAAAATGTTTACTTTTGCTTCTTCTTTTTCAGTTGTTTCTTCAGATGAAAAAAAAAAGCAACAAGTGTCACTTGCTCTTCTATGTAAAGATTTAGCATGAATTTTGGTCCAACTAATATTCATTGAAATCAACTCTATAATCTAGTGCTCATATGTTTATTGGATTGGCCTGGATTTTTTACTGATGAGAATACCAAGGATGAAAAGAAAATATCCAAAACTCACAAAAACAATCGTCACATAACCTTTACATAATTTAGTTTTTAGTTTAGATTGTTGGTTTTTATTATTTATTTCAGCTGATCTAGAGACTAGAGTGTTGCTTATTTTGAGGAAATTAATATGTCAATTAAGCTCCAGCAGATATGTCGTTAGTTTGACCGAACTTAATAGAGAAACTTAATAGAGGTTCAGGCCGTTCCAACGTCTCTGGAGGCTCTAAGCAAACTACAAAGGCGGAGGTCCTTTGAATTGGTATAAAGACAACATCGGAAGTCTCAATCGCAACACTACAAGAACAGGGCACCTTTAGCGGCGTTCCACTTTTAGCGACGACCGATATCGTCGCTAAAAGTGTCGCCGGTATTACTATTCGTCGGTAAAGGTTTAAAGGCAATAGCGGCGACACATGTCGCCGCTAAAAGTCTGTTTTTTTTTTTATACAGCAGCTGTATATACAGCTACCCAGCCAGTTTTACGGCCGAAAAAAACAAAACCTGCCTATTTTCAAACAACGCAAGCAAACGCCATGAACATAATCAACATATACTAAAGGTGTTATAATTAAAAACTACGTTTAAGTCGTACATACGTTTAAGGTAATATAATTAAAAACAACGCAAGCAAACACCATTAACGCAAGCTTCACTCATCGTTATCGTTGGGTTCATCGTCGGATTCATTATCGAATAAGTTGTCGGAATCGTAGTCTTTTGACTTTCCTTTTCCTTTTCCTTGTGAAGCAAGATAGTTGTTAAGTTGGTTCAAAAATGACGGTGTTTGGAACAAGCTGTTAACAAAATCCTACAATAATAGATAGCAAAACGTATATTAGCATATTAATTAACGCTACCAACATATATTTAACAAGGAAACATGCGTTCGTTTGTCATTTTATAAATTGCGTAGTTTACCTCGGAAAAGGGTTCTTGCGTCCGAGCTTGCGAAGACGACATGTTAGATGACGAGTGCGAGGACGTGTTGGAAGAAGGTTTGGGCCCCATCCCGCGGTACCATCCTCGCCGCTCACCCAACGCTTCCTGATACGGGGCAATTGGCGGACCCTCACCGCTCCATTCACTTGTGGCCTGTTGTATGTTCCGCTGTATTTTACGAAGATGATTAAATATATATGTGTATATCTATACTATATAATAAAAGAAACCAGTTTGAGGACACTTGTCATTTATAAAAAAAAAGATTCGATAGATAAAATTTAAAATTTAAATTAATTCATAACTAAAAAGAGATTTATATATTATATTAGAAATTTATCTTGAATGAAAATAAAATTCTAATCTATAATTTCCGAATTAGTTTCCGAATTGTATCGTATTTGGTTTGCATGTTACTCTATATTACACGGGGCAATAACCTAGTATATATATATATTTGTTATAGAAAATAATACTTAAAAGAAATACTTACGTAATTTTGTTCAGCAACCGGATCAACCCAATTCCCTTGATTGTCCGTGTGGGTTTTAGCATACGTAGGTACCCAATCCATATCCTGTTTAACATTAAACTTAGATTAGACATTAAATAAACAAAAGCTTACACACACGCACACATACATAAAACATTACATTTTTATAGGCGGTGCTACCGTACGACGATGTCCCCCCACGGTATGGGAATTGTTGTTTCTCGCGTACTAGTGTGTTGGCCTCGCTTCTTTTCATATATTTTTCTTCCCGGAAACCTTCGATGGTTCTCAACCAGTTATCATAGGGCATATCCGGGGGATGGAATGCCCTTGCACTCTCAAGATCATTGTAACCTCCCTTGCTCTTAAATAATTTTTTAGTATCGTACTTGCGGTCAGAGTACCGCTTCATAAGCACAGCCCTAATGCCACCCGTCAAGTTTTTGGCCTCTATATCACGTTCCACTTCATCAAAATTGAAATTTTCCTACAAATTAAATAAAAAAAGTTAAAATATCATATATAAATTAGATTTGCATGTGCTTAAATATTTGATAAAATTTTATGCATATAACTTATTTACCCGTAAGTGGTTCATGACGGCATCCTTGTAATGTTGTTCAACGTTATCCCATCCAATTTTATCGAACGGGATGGACCGCCACATATACAGGCCGGCCTCCCGTGAAAACATATCTCTTGTTTTACCAACAGGGGTATACGTGACCTGCCTGTCAAACGTAAGCGATACAGCCCCCCCCCCCCCCCCCGCTTTTACCAGACGCCTTAGTTTCTCGTTTTTTGCTTTCCCCTTAACCCTCTTTGGGGGAACCGCTGCAATTAAAACAAAAATAATTAGTAACAACATTTATAATATAAAAAATATAAGGACTACAAAATAATTTAGTAAAAGACTTACCGTCTGTCTCGTGTGTGCCACGAAATCCACCAGGAGAAATCGGTGGATCACCAGCGCCGTCACCCCCATGTCCCCAGGGGGCCACATCAGCCATCAGATACGCGAATATCAACAATATCGAAAACATAACCCCTATAAAGTTACAAATGTTACAGCATGTGTATCTAATACAAATTAAGCGAAAGTACAACAACGGTAACTCAAATTCAAATAAATATTTCAAACAAGTGTTTATCAATTACAAATCAATATAAATTACAATAACTTTTCTTTTAGTCAGACTCCACATAATCGGGATCATCCTCATCATAATCAGCCTCGACCTCATCACAATCAGTCTCGACCTCAAACACTTCATCGACGGTAGCCGTTGGGGGATCAACTTCAATTGAAGGCTCACCCGCAGTAACATGAGAAGATCCAATTTGAAAGTATTGGGTCAAGTCAATGACAAGTGGACAGTCAGATGAAGAGTTGTTGTCGACAATGTCATTATCTTCTAAGCCTTTGTCAACATTTTGAACCTTATTGATGCGGTCATCATCACTTAATGGCCGATCCCAAATTCTTCGATGATTAACATTTTCGACTACCCACCTATGTTTGTTTTTTTGGTTTCAAGACGTTTCTTGGATGAAGAACACTTGTTTGGCTTGCGAAGCAAATATGAGTTGATCGTCTTTGTCCCATTCACGTTCAGTGCTTATACTGGTGATATTATTGTCATGGTTTACACCCCTTCGAGTATCAAACCACTTGCACCGAAATAGGACAGTGGAATAATTATTTGTATAACGCAACTCAATAATTTCTTCTAATTGGCCATAAAATTTCACACCGTTCTCTCCAACCACTTCCACCCCAGAGTTTTGTGTTGTGCATTTTGCATCACGTTCAAGTGTCTTAAACCTAACACCGTTGACTATGCAAGCAGTGTAAGTGTATGCAGTCATTTTCGCACAAATTGAAAGAGCATACAACTCCGGGTGGAATTCTGGAGAATTTTGTGTTTTCATCGAATGTACCTAACAAATATAGAGTAATAATGTTTGTTATATATGTATTACCTAGCAAGTGTAGAGTAATGAGTGTTATATATGTATTATACCTTATGGAGAAACCATCCCGGAAATTTGGTTTTAAGATCATCTTGGGGATGTGTATGTTTGAATTCACTACATTGATGACAAATATAAGAAAGGAATGAAAAATACGAATTAACAGATTATGAAAAGTTAAAGATAGAAGCACTCACTTCATGTACTCCCTAACTTCTGCGCAATTTTCGAGGACAAACCATTCCATCTTGCTTTTTTCGATGAATGATAGATATTTGTCCTTTGTTGCGCCAACAGGATGACATTTGGACTCAAACACCCATAACTTTCTTTTTTCAACAACGACATCAGCGTTTCTATCTGGGCGATTGAACTTAGTCTGAACATCTTTAAGGTACATTGAACAAAATGTTAGAGCTTCTTCAAACACATAACGTTCAGCTATACAACCTTCAGGCCTTGCCGGGTTTTTGACATAGTTCTTTAGTTTTTTCATGTACCTTTCAAATGGATACATCCATCTAAAAGCTACTGGACCTCCCGCAATCGCTTCATCAGGTAAATGCACAAGTAAATGAACCATAATGTCAAAAAACGCAGGTGGATAGATCATCTCTAACTTGCATAAGATGGTAACAATGTCATCCTTTGCTTTCTTCATATCATCCACCGATAGTGTTCTAGAGCAAAGTTGCTTAAAGAACATACAAAGGTCTACTATTGGTGTAGATGTATCTTTAGTCAAAAGCCCTCTAACCCCAATCGGTATCAAACGTTGCATGAGGATATGACAGTCATGAGATTTCAACCCGGTAATGTTAGCATTGTTATCTGTCACCCTCTTACTGATATTAGATCCAAACCCATCTGGTAATTTAACATTTTTTATAAACTGACAAAAAAGTTTTCGATCATCGGACTTGAATGAGTACTTTGGGTGGGGACTTAAGAACTTGCCACCCGATTGTTTCAGCCATTGTGTCGGCCGAATGTTTAGTTTTTCCAAGTCGGACCGCGCATTTGGCGTGTCTTTGCTCTTATCGTTCATTAGAAGAGTACCGAGCAAGCTGTCGCACACATTTTTCTCTATATGCATTACATCTAAGTTATGTTTCAGCTGCAGAGAAGACCAATACTCAAGGTCAAAAAATATGCTTCTTTTGGACCAGTTCAACTCGAAATCTAACCGGGTTATCCTCCCACCTCCAAAATCGGGATGCTTGCCTGGTAGACGATTAATTAAACAACCGAGTTGAGCTTCTATGTCAGCTGGGCTAAACTGTCTCGGAGGGTCTCGTGTCTCGGGTCTCCCGTTAAAGTCGAGACTTGTTCTCCAAGGATGGTTGGCATCTAAGAACCGGCGATGACCAACATAAGCACATTTACCAGTTACACGTATTGAAGGAGTGTCTTGGTTACAAGTTGGGCATGCCATGTAGCCTTGTCCGCTCCAACCTGATAGACTACTACGGGCTGGAAAGTCATTTATGGTCCATAACAACGCCGCCTTCATTGTGAAGTATGTGTTTGTTGCTGCGTCTTTAGTACGTCCATGTCTTTCCCCGGTGATTTAGGGCCAGGAATCAACAAGGTCAACATGAATGTGGACTCTCGCATGCATAGCCAGGGAGGCAGATTATATGTGGTGAGTATAACCGGCCACGTGCTATGAGTCGAGGATCCACTACCGTTGATAAAGGGATTAAAACCGTCAGCTGCAAGCCCTAAGCGAACATTTCGTGGCTCCATCGCGAAGTTTGGGTACTTTTTATCAAAGTCTTGCCATGCAGATCCATCAACTGGATGACGCATAGTCCCATCTTCCGATCGTCCGGTACTATGCCATATCATATCTTTCGTTGTGTGCCTTGAACAATACAAACGTCGTAGTCTAGGCGTCAAAGGAAAGTATCGTAACACCTTACGAGCCACCTTCGCGCCTTTTGTGTCTTTATCGACCCATCGACTCTCATTACAAACGGGACAATTTTGCAAGGACTCGTTTTCTTTCCAAAAGAGAGCACAATCATTTGTGCACACATCTATCATCTCATATGCCAAACCAATCTTCTTAAATGTCTTCTTAGCTACATAATACGAAGGGGGAATCTTGTTGCCTTCTGGCATTGACTCTCGCAACAACGAGAGGAGTCGATCTACTCCTTCATTTTGAAAATGGTACGTATCCTTTATATTCAAAAGCTTTGCTAAAAAGTCGATAGAAGAAAACTTGGTACAACCAGGATATAATTCTGTTTCAGCTTCCATTACCAGGTCTTCAAAATCATCAACAACACCACTGCTATCTCCATTCGAGTTCTCTTGGTTAAGGTATGTATCTTCTTCCATACGCTCCCCCCTAATGTCTTCAATAACGTTTACCATACCGTCTTGTGGCGCAACATCGTTTACTTCTGCAATTGGAGTTGTGGCCCTGTGATAGGTCCACTTCGTGTATTCCTTCCAAAAACTGTTAATACGCAAATGGTATTTCATTTCTGCCATAGTTTTTAAGCCGGAATTTTTACATTTGGTACACGGACATCTAACTTCATCGTGGTTTTTTATCACTCTTTCACACATCTCGATAAATGACTCGAGTCCTTGCTTGTATTGAGGTGAATGACGTGGGGAATCAATCCAACTTTTATCGATATGCATTATGCAACTGAAAGAAAATCTAATTTAGGATTAACAAGACAAGGGTAGGCTGCTAAACCCACTTTTTGAACACTTTATCTCATATGTGAATGTGTATTACATGATTGTTTGTTTAAGAAAAATTCGGCAGCATTTCCTCTTAGCTCCCAAGTATATATGTAATGATATATATACCCGAGGAGCAAAGAGAAAATGATAACTGAATCCTTCTTAAACAAACAATCATGTAATACACATTCACATCCTAAATGAGATAAAGTATTCAAAAAGCAGTCCCAAGATAAACGGGGACAACCCGAAATTAATTTCTAAATTAATTTCGGGCGGGTATTTCTAAGCTCGCTATGTTTAAAATGATTAATTCAAACACGGGCACAGTTTTTTAAGCTTGTTATGTTCTTAATGATTGTTTTAAATTTTGGGCGGAACGTTATGTTTTAAATCATGATTTCAATTTCGATTGGGTGTTTTCTTAGCTCGTTATGTTTGAAATGATGAATTCAATATCAGACACGATTTTTAAGCTCGTAATGTTCTTCATAATGGTTTATATTTTGGGCGGGTATTTTCATAGCTCCTTACACACACATTTGCATACTTTATACAAACATACATACTAACATACACATTTTTCACCAACATACTAACATACAACAATTATACAAACATACTAACAATTTACAATTTACATACTAACATTATACAATTTACATACTAACAATTATACAAACATACATACATTCATTCATACACTTACATACCCACATACAACTTAAATTAAAAATTATACAATTTACATACTAACAATTATACAAACATACATACTAACATACACAATTTACATACCTAAACTAAAAATTATACAATTTCTAAACTTTAAAAAAAAAACTAACCATTATACAATTTACATACACATTTTTCAAATACACCTACATTATACAATTTACATACTAACAATTATACAAACATACATACATTCATTCATACACTTACATACCCACATACAACTTAAACTAAAAATTATACTATTTACATACTAAAAATTATACAAACATACATACTAACATACACAATTTACATACCTAAACTAAAAATTATACAATTTCTAAACTTAAAAAAAAAAAAAAACTAACCGGTTTTTCAGGTGGTGACCGTAGAAGTGAAGGTGGTGACCGGAGAAGAGATGGTGGTGATCCGAATTTTCTTCCACAAACACAAAAATACACAAAAAAAAGAGCAAAAATTAAAGCCCATAGCATGTATATAACAAATGTAGAGAAGAAATCTAACAAAAACAAAGTGAAACTAACCGATTTGGACGATTTTCGCGAGTTAGCAGCGGTTCTCGGAGGTTTTTTTGGGTGAAAAGTGAAAGAGGAGGGAGAAATTGGCGCTGTATAGGGGTCTGGTTCGTTCAACTTTTAGCGGCGACAAGGTATTGCCAACTGTCGCCGGTAATGTCTTTAATGAAGTTGACCAGAGATAAGATTTGTGTGGCTAGGGATTAAAGTTCTGACATTTACTTTTAGCGGAGACCAGCTGTCGCCGCTATTACCCTATTTATGTCGCCGGTAATGAGTTATAAATCCCCAACCGTCAGATCATGATTTTGATCAACGGATGGGGTTTGGTTTGAGAACCTGTGACGCGGATCGACCAATAGCGGCGACATTTGACATGTCGCCGCTAAAGGTGTCGCCGGTAAAAGTGTGTTATTCTTGTAGTGCAAGCACAATATCATAACTCAAAGATTCAAGGTATCAATTAGGATTTCAGGGAAAAGAGTGATTTCTCCACAATCATTTCTCCTAATTTCACCTCAAATTATATATAGATATTATTATAAAAAAGTAGCCGTTGACCATTGTGACACCAATAATTTCTCCTAATTTCACCTCAAATTTCTCCCTAGTCAGCGACATCATTGAGCGAAATTATCATATGCGACGTTACAATTAACTAGAATGACGATGTCGGCCCAAATTAAATTCAGCTTTTCTATTGAGCATTGTAATAAATAAATTTTTTTTGTTCATTTGGGTCTAATATAGTAATACACATATACTATATAAATATTTTTTTTTAAACATTGAGGCCTTATTTTTTGGAGGCCCTAGGCCGTTGCCTAGATTTGAAAGCCTCTAGGTCCGTCCCTGTAGTGGTTTGCTTGTAACGTTCGAGAAACTTTTGATTTTATAATAAAAGTAAACTCATTTCGTTTTATCTAAACGCTTTCTTGAATGCATCTAGCAATACTTTTTTTCCGCATCACGACTAGACTGCAGTTATGCATACATTCCATTTTCTTCATTTTCTGCATTATATATAGTACCATTACATTTTAGTTTATACATTTAAAAGGGTCAACCTCATATAAACTAATTCAAGGAAACAAAACTTTGACAGTTCAATTTTTATCTTGATAAAATACATTTATATAAATGTAACTATGTAAGTAGAACACCAAGGATCGATGCAAAAAAACATAGTTCGAAACGCAGCATAATTATCCAACATACCCACCCTAGCTAGTTTGATCTATAACGAAAAACAAGACCGGTTACTTGTACAAACTAGCACATTCGAAGTACTTTGTTATCAGAAGTGTTAGACAATTGCTTCTTCATTTGACCAAAACATGTTGATCTGTTGGACAGCAGAAAAGAAGCACTTGCAATCACATCTGAAACTCCTTTTACGCTTTCACAACTACCTTTGGTCGTTTCGTCTTCGTATATAGTTTCAAGAATTCTGGAAGCTTCGAGTCTTGAGACTCGCAGTAAATGAGTAGCTGCGACAGCAGAAAAAGGTGTGAGGTGTTGTGATGATTTGGTCTTGGAGTGGGTTTTGGGCACTGAAGCAAAAACAAATCTTGTTGCCATGAGGAATGGTTTATGGACTAACAAATGAGAGGATGAGTGAATATATGTTTGATGTGTGCTTTTAGATACTCTATATATAGGGCTAAGAGCACATAAATGGTCAAACCGTTCTCACATCTGGTGGCTCAAAAACAGGCCTACATAAAAGCCAAGTTGTGCTTAATATTGGTTTTAGCCAGACACCCTTTTTGCAAGGCAATTTTGAGAGGGACTGATATAGAATTAAAGATAAAAAGGTGAACATGAAAATGATAAGAGAACATTGAAGATGGGGTCCATCCATATCCTCAACAAATGGCTTTTAATATTTTGATGATGCCCTGGATAATGCAATGAATTTAACATCAATATCATGCACAAATACACAATGTGCAGAGAACAAAGTAACACACACAAACATCAAGGTGAAATTTGCATTCGCAATGAATTGTTTGATACAATGACCGGTATCTATACCTATACCGACGGCTAAAACTCAACTGTCATGACTCTTAACCTAAACGACGCACCCCTTAATATATTTACATACCCACACATACTTTAGAGTTCACATAATTGACCCGATACTTTACAAATACTAATAAACATAATTCAACTTCTACTTGATGCCAATGTTTAAGGCCAACAGATAAGAGGTGAGTTAAGAATAAGCTAGACACCCGTTTAAAGATTCTATGACACGAGACACCTTTTTAATTTTTTTTTTTTACTAAAAATTGGTGCCGGGTTGACCAATACCTACCCGTTAAGCTAAACGTGTTCACGGATTTGACTCGTAATTTTCATATTAGGTTTTTGTCGTATAGGAAAAAGATTTACCCTCTTGCGTTGTGTTGGTATGTTAAATTACCATCAATGCATGAACTTTCACATAAAGCCCCTATTTATAAACAAAAAGTGCGAAAAGGGGAATTATCGATGCCAACAAAAACCATATCTTAAATGATATATACCAGTATGTCACATACCATCTAATAAACAGGCACTTGGCACCGATTGAAATGGCAAGTCATGTTTCTTCATGTAACAATGACTTACAAAATGCAATTAATACGAAAAGCAAGAGTCGGCATAAAAGTTGAATCATCGATGGTGACAAGTGACCCGATTTGAGCCTTACCAAGTTCTCTTCTAACTTATCTTATTTCGCTGCTTACTTAACTCCCTAAAGTTAGAAGTTGGCGTGTAAATGTGTAATGCCATTTAGACCACAAATCATTAGCAACATCTCTTACACGTTTGAAAACAAGAGGACTCATTTAGAAAAATGAAAACGCAAACTTGTTAAAGTGTTATGTATTGTTAGAATTGATTTCAGAACCCAGATCGGATAGCAAACCAACCGTCTTACCAGTCACATTTTTTGTGTAAATTTGCAATTCTGCTTATCTTTTGATTTAGATTAATTTTTTTTTACAAAACATATAAACTTAAAATTTTTTTAAAAAATGGATAATGGAATAGGAAATGAGATTTAGGCCAGAAGAATAAAAGCATAACTCGGGTATCCAATTTTTCTTTTACAGTATTAAATATTTAAAAAAATAAAAAATAATATCTTTTAGATTTTTGGATATCCGTTTTACTATCTGAATCAGTATCCGAAGTTTCGGATATCCAAAAATAAACTATCCGAAATTTCCGGATATCCCAACTTGAACACACGTCTCCTTTGTTTGATAATCTTGATATGACGGGTTGACGGGTACGAGTCATGGGTTAAGAATCATCTGTGTCAGCTGGTTAAATGGCAGTTTATTTGTTTGTTTTAGTTTATAACTTAGTTTGAATTTGAATAAGGTTAGCAGTCAAAAGAAACGTTGCATGGACTGGGTAGTAGTTTTTTTTAACTTTCACAGTTTCTTAGGTGATTTCCGATTTGATAGGTGAGAGCAGTGTCTTTTTTTGTCACAAAGGTTTTTTTTAATGGCTAACGAAATAAAAGTCCGGCTATCTGGTGTAATCCAACGGCAAAAGGCAACTCTATGCCCGCGATCACAGACATCGTTGGATAACACAAGCCCATCATCACCCGTTTTGGGGAAAATCCACCGCCCGAAGGCTCACTACGGTAAAACTCGGCTAGGATCAGATTTGAACTTGAGACCTCTCTCAAATCCAAATCTTCACTTTCCCTTCAATGCCAATTGAGCCATGGCTCAGTTGTTGCAGAAGTTAGTTTCTTATTTTGAAGGGGTCTTAGATTACGTTGCATGTAAAACATAAAGGCTCCATTGACCTGTTCAATAAAGTACCAGCTTTTGTGTTTCCTTCACATAGTACTTCTTTTATTTTACAAAATCAGCAAAGTTTTTTTGTTTAGGCTGGACGGTATCATAGCGGGGACTGCAGTCGGGGAGTGGGGTTGCCGAGTGGTGAATGGATGCCGGCCTCTTTTCAGTGTTTGGTGAATGGTTTCTTCGGTGTATATTCACCGATGTGGGAAGAGGAGGGCAGGAGGAGAGAGGGGAGGTTTAATGGTGGGTCCCAACCCCTTTCAACCAATCACGATTTTTTGTTAAATTCTTTACCACTCTTCATGTTTTTGAACCATTGCCAGAGATTGAGAGTGCAAAATGGAGAGTGGAATGGGGACTTGACGTGACATGATATTGTTGGCTAGAGAATAACTCAAACACCCTAAGTAATTGAACAATACCCTTCACCCTTATTCCTATTGTACGTGCGTGAGTGTGTGTTTGTAAAGGGTCTGATCCAACATCCTTCAAGTCCTATCTTTCAATGAGAGATTCGGAGAGGTCCATAGCTATTTTCTAGTTATTACCATTTTTAATGTATATTTGACACAAGCATATATGGTGCAGCATTCCATTCCATAATTGCACTTTAAAGATTAATATTGACAACGATATACCTTTGCTTTTTGTCCTAATTAGACACCCTCATTCATAAGGCAATGCTCTTTAACTTTTTGTTGGGAGCAAGTACGTAGACGATAACTCATGTGCTTAAACTTCACCCCCACAAATTTAAGTAAACAAAGTAAAAAAATATAGTTATGAGAAAAACCAAAGAGAAATAGAGATAAACTGAATTCTATTCTTCATTCTATTCAATATTACAATATATAGATAAACATAACTATAAACCCTGAAGCCCATAAGTAATGGGTTGGGTCTAAAATGTCTGGTTTATAACACTCCCCTTCAGACATTTAGAATTATACACAGTTTAAAAACATACTTCAGGATGATGTTAAATAGTACTTCAGGACCTGAATAAATTAAACTGATACTACTGGATCAGTTGTACTGTCTCAATAAAAACCTTACTAAGAAAACCTATTGGGACAAAACTTAGTTAAGGGAAAAAGAGTACAGTGTGTATAATTCTCCCCCTGAATTCAACAAACATCTTTCAATCTGCGGAGACCGATCTTGTGTGATAGTTGCTCGAAACTGCTTCTTGGTAAAGATTTTGTGAACAGGTCAGCTAAATTTTCACTTGACTTGATGTGGCGAACATCAATTTCCTCTTCTTTCTGCAAGTCATATGTTGAGAAGAACTTTGGTGAGATGTGCTTTGTTCGATCACCCTTGATGTAACCTTCTCTGATCTGAGCTAGGCAAGCAGCATTGTCTTCATAAATAATTGTCGGCTCCTTCTTGATCTTTTCTAATCCACATGCTTCTTGTATGTGATTTAATCATTGATCTCAACCACACACATTCTCGACCAGCATCATATAGTGCTTGTAAACTGTTATAATTGCTTGCTTCTCATTGAATATCAATTGGGTATAAATACATAATTACAGGGAGATATAAACAGAAACAAGATCTCTACAAATCAAGGAGATATACAAAATAATAATACATTAAATATAATTGATTTGATTGATTTGGTCCGCTAATAGACCCCCACAGTCGAAGCAGCAGCCGGCCGGATGCAAAGACTGGACTTGAAACGATCAAATAAAATGCGTGGTAAACCTTTGGTGAAGTAATCAGCATATTGATATTCCGTAGGGACATGTAACACACGCACAGCACCGAGTTTCACTTTCTCCCGAACAAAGTGAATGTCAATTTCCACATGCTTGGACCGCTGATGTTGAACCGGATTCTGAGACAGGTACATAGCAGATATATTGTCACAATAAATTATGGAGGCCTGAAGAACCGGGACCTGGAGCTCTAGTAAAAGATTACGAATCCAAGAGAGTTCTGCAGTGGTGTTAGCAACAACTCGATATTCTGCCTCAGCGCTCGAGCGGGATATGGTTGGTTGGCGCTTTGACGACCAAGATACCAAATTATCACCAAGAAACACACAATAGCCAGACGTTGAACGTCGAGTATCTGGACACCCTCCCCAATCCGCATCGGAGTAGGCGGTCGGCTGAAGCGAGGTAGACGGAGAGAGGTGTAGCCCATGATCAGCCGTACCTTTGAGATACCGTAAAATACGCTTGAGAAACTGGTAGTGAGGTTCTCTCGGAGCTGCATAAATAGACAAACCTGTTGAACAGCATAAGAGATATCTAGACGGGTGATCATGAGGTACTGTAACGCACCAGCAAGGCTTCGGTATAAAGTACCATCTGGAAGTGGTTGGCCTGCTGTAGCACTCAGTTTGGAATGAGTATCAGTAGGGGTGGAGCATGGCTTACAATTGTCCATTTTTGCTCGAGCCAATATATCATTGTTGTAAGACTGCTGGGAGAGAATGAGACCGCCATTGTGATGTTGTACCTCAATACCCAAGAAGTGATGTAACCTGCCAAGATCGGTCATAGAAAACTCTCTGGACATAGCAGCTATGAAATGCTTCAACAGTGCGTCCAAAGACGCTGTGAGGATAATGTCATCCACATACAGGAGAAGATATGCTGTGTCGTTGCCCCGTTTGTAGATGAATAGAGAACTATCCGAGCTAGAGGTTCAAAAACCACATTTGAGAATGTACGTAGCAAATCTTTGATACCACGCCCTAGGAGCCTGTTTAAGTCCATAGAGAGATTTATTTAAACTGTACACAAACTTTGGGTTACGAGTATCCACAAATCCTGGTGGTTGAAACATATAAACAGTTTCATTTAAATCCCCATGCAAGAATGCGTTTTTGACGTCAAGCTGATTTAAAGGCCAAGACCTGGACAATGTGTCACACCCCGATATTTCCACGTTTGACCGGTGGGCCCGGTGGGGGAGTATCGTGACGTGGTTGGCAACATTACAGTCAAACAACACAATATTTAAATGCACAGCGGAAGCAAATGAAAGATATATTTCAACCGAATATAATTGTAATATCAAGTATCACAACAGTCGAATGTTTATCCACAGGTGGATCAAAATAAATGGAAACAGTGGTTCAACAGACTTTAGGCATCTTAAGCTTGCGAGACTCTTATTGATGCTAAGGAGAAATCCAGCCTATTACGAGTAGTACCTGCATTTAATCTTTTTGGGAAAATACGTCAGTTTACACTGGTAAATACAATTAACCGACTCATTTTAAAAATGATTAAAAATTGGTTTGAATGCACGTGGCATAAACATTTTATAACTTGGGATAATTATTTAAATATATAATCTCGTAAAAGGATTACATGTTCCTTATGCGTTCAGTAGCCCGGATCGTGCCGGGTTAAAGATCAATAGACACACCACATTATTTATTTTGGCACTGACGAGTGTACGCCTACATCCCGCGCTTAGGTCGTGGCCATTTCGTAAAATGATGCCAAGGATATCCGGGACATGGTCATTAACCTCCCAAAGGCTTTAAGCAAACAAAACAATTTAAACGGTCCGATCAATATCAGTTAACCACCATACGATGGAAGATTTAATGCCCGACCAAGCGGTATTTTATATACCGTACCCCAAGCCCGTATAGGGAAAATAAGTTAAAAGTATTTACCTTTGCAAGTATAATTCACAAATATCAAATGCGGGTAGCTTTTACCGGTTCTCCTATTCTGGAACAAAGGATTATAATAACCTATTAGAATCCTAACGGTCTTTAGTTAAGCTTAAGCTTAGACCGATTAGTTTTAAGGAACGATACGGTTCGAACGCGTGATTAAGCGAAGACCGGAATAGAATGTGATTTAGACCCGACAAGTTTGAAGACTTGTCTTATATGGGTAATCTAAACACATTCTGGATTTTGAGATAAAACCGATAAGGTTTGACCCGTTTCTGCTAATTTATGCAAACTAGTTACATAAACCGAACCGCACGCGCAAGAGGCGTAACGGGAAATCATTAGAGCCATATACAGGTTTCCTAAGTTAATATGCCTTAAATATGTTGTGACATCAGTAAGATATCTTTTATTATGCCCGAAACGAATTTAAACACACACTATGCCCCGTAGGGGCATTTTGGTCATTTACAAGGTTATAAAAGAGTTTAAGTATTAACCTGAGTTACAGGTCTGATATCATTAGTAAAAATACTTATTTTAATAAGTTATAACAGTAAAGTATTTGCATATATGTGAAATTTATCAATTATAACCAAACTATGCACCGTAGGGGCATTTTGGTAATTTCACATAAGCCGAAAAGCTCAAAACTGAAGTCTGAGTTAAACAACTTTTTCTTACTGTTAAAATATTATAATTTACCTAAAATATCAGTAGGTATCAACCCCTTGTATGTTTAAAATAGTTTTAGTACATACTATGCGTTAAAAACGCTTAAAAGGCGATTAGAAGCCGTTTTCGGGTTCTATATAGAAAGCTGATATTTTTATTATTCCAAAAGGTCAAAAATAATTTATTTGTCATATAAAATCAGTAGCAAAAAGGTTTGGGGTCAAATAGATATGTAAAACTCATTTTATAGCCCGAAAGGGCAAAACCGACAATTACCGGATCAAGCTTATAACTCTAAGTTATGCTCAGCCTAAAATTAATTAAAAATCTTCAAAAATCCCAAAATATTATATTACATCAGTGGGTAAAAAGTTTGATATCAAAAAGTAGGTTTAAATAGGCTATATGCTAATTATGCTGTTTAATCGCTAAAAAGCTTTCTAATTACGCTAATGAGCATAACTCTCAATCTACACCTCCAACTGATGTCAAATTTTGGTTGTAAGTTTATAAATCAGTAACTAAGGTTTCCACTCTTTTACATTTTCAAAAATCACGTTTTATGGTGAAAAGGGCATAATTGACAACATATAGGCGATTAACGGAATCATGCATATTAATTGGATAACTAATGAACCAAGGTGTATAATCACAGAGGGTTATACTAGCATGTAACCTAGTCCAATTAAAGCTCTAAGGAATTTCTAAAACATACCAAAACGGGTCAGAACTGAAGTCAAAGCAAAAGCAAAAGTCAAAGTTTTGCGACTTTCGGTTCCGAACCGGGTCTAAACAGAAAACTGTCGGGTTGAACATGTTTAGACATGTTCTTACACTAATTACCAAATTATATTAATGATCAAACAGGTTGTATGGGTTCTACATTGCTAATTATGCATAAATTGGAAAATAAACATTCTGTTGACTTTTTAATAACAAGTTTGACCCGACATTTGACTTAGTTAGAGTGGGAATCAGAGGGTGCCCTTTTAAGGGTTTATTGCCCACATAATTACCAACTTATAACTACTTTCAATTCGACTAATCACTGGGCCATTAGTGATTAATCGTGAAGTCAACCGTTAATTACGACGGTTTGACTTTTAAGCTGAAACTAAGCAAAAATTCAACTAAGAAAGGTTAAGCATACTTACTGAAGTCCTATGCATGATTAGGAAAGCTTAGGGTCAGCTCTTAAGCTCCAGAAATGATCAGAAATGCTGATGGAAGGTGTGGTTACAAAGTTGCAACACAAGGCCCTTTTATAGTGTTTCAATCACCTTAGATCATTGACAAATCATGCTAGCAATGGCCATGGATCATCAACAGATGTCCCTATGTGCCTAGGACTGTTTAGGGGTCGCCCATGTAGTGAAAATATCTGTTTTGGGTCAGTTATCGCGTGAAAACCAGCTGCTATCTAAGGTTTCTGCATCTGGGCGTCTGACGCGGCCCGCGTAAGATCATAACAACTCTTACGCGGCCCGCCTAAGCCTCGTTTTCAGGTTTTCACATTTTCAAGTTGTTGCATCTTGTCTCTTGGCCCTTCCAAAGGTCACCCAAGCTTATTTCTTGCACTATGACCCCTTCACATTTATTTACAAGGGCTTCAAGACTTATACCCACTTTGTTAAGTCCTTGGTCACTTTGTTATTACCCGAAAGGTCATAATTTTCAACGTTGACGCTTTAACCCCTCATGTACGAATTTGGTCATAACTTTCTCATACGATAACGAAACTTTATGAAATTTTTATCGTGCCTTCTAGTGAGCATAATTAATCGTTACAAGCTTCAGGTTTGCTAAAAGGTCACTCAGAGGTATAACTTAAACATGTTGACACATTTAACCCCTGTAGTTTGTAATCTCTCACATTCTTTCATATTTAGCTTCGTATGATCCATGATTTATTCGTTTGAAGGTATGAGCATCATGCAGGGTTATTGTAAAGTATATTTATTCACTGTTGACATTTTGAACCCTTATATTCACATACTTTCCATGTTTGTCAACTTCAGTCCTTTTAGAACATTCTTTCACACGTTCAAACTTATGACACGTATTAATACATTATAGGACTTGAATTTTCGAGGTGTTACACAATGCCAAACTAAGGATAGTACGAATGGTGGTGGGTTTAACCACGGGACTAAACATCTCATCGCAGTCAATGCCAACCTGTTGGGATTTACCATTGACCACAAGGCAGGCTTTGTACCGTTCAAGGGTTCCATCAGCATGAAATTTATGGCGGAACAACCACATACATCGTATAATGTGTGCATCGGGTGGCAGAGGCACGAGATCCCACGTGTTATTATCTATTAAAGCGGTGTATTCAGTTTTCATTGCATCGGACCAGTGCGGATCGGATTGAGCATCAAGGTGGGATTTAGGTAACGGAGAAACCGTGTCAACATTAAGGTTGAAAGGAGTTGTAGGTTTAGATGTTCCCTCATGAGACCGAGTGATCATAGGGTGTCTCGGTGGGAGAGTATGAGCCGAGTGGTTAGGATAATGCTGCTGAGGTGATGGTTGGGTTGGTACCGATGGGCATGGATGGGGCGGGTTGTGTGCGAGAGGATCGTCTCGTGTAAGTGATGGTAGGATGGGAAGTGTAGGGCCGTGGGTGGCATGGGTAGCTGGGATGTGTGTATGTGGTTGGGCCGTAGGTGGGTTGGTTTGGGCTTGTGGCAGGTTACTTTGGGCCGGAGGTGGGTCGGTTTGTGGGGAGAGGGCAGAAGGTGTAAAGGTGGTAGGTATGTGTTGGTTGAATATGATAGGTGATGGGTCACTGTCAAGAAAGGTGTAAGTGGACGGTTGTGGTTTATAAGTTTTAGAGAAGGGGAACTCGAGCTCATTAAACTTCACGTGTCTAGATAGGATAATTTTACCAGACGAGCGATCAAGGCACCGATAGCCGTGATGATCAGCGGGATACCCAAGAAATACACATGGGGTAGATCTTGGGGCAAGTTTGTGTGGACGGGTGTCGGATTGATTGGGGTAGCATGCACAACCAAAGACACGGAGGTGTGTATAATCCGGGTTTTTGTGGTAAAGGGCTGCGGTTGGGCTGTGGAAGCCGATGGGCTTGGATGGGAGGATATTATGAAGGTAAACCGAGGTATGTTGGGCCTCCACCCAGTAATGGGGCGGAAGGGAGGCATGTGTGAGAAGAGACATCATGATTTCGTTGAGACGACGAATCATGCGTTCGGCAGTCCCGTTCTGTTGAGAGGTGTGGGGACATGAAAACCTGAATTGTAATCCATGTGTGGAAGCAAACTGTTTAAATTGATGGTTGTCAAATTCCCCTCCCATGTCACATTGAAATGTTTTAATGTTATGACGAAATTGGGTGGAGATTAATTTATAAAATTGAGTGAACTTGGAGTAGGTTTCAGATTTGAATATTAACGGAAAAACCCATGTAAAGTGTGTGTAGTCATCAATGATAACTAAATAATATTTATACCCATTTTTGCTAGGTACAGGGGAGGTCCACAAGTCACAATGCACAATATCAAAGGGACACAAAATGCAAGAAGTAGATGAATGAAATGGTAAACGTTTGTGCTTGGCAATTTGGCAAGAATCACAAAAAACATTACGAGTCTGTTTATTACAAGAAATAAACTTATTGGAATTTAAAAAATCTAGAACATGTAAACCAGGATGTCCTAGACGATCATGCCAAGAGCCGTGAAGACCGGTGGAGACAAAAGCAGATGCATCGGGTGGTTGAAGAGCTGTGAGCGGATAGAGATTACCGGTACTGTGATGCCGACTCAAAATCGTTCCACTCGGGAAATCCTTCATAGAAAAACCAAAAGGATCAAAATCGACAGATACCCAATTATCACGAGTAAATTTTCGAACAGAAATAAGGTTTTTGATGATATTGGGTGTGTGTAATACGTTTTTAAGTTGGAGTGGTTTGGAGGTGGATGGAGGGTCAGAGTTACCCGATCCAGTCACTGGTAAAAGATGGCCATTTCCAACTAACACGTTTTTAATAGAATTTTGACACGAGGAGGAAATCATACCTGAGTCCGTAGTGAGATGATTCGTAGCACCGGTATCCATGAACCATTGTGGCGTTTCAGGATCTAGAGCCATAGTCTGAAAAGCCTCTGCAAGTTCAGTGGGTTCCAGGGGATTCACATCAGTCACGTGAGCCTGAGCGGATGGCTGTTCAGCATTAGTGGGCTGCTTCAGGTTTTGAGACTACATGGGCCATGGTGAGGCCCAACCCGGTTGGGTAGGGTAAGGGCACGGTGGCGGTGGTGTAGTCCAATACGGTGTGGGCCAGAAAGGTGGAGTGGGCTGAGGTGGAGGCTGGGCCCACGAGGGCTGACCACGAGACTGGTTCCGATTGCCCTGACCATGAGACCCAGACCCCGATCCATGGCGGTATTGCTGCTGGCCAGGTTGGGTGAATCCTTGAGAGTTAGAGCCATCACGTCTAAGGCCCCTACGACCCGGGTTAGAACCAAAACGGTTTGACCCGTCCCCGCGTCGAGGCTGATATGTTTGATTCTGGCCATCACGACGGGGCTGTGGGTTGGTATTCACGGCAGCCAGTGCTTCGGAAGGGGCTGGGGTGCCGTCTCTTGCAGCTTGTCTTTCTTGATCTCCACGGAGCATCTCACAGGCTTCATTCCAAGACGGGATTTCTCGATTAATGATGGAGCCAATGGTATCATATTCCCGAGGTAGACCCCGTACCTGTTGTAGAACAAGCGATTGTTCATTCACAGGACTACCCACGTCATCTAACTGGGCAGCAAGATCACGAAGAGTCTGGCAGTATGCTTCCAAGGAGGGACAAGCACTGAGTTTGAGATTGATAAGTTTTGTTTGAAGGGCTGCACAACGAGAGCCTTTATTATTGTGAAAAATAGCTTTAACTCGGTTCCAAGCCTGGAGAGCGGTTGATTCGGATTCGAGAACCCGAAGAAGATAATCTTCAGATAGAGTGCTATAGATCCATTGCAGGACAATAGCATCAATTTTCATCCACTAAGCATGATTAGGGTCATCTTTGGGAGGTGGTTCAGATGTGATGTGGTCCAAAACCTCATATCCACGTGCATGAAGGTGAAACAGCTTCACCCACGCAGAGTATGTGACTTTGGATCCATCCAGCATACGAACCTTCTTCTGGATATCAATCACGGTATAAACCGGGTGTAATGGAATGGGTTGATTTGAGTCAGACTTCTCAGTTTTGTCTGTCATGGTAGGAGCGGGTATGGTCACAGGATCAGAAAAGAAGAGAGAAGGGTGGCCGGCAGCAGGGTCAAAACCCTTGGATCGAAATCCAGAAAAAAGAAAATCGGCTGCGGTTCTAGGGTTCAGAGCGGGTGCGCTCTGATACCATGTAAACTGTTATAATTTCTTGCTTCTCATTGAATATCAATTGGGTATAAATACATAATTATAGGGAGATATAAACAGAAACAAGATCTCTACAAATCAAGGAGATATACAAAATAATAATACATTAAATATAATTGATTTGATTGATTTGGTCCGCTAATAGTGCTATCAATTCAGCATGATTTGAAGATGTTGCTGTAAGTGTTAGCTTAGTTGACTTCCAAGAAATTGTTGTGCCACCGTATGTGAATACATAACCTGTCTGAGATTTTGCTTTATGGGGATCCGATAGATATCCGGCATCTGCATACCCAACAAGCTGGGACTTTTGATCTTTTTGATAGAAAAGACCTAAGTCTTGTGTCCCGCAAATATACCAGAATTTATGTTTTACGCCATTCCAGTGTCTACGTGTTGGATTCGAACTGTATCTCGCTAGTACATGAACTGCAAATGCAATTTCAGGTCTTGTGTTATTTGCGAGATACATAAGGGCTCCAATCGCGCTTAAGTACGGTACTTCTGGACCAAGTACTTCTTCGCCTTCTTCTTGAGGGCGATAAGGATCCTTGTGTGGATCTAGTGGTCGGACAACCATAGGTACGCTAAACGGATGTGCTTTATCCATATTGAAACGTACTAACATCTTCTGGATGTAGTTTGATTGATGGAAAAATGTGCCATTGCACAGATACTCAAATTGTAGTCTGATGCATACTTTTGTCATACCAAGATCTTTCATCTCAAATTCCTTCTTTAACAACTGAGCAGCTTTCTCTATCTCTTCAGGAGATCAGATGATGTTGATATCATCAACATAGACTGCTATTATAGTGAAATTTGAGAGTGTTCTTTTTTATAAAAACACATGGACTGATTACATCAAACTTGTATCCATCTTTTTCGAGATATTCACTAAGTCGATTGTACCACATACGACCAGATTGTTTGAGACCATATAAATATCTCTGGAGCTTTATAGAACACATATCTTGAGGTGTTGATTTTAATGCTTCAGGCAATTTTAATCCTTTAGGGATTTTCATGTAGATGTCATTTTCAAGTGTCCCATATAAGTATGCGATGACGACATCCATTAGTCTCATATGAAGTCCTTCAGAGATTGTGAGGCCGATTAGGAACCTAAGGGTTATCACATCCACTACAGGGGAATTCGTTTCCTCATAATCAACTCCTGGGATTTGGGAAAACTCTTGTGCTACAAGTCGAGCCTTATATCATACAATCCCATTCTTTTCATTTCTCTTTATTGCAAACACCCATTTATAACCTACTAGTTGGACGTCTATGGGCGTTCGGACTACAGGTCCGAAAACATGTCGCTTTTCGAGCAAATTAAATTCGGCGTTTATGGCTTCTTGCCATCTTGGCCAATCAATTCTGTGCATGCACTCTTCTAAAGTTTTAGGTACGTAATCATTTTCATTAATTACATCCGTTGCTATAGCATATGCGAATATACCATCAACACGTGTTTTATTCTGGTTCCATATTGTACTATCTTGTACATAATTAATAGAGATCTCATTTTCGTTTGTTACTGGTGTTTCTTCTGAAACTTCATTTTCCTCTGGATTCATAGTTGTCTCTTCTGGGACATTTACCTCTACCGGGGTTTCACTTATAATCTTTTGTGAGTTTCCACCAACTTCGTTACTTTGCTCTTTCCGTTTCAGTGGGTTTTTGTCTTTGGAACCGATTGGTCTCCCACGCTTTCATTGTATGGTAATCGCGTCTGGGATTACTTCAATTCGAGCAGGTGTATTTGATGCTGGTACATGTGACTTTGTCACTCTATTCGTGTCTGTGAATGCATCTGGTAATTGATTCGCTATTCTTTGCAAATGTATAATCTTTTGGACTTCATATTCACATTGACCACTTCGGGGGTCGAGATTTGATAGCGATGATGCATTTCACGTTATTTCTTGTGTTACCAGTCTTTCTTTGTCCTTGTCTCCCCCTCGTTTCATCAAAATGACAGTCAGCATACCGTGTTGTAAACATGTCTCCCGTTATTGGTTCTAAGTATCTAATAATGGACGGGGAGTTAAACCCAATATAGATACCCAGTCTTCTTTGGGGTCCCATTGTAGCACGTTGTGGTGGCGGTATTGGTACGTATACCGCACAACCAAAAATTCTAAGGTGGGACAAACTTGGTTCTCGTCCGGAGACCAGTTACAATGGGGAATATTCATGATCAGCAGTTGGTCTCAATCTAATCAGTGTAGCGGCATGCAAAATAGCATGACCCCATGCAGAAGATGGTAATTTACATCTCATTAAGGATGGTCTAGCGATTATTTGTAATCTTTTAATCAGAGATTCAGCTAAACCGTTTTGTGTGTGAACATGAGGTTCTGAATGTTCAACATTGATCCCAACTGACATACAATAGTCATTAAAAGCTTAAGATGTGAACTATCCCGCATTATCTATCCAGATGTTTTTAATTTGATTATCGAGGAAATTGGCTCACAATTGTATGATTTGAGCTAAAAGTCGGGCGAATGCTACAATTCGAGTAGCTAAAAGGCTCACATTTGACCACCTTGAGGATGCGTCTATTAAGACCAAGAAATAGTGGAATGGTCCACACGGAGGATGAATAGGCCCACAAATATCCCCTTGGATTCTTTCTAAAAATGATGGGGTTTCATGTATCAATTTAGTTTGTGAGGGCCGAGTTATAAGTTTGCCCAGAGAGCATGTTGCACATGATAAGTCTTGTGGTAGCAAAACTTTTAAGTTTTTAAGAGGGTGTCCGGTTGCACTTTTGATTATTCATCTGTAGGTAGAACTGCAGGTTCTATACTTTACGCCGTTTTAATAATAGAATAGGTATTTAGAAACTGTTGTATGATTTCGTATTGTAAAAAGAAATTGTGTTTCAAATAATTTGATTAAATATTTGAATAAGATTAAAGTTTTGAAACTATGAATAGAGTTGTTTGAATAATTGATGTAAACCCTTCGTAACCACCTCACTAGATCTACATAACACGCATTTATTAAATATTTGTAATATTTTAATATTAAACTTTGAATGTTGTGTTTTTGTTTTCTTCGATGGTGTACAGCTCTTAAGCACAACATTGATTGTAGATATTATATTATATTATTAAATAAAATGATAAAAACACATATTTTTCATTTATGCATATTCCATTAAAACACATTAAAACTCATCTGTAGATAAAACACATCTTTTCCTCTCAACTCAATTAGGGTTTCATATCTTAACAGCTGCCATTAAAAAAACATCTCAACAAAAGAATCAATGGGAAACATCATCGGAGGAACCACAACCGCCGGAGATGGTTAAGTTGTATATTATAATATATCATCGCCGGCGAATGTTAAGCAGCCAGAGATCGAAGGAACCGCATCGTCGCTGCCGGTGAATGTGCCGGACTGGTTGAAGATGAATGTAGCGCCGGTTAACCGGTGAGTTGAATCGTCGGAGGAAGGTTTTCGGGTAAGAAATATTATGTATTATGGGTTGTTTTATGTGTTTTGTTCGGTTGTATGTGACGGCAGTGACCGCCGTTGGTTGAAGAATACAACAATTTCGGATTTTGTTTCTAGACGATAATAGCTATCAACCCTATTTATTGTCTAAAAAGCACAAAAATAAACCTATTTTGGGTATTCGAAAATCCAGATCGAAAAGCATATGTCTTGTGTTCCAAAGGATCAGATTGAAAAACTAAAAAAAAATCCAATTTGAAAATACTTTTTTTTCTTTATAGAAAAAAAATTGTTGGCATACCACCGAAATGGCAGAGGAAAGAAAAAAATCTTTTCTTGGTACCAGTAAATTTGAAGTCTGTGATTTTTCTTTGGATGCACATATGTACACTTAAAAATTATTCAATACAGTGCGAGATATTGATGGTGTACCCGGATTTGATGAACGACAATTATCGAAATTGCAGAAAAAAAAATTGTTGGAGATCAAAGTGGATTCCCGTGCAAGAGAAGAGAGCAATCGTGCTGATAACGAGAGAAAAACCAAAGAGAAATAGAGATAAATTGAATTCTATTCTTCATTAATTCAACATTACAATATATAGATAAACATAATTATAAACCCTGAAGCCCATAAGTAATGGGTTGGGCCTAAAATGTCTGGTTTATAACAAGTTATACATTGATGGACGAATTTGAATAGCTTTATGTCCTAATTACCCATTCAATTTTCTAATAAAAACATGAGTAAAATGCACGGATAGTCCCTGTGATTTGGTGAAATTTCACCTTTAGTCCTCAACTTTTCAGAATTACACTCTTAGTCCCTGTGGTTTGACAAGTTGTTACTCGGATGGTCCCTAAAGCGGATGAAGGTTACTCGGATAGTCCCTATGGTTTGACAAGTTGTTACTCGGATAGTCCCTGTGGTTTGACAAGTTTTTACTCGGATAGTCCTTGTCATTTCACACCCACTTAACCAGAAAAACTAACTTCCATAGTCTTTGTGGACTATCCGAGTAACAACTTGTCAAACCACAGGGACTAAGAGTGTAATTTTAAAAAGTTAGGGACTAAAGGTGAAATTTCACCAAACCACAGGGAGTATCCGTGCATTTTACTCTAAAAACATATCACCATAATTGAGAGATGTATCACAAATCTACCTTAATTCATCCAAGAGACGCCTTCACTATCTTATCTCTATTAATAATTACAACTCACTAGGTATGGACCATCAACAACTTCTTCCTAAAACACATGATAGGGATCGTCACTAAGGGGCTGTTTGGCAACATCTGAATGGTTAAGTGCTGAACCAGTAAGAGGTCTGAACCATTTAGTGTTGAACCAGTAAGAGGTCTGAACTATTAAGAGTCTGTATAATGCTTAGCCGTTCAGATGCAAATGTCTGACCAATTCAAATTAGAGGTCTTAACCATTCAGACTCTGTATAAATCTTAACCATTCAGAGGCAAATATCTTAACCATTCAGACATCTGCTCATGAAACAAACAGTCTGAACCATTAAGTGCTGAACCAGTAAGAGGTCTGAACCATCAAGAGCCTCAATAAGAGGTAAACAAACAGCCCCTAAGACTTCTTTCGAAACAACTTAGCATGAATCACCACTAATAATTTTAAAAACGAGTATTTAAAACTAATACATTTACAACTCACTCAATCTTTTAATATCCAACTCACTCATTCAGACATTCTTTTAATATCTTGGTAAATTGTATATGCGCGGGGTTATAACTCACGATTACTCAATTTTCAATATATATTATATGTTCGATGCTCATTGTTAAGCCAATTGGCACTCTGACCCCCTCCATGGAAATAATTGCAATTCCCCACCCCCCCCCCCCCACCCCACCCCCAACGTTGATTATATGTCGCAATTTTACCCCCTCCGTCTAGCCAACGTTAATATTACCGTTAGTCCTTGTTGAAATCTCCATTTTGTCCTTCGTCTTCCTCATTTAAGAAACTTAGCCCACTCATTTTGCCTTAATTCCATCGTTCAAACTCTTCTTCAACCGTGCTCCCCTAATTATTCAATCCCCCCCCTCCCAAATCTTCAAGCCTTAATTTCATCGTTGTTGCTGAACATGTCTAGCTCTACTTCCTCTGTGCTTCGATCGAAGGAAACAATGGCCAAAAATCAACCCTCAGACATTATATGTCCTTGTGGTGGGCAAACTGTTTACAAACAATCAGAAACCAAGGCTAATCCTGGAAGATGGTATCTTCGATATGTAAGTGAATTCTGTTTTATGGTTATTGAAACTACTTTTGTGATTATTACTGAGTTGTGGCATTGGTAATGATGTCCGATTATAGGTTGGAGGATGTCGATTCCTCAGATGGGCTGATGTTGGTGAAGAACAGGGTTGTCCGATTTGTCGAGAGGTAATGCCTGCTTTAATTCAAAGCATTAAAGATAAGGATGAGTTGGCTAAGTGCAAAGACCAGTTGGCTCAGTACAAGAATGGTGATGTGTTCAAATTGAAGATGTACTTAGGGATTACTTGGGTCTTGATTGTTCTAGTTTATTTGCTTAAGTAGTTAAATGTAGAGAAATTGGATTAGTTTGTGTATTTTGACCCTAATTGTATTTGAGTTATGAGTTTTCCAGTTTATGCAATGGTCCTTTTGAAGTTCTTACTTTATGTTTGTTTTGGTAGCCTGTTTGTAATGGTGTAGGTATTGCTGAGAAAGAGAAAGATATTGCTGAGAATGAGAAAGATATTGCTAAGGATGAAGACTTCGTTGCAGCCGAAGAACCAGACAGTTATGTATACTTTGAGGATCAAGACTCTGAGATACTCAGACCTTACTTGGAGCAAGAAACAGATAATGAAAAGATATTCGGAGATCCGACAAAGGATTATGACCCTGAAGTGCTGGAACATGCATGGGATTACACATATTGGGATGAAGAGGATGATTGGTACTTTGATCCATATGAAAGGGAGCATGGTTCTGATTCGGATTGGTCTTGTTTGGATAATTGTCACTGGAAATATGGTAGAAAGCAGTATCTAGATTTGTTTTATTGTATGTTGTATTTTGGACCACTAAATTAAGGAAGTTGTACTAAATGTTGCAATGTAATCGAATCACTTTCTGCCAAAATTTTGTTTGAACACAAATGTGAACATAATAAAGCAGCCATATGTAAACATACTTATACGTGCAGAAATAAAGTTACAAACATAGTCTAAAGTTACAAACCATATGCAAAAAAACAAATATCTTCATGACAACATAATAAACTTACAAACATAATCTAAAGTTACAAACCATAGTCAAACGTGCAGAAATGAAAACAAACATTGTCTTTAACAAACTTGACAAACAACCAAACAACTACAGATACTACAAACCATAAAAACCTTCTGTCACTCATAAAGATTGTAAACTGGTGCACCTTGAGTGGTAGTGTGTGATTCATGTGAAGCAGTGGATTGTTCACCCCTTGTCCTTTCCAGCTCCTGACATTGTGACCCATGTTCCCACATTTACCACACTTGATGTTGGTTCCCTTTCTGGTCATTTTACCTCCTTTGTTGAACTCCTGCTCAAGCTCTTTTTCACCAAATGCCTTCTTTCGTTTCTTCTTTGGCCTTCCAACTTGTGTATGATGCTTTGATGGGATGAGTGTTGTTGGACACTGTGAAGGAGTCCACATCTCCGGCCCATTGATTGGCTCTATCACATTCTCATAAACTTTCTTCCATGTTGACAGCCAATACACATCAGAAACCCACTCTTCATGTGACAACCCGAGATTTCAAACCCTTTCATTCTCGTATCTAATCCGGTGTTGATTATTTGTTTAGATTATGTAAAGTGTAACAGTTTGACGGTTTAATGATTATGTGGTTGTGTGTTGTGTTAATAGTTGCATTAGTGATTTTCTAATAATAATACTTTTATGACCCGACATCTTTAGCGACGAAACATATAGGAGTTTCGCTGTCTTGAGCTCGACGAAACAGGAGTTTCGTCAAAGAGTGACCTTTCGCCGTGATGGGCTTAGGCCCAGATAAGGCCCAAACATGCCCCTAATATAGTTACGTGTAGAGTGCCAGTTAGCAACCCTAGATTTCCCTCTAAGCAAACGGCGACGGTAGATCCCCATCATCGAGGCATCATCTCGTTCCTTCGAGTCCTTGGTTAGTAGTTTTGTTATTATATGTTAATTCTTAATTGTTGTTTGATCTTGCTATGCGTAAACGTGAGGAACCTGTCGTGGTGTCGAGTGAATGGTCATGAATCTGAACTGGATAAGTGATGATAGTTTTGCAGATGGTAGTGTATGGTTGATCTAATATCGTTAATTTAGGGTTGCCTATACGTGAAATATTAATTGAGAACCAATGGATTAATTATGTGATATATTGTTATAAACCTGCTCGCAGATCAACATGTTACTGGATGATAAACTATTGAATTTGTTATGATGTGAATGAGAGAATCTGTATATGCTTAGATTTATGATGATAGTGGTTATTAGGCTATATGATTTAAGTCCATGATCTTCGAATTATGTGTAACTGTCATAAAGCTCACTTGATAAACTCATCTCGGTTCAATAAAATAAATTGTGTCATCACATGTGATCATTATGGGTTGTCGGCACACTTAGTTTTTGTTAGAAGGGTTTTATCCAGATTGCATGTGATTGTATCAAAAGTCTAATAGAACAAATAGGAAGTCACTGATATCATTTAGAGTATTGTAGGCCATATAGTTGAATAGTGGTCTTGATGATTGTTGTTAAATAATAAATGAATGTTGGTAATCACATGATATTCTAGGGAATTGATATATCAGTTGTGTTATCGGTCCAATATAATCGAAGGAATATGGCCCATGTGAGATCCAAAAGGTGTTGGTAATCATATAAAGATATTAATCTTGAAATAGAAAAGGCGGCCCATGTGCAGATCTAATCAAACCATGTAGTTATCTTAATAGTTTGTCAGTAGCATTGCATGTGTAATAAATGTTGAAGTGGTGCCTTGTTTTTGAAACCGAAGTTTGTGGAGGTGGCAGCCCAACTTTTGATTAGAATGTATGATGTAATATTAGTGCACCAAGACTAATGATGATGATGGGATGATCAAAGGAAACCGTGAACATTAGGGTTGATGAGGTGTTGAAACTGTCAGGAGAGCAGACGAAACCTAGTGAGTTTCGTCCCATGTTAACTCGACGAAACCTGGTGAGTTTCGTCGCATGGGGTTTCGTCGAGTGTACCTTTCGTCGAAGGACTTTACATGAACAGTAGGTTTTGATGGATGTATAAACTGCATGTATAATAGTGAATGAATATGTTATGTTATCTACTGTTAATGATGATCAATTATAATCAAGGAGATAACTGTTAAACATGGATATAGAGCATGCATGTGACTTATGGGTTTGATCGATGTTTGTATGACTGTTATGCGCTATTTGATGATCGCTGATTGAATACATCTTATGACTTTTATTTATATGAGAATTTGTGTGAGATCGAATAACTGTTAAGTACTACGTGAAGATTGTTGCTTGAACACACATGATTTACACGCGAACTATATGAACGTAAACTGATTTCGTATACATGAATTACCATAGGCTTTGAGCGGTTAGTTGTGAACAAGTAATTTACCAAACCAAGCAAATCAAGGTGAGTTCACTGCTCTTTTTCCAAGCATGCATCCCGGGGAGGGATATCTGGTAATTGTTCAGGGGAGGAACGTCGGGTTAATGGGATGTTTGTTATTACTCAGTTTCTATCATATAAGACCCCTTACATCTACCGATAGTTGCCGGGGAGGCAACGAGGTTATTAGTTGATAGCGCTATTAGGTTTGGCACCCTCACACCGTACCGAGGAGGACGGGCGTGAACTAATTTCCTTAAAGCATGACCAATGTTTTGATAGAGACATTGGGGTTGGGCAAACACATCTTGTAGCCACTTGCGGTAATCGAGTTAATGACAACATCAAAACAAATCGTTGAACTGTTTTAAACACACATCTGGTTACTAAACGCGTTAACAAAACTTTGAACTCACCAGCGTCGTCTGACACACTTGTCTGCATGCTTGTAGGTTGTAGGTTTATATCATTGGGACTTGTTGTCTGGGATGCTGGAGTGGTCATGGGTCGTGATATATGGAACCTCAAAACAAGCTTAATGGTTTATGTACACATGGTTTACGAAACACTTAACAAATGAGATATGCTTCCGCTGTATACAATGAATGATATGTAACGTTTGTAACACTTTATGTTAATGAATGTAAATTTTATTTAAATATATTTATGAGTTCAATGTGATTGTTGGTTTGGATCCTGGTACGTCACACGCCTCACGGGGGTTTCCGCATGTGGTATTTTGGGGGTGTCACACTTCTGGTATGCCAGCATCAATGTTATTCCTTGACATATCCCATATGGCTGCAACTGCATGTTTGCAAGGCATCCCTGTCAAATCCCACTTCCTGCATGCATAAGTTTTATGTTTATCATTCACAACACACTGTGATCTCGGACCTGTTACTTCCAAAACATACTACCCTATACCTTAACAATTCGTTTTTTAGGATAAACACATCCCTCCTTGCCTTAAGAGCATAATCTTTGACCATCTGATTAATCTTAGTCTTGTCATCAATAAGTTGACCAACAAAGAATGGCAGATCATTTGGTCCTTTTAGAGCAGCTTTCCTTTTCCCCCTTATCTTCCAGGCAACCTTATCTCTAAGACTTGAATTCTCATCAGACCCACTTTCAAAGTCCTCCAGGTCTACAGGCAGATGACCTTCTTCGCTTCTCCCATCATCATGATCCCCATCACTTGAACCATCCAGTTCTTCCCTAGTAAATTCAACATTAGCCCTGAACCTCTGCATATCGACTTCTATTTCATAAACCAAATTATCTTCCTCAATATACTCATAATCAGGATCACTTTCTTCACTCTCTTCATTATGATCTTCAATTTCTTCCTCATCTTCATTCAGACTTTCATTCTGATTATTTATTAGAAATGATGCTGGAACAATTTCTTTACATGGCCCTACAGGAACTTCACTAGACTCCATCAAGATTGTTGACCTCCGGTGTTCAACATACATGTCTATCATGTGGACTCCTTGACTCACATGATCAAACATAGGTTCTAAGTCAACATCACATTTTAATGTCCTAAGACCAAAATCCAAAGAACAGTAGGGTTCCTTGTAATGAATGCAGAAAAAGAGACCATCATTGTAACCTATTTTCTTAACCATCTCCTCTAAAACATCCATAGTCAACACTCGAAAATATACATGATCAATGTAGTTCATCTTCCCACCAAAGTATTCCCTATTTGGGTTTTCTACAAAATTACCTCCATGGTGAAATTTAATGGTAAATTGACTTTGGGTTTCACCTGTAAACAAACATCAATAACAAATTAACACAGCAAAAGGTTCAAATTTTACCTAAATCAGACCCTGTGAGCTTGCATGTCACTTACGGTACATTTCGTCCGGTTCGAAATACTGATCTTCAGCTCTAACCTTCCATAATCCAAGATCCATGCTCGTAACAGAGTTCCAATCGATTGTAATTCTTCAATTGTGACTGATCGCCATGTACAGACTCTTGATTTTGAGGGTAGGTTAACTTGAGGGTTTCAAAGTGATGAATTGTGAAATATATGAGGATGCAGGTAAAGATTAGGGTCAATTTACCATTCTGCCCTTTGACCATTAACAGCAAACGTTGATAACTGACAGAAACAAGGGCCAGGGGGTAAAATTGCGACGTATAATCAACGTTTGGGGGGGGGGGATTGCAATTATTTCCATGGAGCGGGTTAGAGTACCAATTGGCTTAAACCCCAGGGGGTAAAATTGCAGTTTACTCTATATTTTGTTTTCTTTCTTTGTAGTGTGTCCTCATATGATCTTGTTTTCTAGTCATATGCATGTTTTAATCCCAAAATATTATTGTATAGGGTCTATATGGATCTTTTCGTTGCTGCCTTTTTAAATGCAATATTGTAACTTTCTCTTATGACAAACGTCATTTTGCATACCAATCCAAAACTTGACTTTATGGACTAGGTTAACGTCAACATGAATTTGGTTTTTTTTCTCTTAGGTAGACTCCCTCTTTGATGCATCATTTGCATCTTATAACATGAGGAATTGTGAAGAGTGGAATATTTTTACTACTTTAGTTTCATCATCTAAGGGCATACGGAGGGGGCGGCAAAGGAGTTCGGCAAAGTGACTTTGCCGCTCAGGCACACCGCCGCCAACCTCCTTTGCCGCTCGGTGAAGATGGAGAAGCGGTGATGGGTTGCCAATGCGGGGAGAGGGAGGGTAGGAGAGAGAGGGGGTGTGTGGGGTGGTGTCCATGTCATCTCAATCAATCACAGCTTTTTCCTTTTTTTTAAATAGTTTACCAATTTACGAAGTGTCTAACCATTGCCAACACTTTTGAGCATAGTTTAAACTCTTTTCATTGAATGACATGACACACTCTCATTGGTTGATTTTGAAGTTTACCACTTTCAAGTGTCTAACCACCCTCTACACCCTAATATTTCTATATTATTAGTCTTATTTATATCATGTAATTAATCAAGATGAAAATTGTTAGTTTTGCTACTTTTTTTCCACTTACTGTTTCTTTAGATAAAAAAAAAAGCACCAAGTATCAGAGTACCACTTGCTCTTCTTTGTAAAGATCTAGCATAATTTTTTATCCAACTAACATTCATCCAAATCAAGTCTAAAATCTAGTGCTCATATGTTTAATGGATTTGGCCTGAATTTTGGTCTACCTTAAATGGAATGAATTCCCTGTGTTCCTTACACAATATAATTTATCATTGATTCTAATCATAAAAATTTCAACCATAGAAATTATAATCACCTTCCATCACCCATCCGCCTTCTTTGCCATCATCACCCATAACCACTGCCATCACGTAGCTGCCACTATTTTCATCACCGTCCTCACTAGTGTCATCGCCTCATTACCACACCAACTGCACCCGTCATGTCCTCCACTGTCCACCACCATGACCCTCATCATCCTTGTTGTGCCAGCCGTCAACGTCGCTACCACCACATTCCAAATACTAAAGCAAACTTACAAATCATACATGATAATCCTTTTAAAGATATGAACCACAAATTTGAGTTCCTTTACTAAGTCTCAAATTTCGATATCACATGCAAACATCAATTCAAAAACATGTTACCATTTAATATATTAATATAGTACGAATATGGATATTGTTTTTGCATACATGAAATAGTATGGATGCGAGTAACTCAGGATGGTCCACTCAACCTTTAACTAGATCAATCAATCGTACCAGGTAAATCACATAAATAGCAAAGCTATTGGTAGGGTCTGCGAGGGTGAGATGTAGGCACACCTTACCTCTATCCCCAGGGTTAGAGTCATAGAGAGACTGCTTTCAGAGAGACCCTCGACACCAAAGACATATAGAATAACATATAAATGGAGGTTTATTTGTGGGATAACATATAAATAGAGGTTTATATAAATAGAGGTTTATTTGTTGGGTTCGAGAAACTTTTGATATTATACAAAAATTGCTCTTGTTTGAGTTTTATCAAAACGCTTTCTTTTCCGCATCATGACTAGACTGCAATTATGCATACATTCTATGTTCTTCGTTTCGTCATTCACCACGATATCAAGTTAAACGCAACATGTTTACTACATTAGCCATTATATATGGTACCATTACATTTTAGTTTGTACATTTAAAAGTGTCAACCCCATATAAACTAATAATCCAAGGATCGACGCAAAATACATTTGTAGAGATGTAACTATGTAAGTAGAACACCAAGGATCGATGCAAAAAACAAAGTTCGAAACGCAGCATAATTATCCAACGTACCCACCCTAGCTAGTTTGATCTATAACGAAAAACAAGACTGGTTACTTGTACAAACTAGCACATTCGAAGTACTTTGTTATCCGAAGTGTTAGACAATTGCTTCTTCATTTGACCAAAACATGTTGATCTATTGGACAGCAGAAAAGAAGCACTTGCAATCACATCTGAAACTCCTTTTATGCTTTCACAACTACCTTTGGTCGTTTCTTCTTCGTATATTGTTTCAAGAATTCTGGAAGCTTCGAGTCTTGAGACTCGCAGTAAATGAGTCGCTGCAACAGCAGAAAAAGGAGTGAGGTGTTGTGATGATTTGGTCTTGGTGTGGGTTTTGGGCACTGAAGCAAAAACAAATCTTGTTGCCATGAGGAATGGTTTATGGACTAACAAATGAGAGGATGAGTGAATATATGTTTGATGTGTGCTTTTGGATACTCTATATATAGGGCTAAGAGCACATAAATGGTCAAACCGTTATCACATCTGGTGGCTCAAAAACAGGCCTACAAAAGCCAAGTTGTGCTTAATATTATTTTCAGCCAGACACCCTTTTTGCAAGGCAATTTTGAGAGGGACTGATATATGAATTAAAGATAAAAAGGTGAACATGAAAATGATTGAGAACATTGAAGATGTGGTCCATCCATATCCTCATCAAAAGGGCTTTTAATATTTTGATGATGCCCTGGATAAGAGGTCACTTAAGAATAAGCTAGACACCCTTTTAAAGATTCTATGACATAAGACACCTTTTTATTATTTTTTTTCTTCTAAAATAGGGTCAGCCGGGTTGACCAGTACCGACCCGTTTAGCTAAACGTGTTCACGGATTTGACTCGTGACTTTCATGTTAGGTTCCGTTCGTGTCATGTTTTCGTGTTGGGAAAAGATTTACCTTTTGAGTTGTGTTGGTTTGTTAAACTTAAATTAATATCAATGCATTAACTTTCACATAACGCGCTTACTAATACAAAAAAAGTGTAAAAAGGGAAATGTTCGATGCCAACAAAAACCATATCTTAAATGATATAGACAAGTATGTAACATACCATCTAATCACCGATTGAAATGGCAAATGTTTCTTCATGTAATGACTTACAAAATGCAATTAATACGAAAAGCAAGAGTCGGCATAAAAGTTGAATCATCGATGGTGACTCTTAAAGATGGTGACAAGTGACTCGATTTGAGCCTTACCAAGTTCTCTTCTAAGTTCTAACTTATCTCATGTTGCTACTTACTTAACTCCCTAAAGTTAGAAGTTGGCGTGTAAATGCGTAATGCATTTAGACCACAAATCATTAGCAACATCTCTCACACGTTTGAAAACAAGAGGACTCATTTAGGGAAATGAAAATACAAATTTGTTAAAAGTTTTTAGAACCGGGTCGGATAACAAACCAAATGTCTTATTGGTCCATGGGTTTGTCGGATTGGATTTAAGAACTAGATAACGTAATTAAGTATTTTATATAATACTTACATTTTTAGTGTAAATTTGCAATTATACTTATGTTTTGGTGTAGATTTATTATTTCAACAAAATATACACACTTAAATAGTTTTATAAAATGGATGGTGGAATAGTAAATGAGATTTAGAAGAGAACGAAAAAAATAGATAACCAATTCATCCTAATCGGACATGACACGTTCCTGGTCCGACCGGCTCTTCCGGTCAGGGCCGGACCTAGGTAGGTTTGTGAGGTGACGAGCGCACACCTTGGAAAAAAAAGTGTATTATTTTGTATAAAAATCTCAATCGCATCTCTTAAAAATATAATAAAACACTTCGATCACACCCCTAGAATATAAATCATGGGTCCCTGGTTCCCGATAAAACATTGGTTGCTAGAACACAGCTAATATCCTTTTATTTTTCTTTGGATCGGACATCATTGAAATCACCTAAAATAACCACATCATAATATCATATCCATCCAATATGGATAATATGAAATGTGTAGGAAAGAAGCCCACTTACTCCCAAGTTAGCAAGCCCGCCAATGGATATTTGAGTAGCCTCTTAGGGCCCTTAAATAATTCTTATTCTCATACTAGTTTATGTCTCACCCGCGTTGCGGGGCAGTAAGCAGAATATTTCTCAGTTTAATAACATACACGTATATGTTTCGGTTACTTATACATACTACTCGCAACACGATCTCAATAAAAATCTATATCTATACTATATAATAAAAGAAACCATGTTATGGACACATGTACGAGGCATTCTTAATTATTTTTTTAAATATTTATTATGGAAATTTAATTATTGATAATATTAAATTTAAAATTTATGGAAAAGATTTAATGATAAAGACAAAGATAACTGATAATAATATATTAATTATTATAATCATATATTAATTATTAAAATCTAAAAAAATATATTAGCATTTTAAATATTTAGAGTTAATTACAAAGTTAGTCCCTGTAGTTTACATAAAATAACATACTTAGATACTAATAGTTTAAAATCACCTTCTAGGGTATTAACTTTTCATTTTGTAACGTTTGAATGTATTAAATTCTAGGGTATTAACATAGTTAGTCCCTATGGTTTCCACAAAATAACATACTTAGGTACTAATAGAATGTGATTTTAAAAACAAATAACATTAATACCTCCAAACGTTACAAAATGAAAAGTTAATACCCTAGAATGTGATTTTAAACTATTATAGTACCTAAGTATGTTACTTTGTGCAAACCACAGGGACTAACTATGTAGTTAACTAAAATATTTATAAAGATAAAGATAATAAAAATATTTATTCTAATCAACTGTTTCGTTAAAATGATTTATTCAATACATGTAGAACATATATATTTTTTATACATGTGGTATAATTAGAATCCTATTTTTAATAAAGGATCTCATTATCCCGTTTTACACTCCAATGAAATAATAATATTACATCATAATATCCAACTTATCTCTTGTGTATTTAATATTTTTTACTAAAATATTTCTTTTTTTTTTATGCTGGTTATCCAACATCAAGTAATACGTAAGTTTCTAACCTAATAATAAATAAAAAAAAACAAAGTAAAATGTTATAAACCTTTTAGACATAAATAAAAATACGTGTGTCAAAGAATTTTTGTTTTAATAAAGTTTAGAAATTATAAAGTAACTTATTAAAGTCCAAGAGTAGGTTAGAACCCCGTGTAATACACGGGTTGAATAAATGTAATTTTATATACTAAATAATAAAATAATATACCTTTACAAACCTCTTTTATTGCACGGATTGAATAAATATAATTTTATATACTAAATAATAAAAAAGTTATATTTATAAGAACCATATTGTACGGGTTGAATAAATATAATTTTATATACCAAATAAAAAGTTATATCTTTAAAACCAATTGTATTACACGAGTTGAATAAATGTAATATTGTTTACCAAATAATAAAATAATACATCTTTAAGAAACTTCATTATTATTAAGAATGCTCTATGAGGCATTCTTAATTATTTTTTTAAATATTTATTATGGAAATTTAATTATTGATAATATTAAATTTAAAATTTAAAATTTATGGAAAAGATTTAATGATAAAGACAAAGATAACTGATAATAATATATTAATTATTATAATCATATATGAATTATTAAAATCTAAAAAAAATATATTAGCATTTTAAATATTTAGAGTTAATTACATAGTTAGTCCATGTGGTTTACATAAAATAACATACTTAGATACTAATAGTTTAAAATCACCTTCTAAGGTATTAAGTTTTCATTTTGTAACGTTTGAATGTATTAAATTCTAGGGTATTAACATAGTTAGTCCCTATGGTTTGCACAAAATAACATACTTAGGTACTAATAGAATGTGATTTTAAAAACAAATAACGTTAATACCTCCAAACGTTACAAAATGAAAAGTTAATACCCTAGAATGTGATTTTAAACTATTATAGTACCTAAGTATGTTACTTTGTGCAAACCACAGGGACTAACTATGTAGTTAACTAAAATATTTATAAAGATAAAGATAATAAAAATATTTATTCTAATCAACTGTTTCGTTAAAATGATTTATTCAATACATGTAGAACATATATATTTTTTATACATGTGGTATAATTAGAATCCTATTTTTAATAAAGGATCCCATTATCCTGTTTTACACTCCAATGAAATAATAATATTACATCATAATATCCAACTTATCTCTTGTGTATTTAATATTTTTTACTAAAATATTTCTTTTTTTTTCTGCTGGTTATCCAACATCAAGTAATACGTAAGTTTCTAACCTAATAATAAATAAAAAAAACAAAGTAAAATGTTATAAACCTTGTTAGACATAAATAAAAATACGTGTGTCAAAGAATTTTTGTTTTAATAAAGTTTAGAAATTATAAAGTAACTTTATTAAAGTCCAAGAGTAGTAGTGATTATCCACCAATAGCTAACGTTCACTATTCCCCGGGGTTGATCCGTTATGGTAGCAAAAGGGAAAATGCTAAAAGATGAAATGCTAAAATGAATAAAAGTAGAGGGAGGGACTAAACACGTACACCACCAAAAGTTAAAGTTGATGGCCTAAACATGCATATAAACAAAGTTAACCAATAAAAAGAAAGCTTTTTTTTGCTAAAAACAAAGAGGCTAAACACATATATTAACGAAGGTGAAGATTTAAAAGTAAAATACAAAAAGCGATAATCAATTGCTTAAAAGAATAATAGAGTGACTAAACATGTACACTATCAAAGTTGAAGCAGAGGGACTAAACACGGATATAAACAAAGTTAACCAATAAAAAGAAAACTTTATAAAAACAGAGTGGCTAACCCGTGTATTAACGAAGCTGAAGATTTAAAAGTTAAATACAAAAATAAACGACTTGTCAGGGCACTATTCCCTGTAGTTACAGGTAATTTGATTTTTTTCTGTTATTTGAAAAACAAATGGTTTTTTTCTAATCAACTTTTTTCCTGCTTAAATATTTCATGGGCCTGGATACATCAGGCCCATTAACACCGTCAATAGAAAGACCTCAATTAAGCAAGAACTTGGGTTCAAAGTAATGGGCCCACGCTTTAAGAAACCGAATTTAATAGTTGCCTTGCCTGTCGTTGTGTTCAAGAACATGCACTCCTATTTGTTAGTTGGGCTCCTCAAACTCAAACATACCAAGAAAGTTTCAAGGTTGCAATTTATCAGTTTTCTTTGTAAAATATTTCAAAACTTTAAAAAAAAATCTTATTATATGTTTTAAGCATCATAAACCGGGGCATCAAATTGTAGCTGATTATTATTTTTTGTTGGAGTTGTGAAATTTATATTTCTATGTTGGAATTGCATTATAAATATGTATATTATGCTTGGTATTGAATTAGTGTTGATCAAGATATGCACTTAACACATATGCATATGTGAGTTTTTTAGGACATTAGTCAATATTCATGCACATATGAGTATGAATGAGTGTATGTGTGCATATCGATATGTGACTTTTTTTTTTAATTTTAAACATGTTATATGTATGGTTTATTTTTACGTACATATATACATATCAGAGTAAAGTTATTCTACAAAGGCTTCTAAAAATAAGAAGTGTACAAAGACATAACGGATCGCAAAATATAATACAATGTTGAGCAAAATATAACACAATGCCGAAAAATATAACACATTGCCGAAAAATATAACGCATTATCGAAGAAAAAAAGACACAATAACGCAAATACAAAAAAGACACAAAGATAAATAAAAAAACACAATCATGTAAACGAAAAGTCTAAAATCTACAAGCTAAACAACGAAAAGCAAAAACCTAAAATCTCACATCGTATAATTCGATAAAACAGATCTGATTCCGCTTAAATGTGATCAATCAGAGTCAGTTTGATACCCTTCTTATTACTTCTTATTTTTTGGAGACTTTCTATTTGATCATGACACGTACATATTATTATAGGTATATACGAAAAGTGAATATAGTGTTATTAAACATGTAATTTACATTCAAACCCCATTAAAACTAGATCGTGTAGCACCCCTTGAACCCAAGGAAAGGCAAATTAATGTGTTTAGTCAGTGAACTAGTAATGGAGCTCGCGCTTCGCGGCGGGATCGTAGGTACGCTAGCGAGGGTGTATTTGTTGCTTGATATATTGATGATATATTATAGACAATGCAAGCTTTAAACAAAACGACAGTAAAAATAAGCAATCAACATGGTTAGGTAAACATGTCTAGAGTCTAAAGTTAGCTTTAACTATAATAAGGTAAATAAAAAAATAATTAAATTTGTAACCTGGTATTAAAAGGTAAATATAGACCATGTAGGCTTTAAACTATACGACAGTAAAAATAAGCAAACAACACGATTAAATAAATATGTCTAAAGTTAAAAGTTAGTCTTAATTATAATAAGTTAAATAAATAATGAATAAAATAAAAAAGAATTAAACTTATAAAAAGGATAAAAGAACAAATTAATCCATAAATAAAGAAGCAACCACTATATGCTTCTATAGTTTGTAACTTGTGCTTAGGGCATTTTTCAAAAAAAAAACTTGAATTTTTTACTTTTAACCCAAAAGGTTTTTACCTTTTCTATTTTAACCCTACATAATTGGTTTTTTTAACTTTAACCCAAAACTTTTAATTATTTGCAATTTAACTTCACAACTTTTGTTACTTATACTTTTCATCTTTCGCAAATTTTCGTTTTGCATATAGTTCTAATTTTTTCGAGTTAATACGACGCAACGTGCATGTGTGGTTCAGCGTTTTTACCTCTATTTTTTCATGTTTGACAGGTTCGTCGCAACACGCATATCCTAGGTCGAGTCAGTGTTGGTGGTCGATGACGTTTTTTGACACCGTTTTACGCCCCGCCGCACCGCGGGTTGTGCTTTGGGGGTTTTTCAAAGAAAAAATGGTTATGCATATGGTTGTCGTAACGTTGATTTTTCTTACTTTTTACCCAAAAGTATTTCATAAATTACTTTTAACCCAAAATTATTTGTTTGTTTACTTTTAACTCAAAACTTTTTATCTTTTGCATTCTATCCTCATAACTTTTTTTACATTCAACTTTGGTCCTTTATAGTTTTCATTTTACGCAAATTTTTCGCTTTATGCTTGGTTCTAAATTTTGTGACTTAACACATCGCAACGTGCGTCTTTGGTTTAACGTTTTTGCGTTTCGTTCTAAATTTTGCGTGTTAACATGACGCAACGTGTGTATGTAGGTGAACGTTTTTACATCGTCTTTTTTCCCCGTTTGACAGGTTTAACATAACGTGCGGGTCGTAGATCGACTTAGTTATAACTAAAGAATCCCCGCCGCATTACGGCGGGTCTCATTCCTAGTATTAATTTAAAAAGGAAAAAACGAACTTTCTTAAATTTCAATGTATAATAACTTTATTAAAGTTTAAGTTATAAATCTATTAAAAATTAGGAGTATAAACGTAAATCGTATTTAAAAAAGAAGCATAACCGTTTAGAGGCCATACGACAACTCTATTAAAGTTAAGATTTAGAAATGTAAATTAAGTATAACCTTGTAAGTCAAATAGAACAATTAGTATATAGAAGAGTGAATTTCAAGGATTGTCCTTTATCTTTATACCCATTTTCAGGCGTTGTCCTTTATGTTCAAAATTGACGAGTTTTGTACTTTATGTTTTCATATCATACACGTTTTGTCCTTTAGGCCTAACCCAGTTAGTTTTTTCAGTTAAATTTGGTCATATGTTTTGCACATGAGGGCATTTTTGTCAATTCAAATGTAAGTTCAATGGCAGATTTACAGCTCAAAGCTCCTTTGAATTGGCAAAAATGCCCTCAAGTGCAAAGCACATGACCAAATTTAACTGAAAAAACTAACTGGTTAGGCCTAAATGACAAAACGTGTATGATATGAAAACATAAAGGACAAAACTCGTCAATTTTGAACATAAAAGACAGCGTCTAAAAATGGGTATAAAGATAAAGGACAATCCTTGAAATTCACTCTATATAGAATATACATCGTTCATTAAATAACTAAAAAGGTAAATTTTTTCATAAAATAATGAGTATGTGGGCAGAGCACCACCGCCTAATTATTATATATTTGGACTCCATGAACTTTTTTTGAACCGCAAGAAATGACTGTCAACCACCATGACACCGTGTGCTGTGGCTAAGGTCGACTACTCAATCGCCGCCAGCCCCTTGGCTCTCCCAGATGCGCGGAAACCCGACCTCCACCCGCCCGAAGGCACGACAGCGGAATAATCAATAAAACTTCGCCTTCCATCCAAGATGAACCGGCGCCACCCGTATTCGCCTTTCACTTGGATGCCGCAGAAAATAATAGGAAGAGTGAGAGTCAAACCTAAATAACAAGGAATACCAAGTTTTTCTCCAACCACTCCACCACTACCTCATTTGCTTGGACTCCTGTCACACCCTAACCGATGGCGAAAACATTGGAGTGAGACGAAATAGATTGCAAAAGACTTCATAACACTATTTGTGACAAATATTTAAATAATAAATTTTCATTTCATTTCTAAAGAATCAATTACAAGGATTTGAAAGAAATACAACATGAATAATGAAATACAATACAATAAGAATACAAATTTTAAAGTGTGTATCTAAGCGTCCTACTAGATTCCATGCATCACCAACATCATCGCTAAACCTGCAACATGTTTTAAAAGTGTAGTTCAATACAAAAAGTATTGGCGAGCATACAAGTTTGGTGTGTAGTATATAATATAAAAATAATAAGGAACAATCCACATGGCAAACCTATTAACGTATTGAACTGGCATGCGATTTACAAGTCAACCCTCTGTTTACGCAAGTATGAATGAATAAACCTAATATGACCTCTCATTCACGGGCGGTGCGTTACTCTTATAGCGCTATACATGTTAAGTGGAGGCTTGTACGAAGCTAATGACAAGTTCATCACATAAGAATAACCCAGAAAACACGAATCAAGCATAAAAAATAGTAAGCATGTATTGGATTGTTTATTTATGTATTTGCATAAGAATATGTATATTAAGTGTGTTTTATATATAAAAACATGTTATACCCAAAAGTGTGAAAACGGTAAAATGGGTCAAGTATACTCACAAATTGCTAAGTCTTCCGATTATCCAAGTGTTGATGAGTGAATGAGATTAGTAAATTGAATGTGTTCGATTTGGAGTTTATGAGATGTTTACGTATGGTTTAAGGATTTGAGGCTTGTGGACATGGAAATAAACATATGAAAATAATCATCTTTTAACACATAATAGTTGTTTGACACTATGAAACCCCAAGGGTTTAGAACGTTTTCATGGGTAGAATACCCATTAGAATCATAACATGTTATTAGGTTTTAGATGATATAATCTAGTGCCTTGACGAATGAGAACAAGTTCATCATCAAAGGTTTGAATATATGAATAGTTTATATAAGTATTATGTAGGTCATGTAATATATCAATAAGTCCAATAGTTCAAGCATGAGGTAGGAGGATGAATTCTCCATTTAGAAACCTCTTTAAGTGTCATAGAAATCATGTTGGAGGTAGGAAGAAAAGTCTTCCATTTTGGGCACCTCTAAGTGTTCACCACTACACTTGATGGTATGAACATACAAGGAGGATCATGAACTACAAGTACTACAAGAATACTAAACACTAATCTATAAGAAATCATCAAGCAATGTGTGGATTTTATGTAGGTCAACCCAAGTTAATCCTAAATCACACTTACATCAAGTCTTGAACTTGAGCATCACTTTTGGGTTAAACCCTTGAACAAAACAGAAAGTTACACCTCTGATTTTACATGTCTCAACCTTGTTTTTAAGCCTAACTAACCATAGATGTGGTTATAAGCATAAGGACATAGGTTTGAGATGAGTTTCCTCAAGTTTAATCAAGTTTATCAAAGTTCTTGTACAAAACACAAAATTCCTTGCACTTATAACCCTTTTATGGTGATGTTCCATCCTTGGTTATCCATAGAAAACCTATGGAAACATCCCTAGGGTTGTTCCATGTGCTAAGAAGCAAGAAAGGATGAAGAAGGTGGAAGATAAGTGAGGTTAAACTCACTTTTGCAACTTGAAATGATTCTGACTTTTACTATTGTTTTTACACCAGATTTAGAGTGATTAGAGAGTGGATTAGTGAGGTTGTAAAGTGGAACAAGTGTGGGATTGAGTTGGGTTTTATAGGAAGTGATTAGGTGAGGTTAGTTGGACATTAAGTGCAAGAAACACACTTAACACAAAATTGGCAAATAATCAAAGCTGAAACAACATTCTGGCAGATCAGTGGCGTCGCCGCACACGACAGCATCCATCCATACCCGTCGTGCGACGCTACGGGTCCAGGTTCCGGATTTTAAGTTTTATTTTTGGCAAAACAGCCCCCTGTAGTTTATTTTGAGAGTTTTAATGTATTTCAAGGGTTTTTCATGTAGTAAAAGCATATTGTAAGGATCAATCATGTATCATGAATATAATACAAGTATGAATAAACGTATAAATGTCATATTTAAGTACTGTATTCGATCAAAAGACGTATTATGCATAAGTTTCACATATTTGCAAGTTTGGCACATAGTTTCCAAGAATTACGAATATGAATCAATTGTTTCACAAAAACAAACGTATGAATATGTATGAAGTGTGTGTAACACAAATTTAAAGAAATACGAGTTTTATTTATGATCCAAGTCTCAGATTTTACAATGATTACAACAAGAGAACGATTTCAAGAACACAAGGTTACAAAAAAATAGAATTTCAAGCAAGGGTTTCCAATTAAAGAAAGTATGAAAACGCAGGGCGTTACAGTCTCCCCTCATTTAGGAAATTTCGTCCCGAAATTTATTCAAGAGGAAGACTTGAAAGCGTTTTTTTTGGTAAAAGGTGAAAATTGAGACTTGGAAATTTTGCAATGTTTGAAAAGTATGAAATTTTGGAGAACAACAAAATCGATTTGTAAAAGAATTTGTTTGGCTAAAATGGTTTTGAGGCATAATCACGAGCGAGGCGTGTATAGGTAAAACGAGTTAAACAAGTTTGAATAACTTAAACTGGAGATGTATTAAACTGTGTCGTATAAGGAGAGAAATTAGTGCAAAACGGTTTGTATTTTGATGAAAAAATGAGGTAGTTTGTACAGGAAGTTTTAAGGATAGTACAAAATCACACATTTGTAAAAATTGTTTATTGAGAGGAACGGGAAGGTTTGGTACTTTAAATGAAGTGATAGCGGTCTACTAGGTATGTTTGCACAAGAATAAAAAATAGAAGGATAATTTTAGTGGTAAGAAGATAAGTTAAGATTTGAACGTTTAAACAGACTTGATTTTGTACGAGGTTCGTATAAAAGAAAAAGAATAATGGAGAATAATAGGAGTATCAAAGTGGACGATTGACCTTTACTAAACGAATGCAAGTATAAGAATGGCATATGTATTGGATAGACGAAAGTAGCGTGCTAAGAATGAAGTCTCGTCATGGATAATCGAGTATAACGCGTTCGTGAGTTGTTTAAAGTTTGTATTTGGTCCAAAGGTGTGCAAAACACCGAATTTCTCATGTCACGTTTTACGAAAGTTTGGTAACATGGTGAAAACACTTATATATAGGAAGTACCAGCGGCGTATCCACCATGTTTTGACCATATTACGTCCGTTTCGTATTCGGTGTCATGTTACGTTCCGTGTCTTACCATATACAGTAATACACTCTATGGTTCTCATGCGCTTATCACTATAATCCTGTGTGCACCCGCGATTATTTTAATCATCCCATGATTCGCATAGCTTGTACTAGTTGTGTATGAATCAGGGTATACATAATTTAAAAATAAGAACGTGTACGTATAAGAATGTAGTATATAAGCATGTCCATGCTTAAGTATGGATGGGACCCACGTAAACGAATCCCTCGGATTCCGCTCGCGTACGGGTACGAATGTATGAATCATGAGTATGAATGTAAGCATGCGTATGAATATTAATAATAGTATAAGTATGAATAAGTATGTAAGTATGAACATAAAACGTATAAGTAGTTTGAGTATAAGTATAAGCATAAAACGTATTGTCATGAGTATGGGTATGAGTGTGAGTACGAATAATAATGATTGCGTATATAGTATTAATTGAAGCATAACGAATTTAGCATATAAAACAATCAAAAGGTTGAGTATGTAAAAACGAATGGTATAAATGTAATTGTCACGAGATATCAACTAAAACGTATACGATGATATACATGTATAGTGGTTTAAGCGAAACGTCGAGTTTATCGAATCAAAAATAGATTGAGTTTGATTTGGAAGGTTGAATATAGTTTGTAAATGTAAGAGAACATAAAGTACTCATTGGTTATGCATAACGTATTTTGTAATGAATGAAAATGCTACTTTTGTTTTAAAAAAAATTACGTAAGTTGAAGATTGTCGGTCCCCACGAAGTCTTCTTGCTCACGTGTTTTGAAATTTTAAATGACGAATTTAGCGGTGTAGGAAAAAGTTTTCGAAAATAATAAGTTCGCTTCATTTGCACCAAAGCAAGAAATTTTGAATTTTGGAGGTTCTTGTGAAAACGAGGATCCTTAGAAAAGAAATTTAGCCAAAGGACTTAGTGATTGTAAAAAAAGTTTTAACAAATGATTTGTTGATGTTGAAAAGAGTCTTTGGTAAAATGATCATATAACATCTATAAGATCTTATAAGTGTATGAGAAAGGTTGGTTTGATTTCCAATTGAGAATGAAAGTCTTTAGTATGGTGATATAACGTGAGTGTGCTTTAGTGATTAGGTCGAATATGAAGTTCATGAGCAAGAGCTTCATTGGACCGCTTAAATTGACAGGTAGCATTTCATATGGTTTTGAAATTTCGGGTAGTAAAACATTTTAAGACATGATTAAGAATCTCGTGTATATGAGTTAAGTGAAAATCGTTTGATAAAACAATGTATTTTGAAATTGATATAGTAGGTATGTTGATAAATGATAAATGATCTAGGTATAAAACTTGATCGGGTTTGCATAATAAAATATTTTGAAGGAAAGTTTTGGTAACGATCACCTAGGTAAGGGAATCACCCCTAACTCGTTGGTGGGGTAGTTTTAAGAAAAGAAGGAGTGGAGTTAATCGTCAAGGTAAGGAAATCACTCATATCTCGATTATATGTCTCCATTTGTCGTTACAAGGAATATGAATTTAAATTATGTGAAATCATGCATATGTATAAACGTATGAAAAAGATTTAATATGTTGTGTGTGTGAGAAGAAATATCGAAAGTAAATTTGAATTTGAAAGGTTGCATCGTATAAGATAAATAATAGAAACACATGTTTGTTTAAAATTTGGATGGTTCCAAAACGGAACTTTGACTAACCAAAGTGGTCGAAAAGTTTTTTGAAATTGAGGAGCATGCTTTGGCCTAATAGGTGGAATACTCTCGCCGACAAGTCGGTTATCGGTATTTACCCTTTCAGTTTCTACATGTCCCAAATCAATCGAAATTTCGAGACTTGGCGGGATTCACGAAAAATCAAGGAGTGGAACTAGTCGACAAGGTGCGGGTTTCACCCCTAACTTGGCGATTTCGTATCCTAAGTGTGGTTTGTACTCGTCAGGTCAAATTTTTAATTTCGACACTTTGACGAGAGTCCACTAGAATTTGAAAATGGAAATTCTCCATCAAAATGAGGATTTCACTCCTAACTTGGTGGCGAATTTCGTGTGAAAAGAATTGGTGTATTGAGGGTCGTTCACCAAATTGTGGGTTTCACGTCTATTTTGGTGAAGTCGTCCCGTTGGTATCGTGCGAGTGTTGTCGGATTTAAAATAATGAAATAAGCGAACAAGTATAAACGCATAAGAAGGCATGTCGAGAATAACACATAAAGATTAGAACAATAAAACAAGTATCAACACATAATAAAGCAAGTATTAGCACAAAAGTGACATGTATGTTTAAAAGGTCAAAAGAAAATAAATAAGGAGCAAATAAATTATCATGCAAGTGGTTCAAGCAAAACATAAGAATAAAGCTCTAGAACTATAGACTAGGTAAAAAGCATGGTAAATTTTTTTTTCCTAATTCCCTATAGTTATGGCTCTGATACCAATCTGTCACACCCCAACCGATGGCGGAAACATCGGAGTGAGACGAAATAGATTGCAAGAGACTTCATAACACTATTTGTGACAAGTATTTAAATAATAAATTTCAATTTCATTTCTAAAGAATCAATTACAAGGATTTGAAACAAATACAACATGAATAATGAAATACAATACAATAAGAATACAAATTTTAAAGTGTGTATCTATGCGTCTGTAACACCCTAGTTTCTATTTAACGTTTATCGTGTGAATACCATCAATTAGATGTGTAGTTAAGGCTACACATACTATAAAAATACGGGTTTATTTAAACTTTTACAATTCATAAGTTATTCTAGGTAACATGATCAAATTTGTTGTTTAAATTTTACAACGTGGCAAAGTGCGGAAGCGTGTGTCTTTATTGTGTTCGGTTCTTCGCTGAGCTTGATCGTCTTCCGGCATCCAAGGCGTACCTACATTTCATAAACATGAAATGCTTTAGTCTTACGAAGTTTAAATCAGGTCCGAACAATGTCCGGGAAACATTTGATTTCCAAATGAAAAACAAAATATAAGAAAATTATATCCACCGTAATTTACGGTGGGACCGTAAATTACGGTGGCCCCTGGGTTTCCATTCTTCTGCCGTAAATCAGACCAGTTACACCGTAAACAATTTAACTCCACCGTAATTTACGGTGGGACCGTAAATTACGGTGGACTCTGCATCCTGATTCTCTATTTCGTCGTAATTTGACACGAAATCTTTCGTATCTTTCAAACCGCTTATCCGTTTAACCTACCGTTTCTTCCTACATGTTTGTAATTTGATTCTCCATCATATGGAGTTAAAATCCGACATCCGGCTTGATAAAAATTAAGACCTTTAAGTCTTCGGCTTATTACTCTTTTACCAAAATTTGACCCGTTTACGCATTTTATCAAACAAACGTATTTGTTTGACTTCTATATCACATACATCTCTTTAATTTAATGTTACCTACCATTTTAAGTTCTAATCATAGGTTTATTACACAATTTAAACCCGTTTTCGCTCATATGCTTATTATGACCCGTTAAGGATAATTTAAGCACTTTTAAACTCAAATTTCACTTTTATTCTAATCTAGCGTTGTAACCTATATTTCTTATCTAGTACTCTCCCATCACAACTAAATGTGTGTTGGATTTAAAGTAGATATCTAAGTGTTCCGTATTTATTTCCCTTGAAATATCATTTTACGGCAAAGACTCATATGGAGTCTTTTAGCCCAAGAATTACATCTTTCACTACCTATACTCGTTTTAAACTTTTGTTTAATCATAAGACTCCTTTTCAAACAACCTCTAAGGGTTGTTTGTTCAATTTAGCCTACAAGGGCATTTTGGTCGATTTCGGTCCTTCTTTTACAATGAAGGATTATCACCGATTATTCGACCAAATTAGCGCTTTTACATACATCATAAATAAACGTACCTGGCTCGGATCAACAAATAGACCTGATTTTATTACCTTGCTTTATATTCGCTAATTAAGAACGATGCGAATATCCATTGGATATCTCTTCCTGTAAGCATATGACTCGACAAAAGAATCATTAGTCTATATAGTCAAAAGGTGTTGTCTACACCTTTTGACCCGTTTGGCCGAAAAGACCATTTAACTTTGCGAAATGATATTTATTATCATCTCCTCTACATGACTCTTCCCGTTAACACCGTACGGGAATTTTAATTATAAACCGTGTATTTCTTTCGACATAATATGACCAATTTATCGATTTACTTCTTTTTAACCATTATTATGGTTTCTATCATCTTTGATTTGCTTGTTCCGTTCGACTACACGACGGAACATCATATTTCAATTGTTTAGATATCTCATTCAATATTTATATGATAAGAAAACATTCCACAATTTAAGACTAGTGTAAGCTATACTTACCTTGCATCCGAATTATGCTTTTCCGCCATTCTTGCTTCGTTTGACCCGCCTCCTATCCAAGCCTCCACCTAGCTTGTCAAGCGTCAAACTATCATTATAATTCGTAAGACGGTTATATTAGTCATCATTAATTATGACCATTCCATCTTACATATTTTCTATCACAAATACCATTCGATCTTATTAATGATCGGTTTGACTATTTAAAAGTCAAATCACCAATTAACACATATGATTGCACTATCAAGTTCACAAGACTCAATTAGGCACATTATCAACACTTAGTTCTCATTTAGGCATTATAACAAACACCTAATGGGCATGATTCTACACGTTTGCTAACTAGTTCACAATTAGTCATTTTTACCAAGATTAACATCAAGATTCAACCATTATCATGTATGATCAAATACTCAAACTTGAAATTTGTTCAAGTATCTTGCATCTACTATCACTTATGATGATTTCTAACACAACTATATTATCATCTTTTCTACATAATCAAAACCCACTTGACTTATGAGTGTATGATTATGAATTCACAACAATGAACATCAATTCAACAATTACATGGCTAGGGTTTACTACTAGACATAGTTTCATCCCTAATTTCATCCAAACAACATACATGCAAGCTTAGATTCGAATTCTCTAGGTTTGCTCAGAATTTCAACTAGAGATTTACCAAGAAATTTACATACCTCGTGACTCCTTTTTCAATGGAGATCACTAATTCATACTCGGATTTTGATTTGGACTTGATTTGCTCCTTCAATTTGATGAATTTCTGTGTTTTAGGGTTTGAGCTTAAGAGCTCTTCTTGGCTCTGTGTTTTGTACGACCAGAACACACACAATGGTGTGTGTTTTGGTGTTTTTAGATTTTAATTAATAAAACCCATTTTCCCACTTTAACCATTTTAGTCCCTCAACTTTATCCAAGTTTATAAAGGTTACTACATCAAGTTCCTCATTATTTTTAAGACACTAGACTAACTAGGTTGATATTCCTAGTTATTTAGTGGGTTCCGGGAGTTATAACCCGTTTTATTTTAAGTCCCGTTAACTCGGGCTCTTATAAACTCAATTCATCAAAACTTTGTTTCGCTTGTATCTAATATTAGGATTTCTTATTAATTCCCAAATATTTACCGGGTTATTTTTACTACTAGCGACACTTTACCCGTCTTTTAGTATTAACGTGGGTTAATTACCAAACCCGTTTTCGGGGTGTTACACGTCCTACTAGATTCCATGCATCACCAACATCATCGCTAAACCTGCAACATGTTTTAAAAGTGTAGTTCAATACAAAAAGTATTGGCGAGCATACAAGTTTGGTACGTAGTATATAATATAAAATTAATAAGGAACAATCCACATGGCAAACCTAGTTATCAAGATTAACATATTGAACTGGCATGCGATTTACAAGTCAACCCTCTGTTTACGCAAGTATGAATGAATAAACCTAACATGACATCTCGTTCATGGGCGGTGCGTTACTCCTATAGCGCTATACATGTTAAGTGGAGGATTGTACGAAGCTAATGACAAGTTCATCACATAATGTAACACCCCAAAACCCGAATGTTTATATTCGTTAAATGTTATGATATGGCACATCAAGAAATAAATAACTAGGTTATTTATCCTAGTTAAAAGTATGGTAGAAACAATTAGAGAATGAGAGTTGTGCCAATTATAAATAAGAGAGAGAACATGAGGGACTAAGATTGCCAAAATTGAATATGAGTTTAATTAAAACAAGAATCTCACACACACTGGGTGTGTGTGCGTGAGATCGAGCAGGAGGAAGAAAGAATGGGTGTAAACCCTAGTTCACAAGAAAGCTTCAAATTGACAAGGAGATTAGTCTCAAATCCGATGCATGAACTCGTTTTCTTGATAATCTAGTGTTGGTGCACTTATGTCTGCACTTTGTCTGTATTCGGTCACGATGTAAAACGATGTCTTTGTTAGTCTGTAAGTTTGACCAAGTCAACCATCCTCCGGTTTGACTTGGCCAAACAGTCAACATTATTGTTTGTAATGTGTTTGAGTCGAAGGATGATCATCGAAGGATCAATTATATCCTTCGATGATGATGAGCTCGATAGATGGACCTTCGATAGATGGACCACGAAAGATCACATCTTTCGTGATACATCTGGATCTCTCGAACTGTTTCTGGTCGACAGATAATCGTTCGACCAGTCTGCATGATCCTTCGACCAGACCTGTTGTGTTCGGGTATAAATACCCGTGTGTTGTGTTCATTTCCAAAGAAAAAAGACATAGTCAGACACATAGAGCAGAAAACACACACACACACACTGTTAGAGAGAGTTTGCAAAGCTGATTTGTAAACATTGGATTGTAACGGACCTTTCATACGTATTAATACAAGTGGTGTTAATCGGTGAAAAAAAAAATTCTTGTAGGTCTTAGTTTATTGATTTTAGGGGGAGTAAATCCAAATTTGAAAATCCAAAAACATTGAAAAATTTCAAAAACACAAAAACAATAGAAAAACAAAAATGAGTTTCCTGGCGAGCAAAAGAGAAAATGATAGTACATCAGTGGTCTGTCTAAACCTCTTCAAACCTTAAATGAAAAGCGATAAGCAGCTCTATATAAGATGTATCGGTAGGCTCACAATCATTTTAAAGTGTGCAGGGTGATATAAACTTAATCCGACTGAAGACTGGGTGGGAACCATTCATTGGCATATGGTCTTAGTACCGAAATTTCGTTTGAGAGATTGCCGAGGTTCTGAGATATTCGGTCTTTATGCTGCTTATCATCTGAGTATCATGGTTGTATCTTTTACCGAAAAATAACGGGGACGCAAGTCTAGATCTTCCATGATACTATACATACGTGTACATACTGCATACGACCTCAATAAGTGATCAACAATCACATGTCCCTCAAAATAAGTGATAAAATATCACAAATTCTTTCCGGGAGTCAAGTTCGTCTCTCTGCTGTACGAAAGTACTGACCTGTTCACGGACTTGCTCCTGTGCCCTCATGCATTGAAAATCAAGTTCCTCATAAATAAGTGATTCTATCACATAGGGCTTGTTTTCAAATTCAAAATAAGTGAGAATCTCACATCATATACGGTCAAACAGATGATAATCGGTATACTCACCGGTAAGATGAACCCTCGTGCATACCTTGATACGGGAATGTGTCGTGATGTGGATGAACACCGGTCGGTAAGTACAAATCATACCTTAACGTATCCCCTCGCCATGATTACATCTGATAAGTTGAGCTTATGTGGACAACAATACCGATAATTGTTATAGGATGCTTATCTTAATGTTAACTGATTGAACAACAAGAGCGTTTTGGCATGACCGTACACTGATATGATTCTCTTACCCTCGAAACTCACAAAAAGAATGTCTGTATATATTCATTTACTGCTTTCAGTCTTTATATTTGAAATATTCAAAAATACCAAAAAGATTTTATGTATGTTTTAATATAAACTTTATAAAAGCCAAAAAGATTTTATTTCTATTTTATTTTCGATCGTACGATGTTGGAACTCGAGTCTTCGTTATCTGAAACCTGAACGAAAACCGAAACGACTAAATCTTCATAAACGGTCGAAATTTGCAAGTTTTGAAAGTTAAAATTGAAATTGATAAACTTTGTTAAACTTTCAAACTGTCGGACGGTGTTTGATTAAACAATGGTCACATGTGTGTCGTTTGCTTATGATATTCCAGGCGGTTGTTCTCATTACGCGTTTAGATTTCTTGCATGTGCAGATTCTAAAGGCTAGGAGAACATGGTCGATGACAAGCTTCGGAATGAAGACACGACGTGAAGGCACTCAAATGATGAAGATGATCGAGTTGCCTCTGACCATCATCAACACCACAAGGATCTCACTTCATAAAGATAAAGACTTTCACGAGCATAACTCAAGGGGGAGCTTATGTTAAGGGGGAGTTTGTCAACACACTTCCTACATGAAACGGGGAGTTTGTTGATACACTTTCTGCTTTCAAGACGTGAAGACTTTGAAGATCCTCCGACATTGAAGACGTGAAGAGACATCAAAGACTTGAAGACACAAGAACTTACAAGAATGAAGATCGAGACAAAGCAACAGCTGATTGTTGATAAGCCAGACAAAGCTACATCCAAGGGGGAGTTTGTTGGTGCACTTATGTCTGCACTTTGTCTGTATTCGGTCACGATGTAAAACGATGTCTTTGTTAGTCTGTAAGTTTGACCAAGTCAACCATCCTCCGGTTTGACTTGGCCAAACAGTCAACATTATTGTTTGTAATGTGTTTGAGTCGAAGGATGATCATCGAAGGATCAATTATATCCTTCGATGATGATGAGCTCGATAGATGGACCTTCGATAGATGGACCACGAAAGATCACATCTTTCGTGATACATCTGGATCTCTCGAACTGTTTCTGGTCGACAGATAATCGTTCGACCAGTCTGCATGATCCTTCGACCAGACCTGTTGTGTTCGGGTATAAATACCCGTGTGTTGTGTTCATTTCTAAAGAAGAAAGACATAGTCAGACACATAGAGCAGAAAACACACACACACACACTGTTAGAGAGAGTTTGCAAAGCTGATTTGTAAACATTGGATTGTAACGGACCTTTCATACGTATTAATACAAGTGGTGTTAATCGGTGAAAAAAAAAATTCTTGTAGGTCTTAGTTTATTGATTTTAGGGGGAGTAAATCCAAATTTGAAAATCCAAAAACATTGAAAAATTTCAAAAACACAAAAACAATAGAAAAACAAAAATGAGTTTCCTGGCGAGCAAAAGAGAAAATGATAGTACATCAGTGGTCTGTCTAAACCTCTTCAAACCTTAAATGAAAAGCGATAAGCAGCTCTATATAAGATGTATCGGTAGGCTCACAATCATTTTAAAGTGTGCAGGGTGATATAAACTTAATCCGACTGAAGACTGGGTGGGAACCATTCATTGGCATATGGTCTTAGTACCGAAATTTCGTTTGAGAGATTGCCGAGGTTCTGAGATATTCGGTCTTTATGCTGCTTATCATCTGAGTATCATGGTTGTATCTTTTACCGAAAAATAACGGGGACGCAAGTCTAGATCTTCCATGATACTATACATACGTGTACATACTGCATACGACCTCAATAAGTGATCAACAATCACATGTCCCTCAAAATAAGTGATAAAATATCACAAATTCTTTCCGGGAGTCAAGTTCGTCTCTCTGCTGTACGAAAGTACTGACCTGTTCACGGACTTGCTCCTGTGCCCTCATGCATTGAAAATCAAGTTCCTCATAAATAAGTGATTCTATCACATAGGGCTTGTTTTCAAATTCAAAATAAGTGAGAATCTCACATCATATACGGTCAAACAGATGATAATCGGTATACTCACCGGTAAGATGAACCCTCGTGCATACCTTGATACGGGAATGTGTCGTGATGTGGATGAACACCGGTCGGTAAGTACAAATCATACCTTAACGTATCCCCTCGCCATGATTACATCTGATAAGTTGAGCTTATGTGGACAACAATACCGATAATTGTTATAGGATGCTTATCTTAATGTTAACTGATTGAACAACAAGAGCGTTTTGGCATGACCGTACACTGATATGATTCTCTTACCCTCGAAACTCACAAAAAGAATGTCTGTATATATTCATTTACTGCTTTCAGTCTTTATATTTGAAATATTCAAAAATACCAAAAAGATTTTATGTATGTTTTAATATAAACTTTATAAAAGCCAAAAAGATTTTATTTCTATTTTATTTTCGATCGTACGATGTTGGAACTCGAGTCTTCGTTATCTGAAACCTGAACGAAAACCGAAACGACTAAATCTTCATAAACGGTCGAAATTTGCAAGTTTTGAAAGTTAAAATTGAAATTGATAAACTTTGTTAAACTTTCAAACTGTCGGACGGTGTTTGATTAAACAATGGTCACATGTGTGTCGTTTGCTTATGATATTCCAGGCGGTTGTTCTCATTACGCGTTTAGATTTCTTGCATGTGCAGATTCTAAAGGCTAGGAGAACATGGTCGATGACAAGCTTCGGAATGAAGACACGACGTGAAGGCACTCAAATGATGAAGATGATCGAGTTGCCTCTGACCATCATCAACACCACAAGGATCTCACTTCATAAAGATAAAGACTTTCACGAGCATAACTCAAGGGGGAGCTTATGTTAAGGGGGAGTTTGTCAACACACTTCCTACATGAAACGGGGAGTTTGTTGATACACTTTCTGCTTTCAAGACGTGAAGACTTTGAAGATCCTCCGACATTGAAGACGTGAAGAGACATCAAAGACTTGAAGACACAAGAACTTACAAGAATGAAGATCGAGACAAAGCAACAGCTGATTGTTGATAAGCCAGACAAAGCTACATCCAAGGGGGAGTTTGTTGGTGCACTTATGTCTGCACTTTGTCTGTATTCGGTCACGATGTAAAACGATGTCTTTGTTAGTCTGTAAGTTTGACCAAGTCAACCATCCTCCGGTTTGACTTGGCCAAACAGTCAACATTATTGTTTGTAATGTGTTTGAGTCGAAGGATGATCATCGAAGGATCAATTATATCCTTCGATGATGATGAGCTCGATAGATGGACCTTCGATAGATGGACCACGAAAGATCACATCTTTCGTGATACATCTGGATCTCTCGAACTGTTTCTGGTCGACAGATAATCGTTCGACCAGTCTGCATGATCCTTCGACCAGACCTGTTGTGTTCGGGTATAAATACCCGTGTGTTGTGTTCATTTCTAAAGAAGAAAGACATAGTCAGACACATAGAGCAGAAAACACACACACACACACTGTTAGAGAGAGTTTGCAAAGCTGATTTGTAAACATTGGATTGTAACGGACCTTTCATACGTATTAATACAAGTGGTGTTAATCGGTGAACTTTGCGTGTCGTGTTTGTGTTTGTTCTATCTCGGTTTGCTATCTCGGTTGGATTCCGCACAACCGGGTTGGTTTGTATACAAGGATTAGGCGACTAGATCCTCCCCTAGCCGGACCTACATCTAGCCCTAGCAAACATGTGGTAAGTTGTAATTTAAGATTTGATGATATTGTAAGAAGTGGGTTATGATCAATCCACAAAATTGTATGAAATTAAGCATGATTATGTGTTAACATCATCATAGGGAACATGTGTTATGCATAATTTTGACTAATTTGATGTTTAAGGATGTAAACCCACTAGTTGGGTGATTAAGATGACATGGGTGTTCATCATGTCCAATTATTGTTAAATATTCATGAATTATGTTGTGTTATGATGAACTATTGTTAGATGAATTGAAAGAAATATGGTGTTGATATGTTTGATGTTTATGTGTTAATGATACTTGTTGATTAGTAAGAAGAATTGATGAAATATGAATGAACTTGGAAGATTATGCTTAAACTAGTTGTACATGGTGCCTAGGAAGTAGTACGCACACCACGTGTTTGATAAAATGTCCAAATGACAATAATATGTGAAGGTTATGTTATGATGATGTTGAGTATGCTATGTGCTTGTTTGAATCGACTAATGAAATACATATGTGAGATATGAACTTGATATGATCATTCATATGAATAATCATGTATGCTAATAAGGACGTAAATGTAATGACATGAAAGTATAGGAATCATGTCAAGATGGATGGGAGCGTGGAAGGCTAACGGGACAAGAAGACTCAAGTAAGCGAATGCAAATACGGACGCGTAAGGTAAGTGAACTCCGAACTTACCCTTTTGTTTGGTAATGTATTTATGATATACGGTAATTTATTTAATGTAATGTAAGAAGATATGAATCGATGTTGTTACTAAGGTATGTTTTAGTGGAAATGAGTCGGAAGTGGTTAAGAGAGAGATTCGATTAAGTTTGGATAAGAAAGGGAAGCTAATGATACTAACCTTGTTTCTATTGAGAACTAATGTGAAGTATAGGCATCTTAACAATGGAAGTGAAGGTTGACTCCGCTATCCGATGCGAGTGATCGAATGGATGGATGAAAGGGCTAGTATAAGAGAAAGCATGATATGTTGACGCCTTATTATACATGTGTTAAGATTTTGTATTATGTCACCGGTTGCTAATGATGTGATTGAATGTGGTGACTGCAGGTTGTACAGGTTTATGGATGTTTCATCAAGAAGTGTACGCGGTTGAAGATCGAGTCAACGCATGGATTGTACGTGGGTGTGAATGTCGTCACTTAATTTTATATAAGTATGTTAGTTTTTAATTAATTTATAAAAAGGGATTAATGTATTTAAGTGAAAGAATGAATATAATGAAAGAAAATTTTTAAAGTTCGTATTTCCGCTGCGACTTTCGGTTAAAACGTGTTAGGGCGTTACACATAAGAATCACCCAGAAAACACGAATCATGCATAACAAATAGTTAGCATGGATTGGATTGTTTATTTATGTATTTGCATAAGAATATGTATATTAAGTGTGTTTTATATATAAAAACATGTTACACCCCAAAGTGTGAAAACGGTAAAATGGGTCAAGTATACTCACAAATTGCTAAGTCTTCCGATTATCCAAGTGTTGACGAGTGAATGAGATTAGTAAGTTGAATGTGTTCGATTTGGAGTTTAGGAGATGTTTACATATGGTTTAAGGATTTGGGGCTTGTGGACATGGAAATAAACATATGAAAGTAATCATCTTTTAACACATAATACTTGTTTGACACTATGAAACCCCAAGGGTTTAGAATATTTTCATGGGTAGAATACCCATTAAAATCATAACAAGTTATTAGGGTTTAGATGATGTAATCTAGTGCCTTGACGAATTAACACAAGTTCATCATCAAAGGTTCGAATATATGGATAGTTTATATAAGTATTATGTAGGTCATGTAATATATCAATAAGTCCAATAGTTCAAGCATGAGGTTGGAGGATGAATTCTCCATTTAGGAACCTCTTTAAGTGTCATAGAAATCATGTAGGAGGTAGGAAGAAAAGTCTTCCATTTTGGGCACCTCTAAGTGTTCACCACTACACTTGATGTTATGAACATACAAGAAGGGTCATGAACTACAAGTAATACAAGAATACTAAACACTAATCTATAAGAAATCATCAAGCAATGTGTGGATTTTATGTAGGACAACCCAAGTTAATCCTAAATCACACTTACATCAAGTCTTGAACTTGAGCATTACTTGTGGGTTAAACCCTTGAACAAAACAGAAAGTTTGTGAGGTTTACACCTCTGATTTTACATGTCTCAACCTTGTTTTTAAGCCTAACTAACCACAGATGTGGTTATAAGCATAAGGACATAGGTTTGAGATGAGTTTCCTCAAGTTTAATCAAGTTTATCAAAGTTCTTGTACAAAACACAAAATTCCTTGCACTTATAACCCTTTTATGGTGATGTTCCATCATTGGTTGTCCATGGAAAACCTATGAAAACATCCCTAGGGTTGTTCCAAGTGCTAAGAAGCAAGAAAGGATGAAAAAGGTGTAAGATAAGTGAGGTTAAACTCACTTTTGCAACTTGAAATGATTCTGATTTTTGCTACTGTTTTTGCACCAGATTTGGAGTGATTAGAGAGTGGATTAGTGAGGTTGTAAAGTGGAACAAGTGTGGGATTGAGTTGGGTTTTATAGGAAGTGATTAGGTGAGGTTAGTTGACATTAAGTGCAAGAAACACACTTAACAAACACAAAATTGGCCAATAATCAAAGCTGAAATAACATTATGGCGGATCCGGGGCATCGCTGCACGCGACAACATCCATCCATACCCGTCGCGCGACGCTACGGGTCCAGTTCCGGATTTTAAGTTTGATTTATGGCAAAATAGCCCCCCTGTAGTTTATTTAGTGGGTTTTAATGTATTTCAAAGGTGTTTCATGTAGTAAAAGCATATTGTAAGGATCAATCATGTATCATGAATATAATACAAGTATGAATAAACGTATAAATGTCGTATTTAAGTACTGTATTCGATCAAAAGACGTATTATGCATAAGTTTCACATATTTGCAAGTTTGGCACATAGTTTCCAAGAATTACGAATATGAATCAATTGTTTCACAAAAACAAACGTATGAATATGTATGAAGTGTGTGTAACACAAATTTAAAGAAATACAAGTTTTATTTATGATCCAAGTCTCAGATTTTACAATGATTACAACAAGAGAACGATTTCATGAACACAAGGTTACAAAAAAATAGAATTTCAAGCAAGGGTTTCCAATTATAGAAAGTATGAAAACGCAGGGCGTTACAACTCCGTTAACTAACCTTTAGATTAAATCAGCCTTTGACTTTCAGCACATGTTACTGTAATTAATTTTATAAATCCACTGAAATATAACCTCCCAAAAATTAGCTTATGGCCCATTTCACACTTTTGCAATCATAAATTTTAAATAAGACCATCGGTAGTGGGGGGTTCTGAGCCTTCCCCCCCCCCCCCCCCCTAAAAAACGCCCCATAACGCCCATCTTCCACCTCCCGTGGCGTTTTTTTAAAAAAAAAATGCTTTTTGCATGCTTTTTTTCCACGCCTTGGTTCAATGGTTTTGGTCAATCACCCGTGGTCTTCTTTTTGTTTGTCCAATAACATTTTTTATGGTTTTTTTTATTTAATTTTATTACACCTCTTTTAACATAATGTCCACAACTCCACTACACCCATTTAAAAAAAACGTCACATAATGTCATATTGCTAACTGAACTGCCACATAACGCACAACAGCCATGGATGAGTGCATTATTTATGTGTACCACTACACATCCTCTAATAGTAAATTAGAACTTTGGAGCTACAATATAATACCTTTGTCATTTTGTGTAGCCAACTTTAGGCTTAAGATTTTTTTTTCTCTTTTAGCATCTTATAATACTAATATAACCTCTAATTATTTTACCATCATCTTGATCGCACTATTATACTTTAGATAATTTATGTTTGTTAACTATATTGATTGTTGATACCGTACATATAATGAAACGAATATACATCGTTTATTAAATAACTAAAAAGGTAAGTTTTTAATAAAATAATGAGCACGTAATGAGTATGTGGGCAGAGCACCACCGCCTAATTATTATATATTTGGACTTCATGAACTTTTTTTGAACGGCAAGGAACGATGTGCCAACCACGCCGATTCGGTAATGAAATGAATCAGACAGATATTGACTGAACAACGTAGGTGTCGATTTGGTATTTGTTTTTTTATTCGTTTTTTTTGTTGTCGGTCGATTGATTTCTATTTGTTTATCTTTTGATTGTGATAGCGAGTGTGAATATCGAAATGAACTGAACCGATACCCATATAAATTTGTTAAGAATCAGAGCCCGACGCCGAGCACAGGCATAACCCCTAGTTTGCTATGATCTGTTCTTACGTTTTATAGGATAAATATGGTTTGTACCGGAACCAACCCCTGTAACCCCTTTGTGTATACCACTATAGGGGAAAACTGGGAAAGTGATGGGATCGAAATGGATATTCATGTGCAACAAGTAGCAATATATTAATTTTATGCAGCAATAATGGTGTATATTTTTTTTTCTTTTTTTCGTGATTGATGGTTGGTCAACCACGTATTGTTAAAGAAAAAAAGAACACAACTATATTATGTCTCATGCGAACTGCGAAGTGGTCAAGTTGAAAAGCATGGGAACAATTGTAAAGATTAAGAATGGATAAAAGTCAATATATGTTTTTTTTAAATCATTACCCAATTTAGGGAACTTGTTTATTTTATTATTTATATACTTTATTTATATTATTGTGACAAAACCTTTAATGTTTATATACTTTATATTATTTTGACAAAACCTTTAATCGAAATATTATATTTCATGTAGTTAGATGTGACGATTAATTATGGTTGATTCTAAACACCTCCCCTTCCTGATTATACCCCCCTTGTGAGAGAAAAACTGTCGGTCCCACATGCCCCCCCCCCCTTCCTTATTATACCCCCTTGTGAGAGAAAAACTGTCGGTCCCACATGGGCCCCACCTGTAATTATGTGAAAGAAGAGGGGTGTAAAAAGTAATTAGAGGGTGTAGAAAGTAGCACCCTAAATTATATGCATAATCTATGATGGTAGAGATACATGCATATTCATAATTCATAATTTTCTTTTACTTTTTCTATCAATACGTTCTTGGTTCCTGTAAAGTTGAAATTATACGAGACAGCAACTTATTTTTTTTCTATCATTTTCAGTTAAGTGACTTTTCAAATTGAAATTTAGCAATCTGCCCTTTTGAATTTAAGCACTTTTAATATTTTTTAATTCCATGTTGTCATAAGATATGAAGGTGCTATACATTTAACTATTGAGTTACGGAATATTCGAATATTAAGTTTCATTGTGTTGACATTATTACTAATATATTTACTGGATATATATAAATTTCATGTTAGAAAAACCAAGCGTTTTGAACTCGTTACAAAAAAAAAAAAAAAAAAAAAAAAACCCTCAAATTTGGAAGGATCTAAAATGGACCAAAAGATTTTAATTTGTTGATGTGATAGTTGCAAAGTTTGGGTTGGGAGAATTTTCTTTGACATATTTTCTTCCCTCGTGTTGCTTTGTTTTATAAGCATTTATTTTGAGACACATTTTTCCTTGTCGTCAATGTAGGACGAGGTTTTCTATTCAACTTTTTTGAAGTTTTATTCCCATGTTTATCAATATGGATGCAAGGGCGTAGCTTTGTGGCGCCCGACCCCCAGAACTTTTCGCTCAATAGTGCCCGTTATTTAGTTTTCGTATAGATTTTTTTAGCTATATACGTTTTCGACCCCCGATTTTATAACTTTTTTAGGTATATACGTTTTCAACCCCTCAGTCGGAAATCTAAAGGTTCTGACACTGTATGATGAGAATTTATACATTCATAAGAAGAAATTGATTACCAAAAATTTATTAAATAAACTGTATCTCGTAATGATAGAAAAATAAATTTCGTGTGTGTATTGTTTACCCGACAACGTACTATAGCCTTTTATTTTATTTATATATATATATATATAGGGTAAGGTTCATGCGAGAACCACCTTTATTGCGAGAACCGCGAGAACCAATGTGAACACAACTTAAAATAGCTAAAAAAAACCTAACCCCCAACCACCCCCCTCCAAAAAAAAAAAATATTAAAAAAATATTAAAAAAAAATTGTTTTTTTAGCTATTTTTAGTCATTTTTTGTTGTGTTCACATTGTTTCTCGCAATAAAGGATGGTTCCTAACGGATATTTGTCCTATATATATATATATATGGTAGGGTTTATGTGAGAACCACCTTTATTACGAGAACCAATGTGAACACAACAAAATAAACCCACTACACCACCAAAAACCTAAACCCCCCCCCCCCCCATCAAAAAAAAAAAACTAAAGGCTAAAAACTAAACCCCCCCCCCCCCCCCCCTGGCAAAAAAAAATTAAAAAAAAAATCAAACTAAATGCTAAAAGCTAAACCATAAAGCTTCCCCAAAAAACCTAAAAAACACACAAAAAAAATTTAATATATCCAAAACAAATTTTTTTAATTTTTTATTAACGAAAAGTAGCGATTTTTAAAAAAAAATATTAAAAAAAAAATTGTGTGTTTTAGATTTAGGTATTTTTTGTTGTGTTTACATTGATCTCGCAATAAAGGATAGTTCCTAACGGATCCTTCTTCTATATATATATACTAGGTTATAACCCGTGAATACTCACGGGTTGTTAATCTATCTTTGTAAAAAAATAATACATACATATATATTAGGAATAATGGAATTTAATAATCCCAACTTTCACCAGTTGGCCGGCAACGGACCCAACTTTAAAAATAGCCACTAGCGGTCCCAACTTTTGACATTTTGTAAAACATTGGACCCCGTGTATTAGAAACCGACTATTTTACCCTAAAATTATCTATAAGAGATAGCTGTCGGGTCGGGTCGGATCATGTAAAACCAGTAAACATAAAATTATAGATAATTTTAGGGTAAAATAGTCGGTTTCTAATACACGGGGTCCAATGTTTTACAAAATGTCAAAAGTTGGGACCGCCAGTGGCTATTTTTAAAGTTGGGTCCGTTGCCGGCCAACTGGTGAAAGTTGGGATTATTAAATTCCATTATTCCTATATATTAATAAATGAAAAATTGCATGATGAATACGGTGGATGAATAAATGATAAGAACGTCTATATGAGTAAAAATTAATAAAATGTAATACTGAGAACAACAAACTTCTCTTTTAGTCGTTCATAATCATAGCATAAAGAACACTAAACAATTTAAGCAACACCTTCTTCATTAACTTCTACTTTAGCACGTCCAAGATGTCGTTCAGGAATATGGACCAAAGCTTCTGTCCCTATAAAAACCATCATATCAAATTTTGACTCAGAAATCATATCGAAGATAATAAAGTGTTCATCTTCAATTTTCATGTCTTCTTTAATGTGATCCCATCCGGTAGTCATATAAAAATTGTCACCATGTTTTTCCATAACAACCAACCATGTATGGTTAGGAAAAGAGGTTATAGTAACATGTTTTGTAGGTAGTATGTTCTTCAACTTATGATGAACAAAAAATCTATCGATAAGCTGCAAGTACAAAAAAAATATTTTATATTAAAGAAAGTTTTGTAAAATTTGTCAAATACCACTATAGTACAAATATAAAAAAAAAAATTACCAAATGATCTTTATGTTCAGAGAATTGTGATGTTTGGCAATGTAAGAAATCACCTTGAGCACGTGCAAAATCTTAATAGAAGTATATCAATCTAAAAGTTAGACTACCTTCGTACTGAAACGTAAGCAATGAATTCTTTGGTAATAGTAGTGACTGAATCATATTGAACCATCCGTCGTGAAAAAAGTATGAAGAACCTGCTTTTCTAATTTTGACATTAAAAATTCTTTCATCAAGTGTAATGATTTGACATTACTCTTACTCCCCAGTCAACGATTGTTATAACATATATGTAGCAGGTCAGACTTGGAAAGTTGAGACCGACAAAATCAATGATAATTATGTTTTTACAAAAGGTTGTCTGAAATTATTTGATGATCTTGAAATAGAAGAGGAGGATATGCTGTTGTTGATGAAGATGGACACCGTTACATTTGAGTTAAAAATTTATCGTAGAGGAGTTGAGGTAGTTTTAAGCAAGAAGGAAGAAACTGAAGATGACTCTCTGTTGGAAATACCTAAAGAAACATACTATGAAAACGTTAACTTTGTAAGTATTTTGAATTAAAGTAGCATGGTTTACTACAAAATACGACTTAGTTACGCATATTATTGTATAACAGACCTTGTCTGAAGACGAAGCCTCAATAGATCAGTTGATTTCTGAGGTAATAAGTTTACATGTATATAGATTGGAATACATTACAATAAGATTTTGTGGATTTTATTAATTACCATACACAGATGCATGAAGCTGCTAACAAAGAAGAGGTGAATAAGAACATTGGTGGAAAACAAAAGTCGAAGGTAGGAAGAAAGAGTTTGAGGATGGAAGAGAGAAACAACCCAAGAAAAGAAAATGTAATTATTTCAAACATAATAATAGATCAGTAATTTCATTCATATATGTAGACATATTTAGTTAATGATTTTTGGTTAATGTTATTTAACTTTAATCATTGTATTAACAGTTTAAAAAGAAAGGGAAACAGATTGCGGAATATTGTAATCCAGACCATAGTAAGCGGTTGATATGCGGAACATAAGTGGAAATGCAAAACGTCTCAACATTTAGACGGAGAACTCACAGTCGGTTGGTATGTATAGAAAAAGTTAACAACATTTACTTATAAATATTTGTTATACATTAATGGATAAAATATACTACTCTAAATATAATGTGTATCTGTAATAATAAGGTTAACGAAAATGGAAAGAGATATGCTAATGCATTGAAGATATTGGATGTTGAACCAAAACGTGTTGCAAGGACAAATAATGTTGAAAAAACTGATAATTATGAATTCACAAAGAAGGGAAAATACCACATGGTATGCTTTTTTACACTAATCATTCATTAAGAGTAAAAGTATAACAATCATAAGCCTGATTTAGCTGTTAATTCTCGTATACATGCAGAGAATGCCTGCTGATGTTGTAAGAATTGCCGGATTCAAAAATAAAGTGCATGAGTTGAAAGTGAAGAACATGAATGGAAAAACCATCGATATGAATCTTAGGCGTCAGAAGAATGGAGATGGTGTAAGGTATGCAATCGAAGGTTGGTCGATGTTCATGAAGGAGAATGGCCTTTGTGCGGGTTACTGTAGGTCCGGCTAGGGGAGGATCTAGTCGCCTAATCCTTGTATACAAACCAACCCGGTTGTGCGGAATCCAACCGAGATAGCAAACCGAGATAGAACAAACACAAACACGACACGCAAAGTTCACCGATTAACACCACTTGTATTAATACGTATGAAAGGTCCGTTACAATCCAATGTTTACAAATCAGCTTTGCAAACTCTCTCTAACAGTGTGTGTGTGTGTGTTTTCTGCTCTATGTGTCTGACTATGTCTTTCTTCTGGAAATGAACACAACACACGGGTATTTATACCCGAACACAACAGGTCTGGTCGAAGGATCATGCAGACTGGTCGAACGATTATCTGTCGACCAGAAACAGTTCGAGAGATCCAGATGTATCACGAAAGATGTGATCTTTCGTGGTCCATCTATCGAAGGTCCATCTATCGAGCTCATCATCATCGAAGGATATAATTGATCCTTCGATGATCATCCTTCGACTCAAACACATTACAAACAATAATGTTGACTGTTTGGCCAAGTCAAACCGGAGGATGGTTGACTTGGTCAAACTTACAGACTAACAAAGACATCGTTTTACATCGTGACCGAATACAGACAAAGTGCAGACATAAGTGCACCAACAAACTCCCCCTTGGATGTAGCTTTGTCTGGCTTATCAACAATCAGCTGTTGCTTTGTCTCGATCTTCATTCTTGTAAGTTCTTGTGTCTTCAAGTCTTTGATGTCTCTTCACGTCTTCAATGTCAGAGGATCTTCAAAGTCTTCACGTCTTGAAAGCAGAAAGTGTATCAACAAACTCCCCGTTTCATGTAGGAAGTGTGTTGACAAACTCCCCCTTAACATAAGCTCCCCCTTGAGTTATGCTCGTGAAAGTCTTTATCTTTATGAAGTGAGATCCTTGTGGTGTTGATGATGGTCAGAGGCAACTCGATCATCTTCATCATTTGAGTGCCTTCACGTCGTGTCTTCATTCCGAAGCTTGTCATCGACCATGTTCTCCTAGCCTTTAGAATCTGCACATGCAAGAAATCTAAACGCGTAATGAGAACAACCGCCTGGAATATCATAAGCAAACGACACACATGTGACCATTGTTTAATCAAACACCGTCCGACAGTTTGAAAGTTTAACAAAGTTTATCAATTTCAATTTTAACTTTCAAAACTTGCAAATTTCGACCGTTTATGAAGATTTAGTCGTTTCGGTTTTCGTTCAGGTTTCAGATAACGAAGACTCGAGTTCCAACATCGTACGATCGAAAATAAAATAGAAATAAAATCTTTTTGGCTTTTATAAAGTTTATATTAAAACATACATAAAATCTTTTTGGTATTTTTGAATATTTCAAATATAAAGACTGAAAGCAGTAAATGAATATATACAGACATTCTTTTTGTGAGTTTCGAGGGTAAGAGAATCATATCAGTGTACGGTCATGCCAAAACGCTCTTGTTGTTCAATCAGTTAACATTAAGATAAGCATCCTATAACAATTATCGGTATTGTTGTCCACATAAGCTCAACTTATCAGATGTAATCATGGCGAGGGGATACGTTAAGGTATGATTTGTACTTACCGACCGGTGTTCATCCACATCACGACACATTCCCGTATCAAGGTATGCACGAGGGTTCATCTTACAGGTGAGTATACCGATTATCATCTGTTTGACCGTATATGATGTGAGATTCTCACTTATTTTGAATTTGAAAACAAGCCCTATGTGATAGAATCACTTATTTATGAGGAACTTGATTTTCAATGCATGAGGGCACAGGAGCAAGTCCGTGAACAGGTCAGTACTTTCGTACAGCAGAGAGACGAACTTGACTCCCGGAAAGAATTTGTGATATTTTATCACTTATTTTGAGGGACATGTGATTGTTGATCACTTATTGAGGTCGTATGCAGTATGTACACGTATGTATAGTATCATGGAAGATCTAGACTTGCGTCCCCGTTATTTTTCGGTAAAAGATACAACCATGATACTCAGATGATAAGCAGCATAAAGACCGAATATCTCAGAACCTCGGCAATCTCTCAAACGAAATTTCGGTACTAAGACCATATGCCAATGAATGGTTCCCACCCAGTCTTCAGTCGGATTAAGTTTATATCACCCTGCACACTTTAAAATGATTGTGAGCCTACCGATACATCTTATATAGAGCTGCTTATCGCTTTTCATTTAAGGTTTGAAGAGGTTTAGACAGACCACTGATGTACTATCATTTTCTCTTTTGCTCGCCAGGAAACTCATTTTTGTTTTTCTATTGTTTTTGTGTTTTTGAAATTTTTCAATGTTTTTGGATTTTCAAATTTGGATTTACTCCCCCTAAAATCAATAAACTAAGACAAATTTAAAACACAAAGGTATTTACAAAAATGATTTTCCGATGTGGATTACTCTTGCTTGACCTTAATGCCGTTTACCAATAAAAGATAGTCAAATCTTGATTTGTCAAAAGCTTTGGTAAAAAGGTCGGCACGTTGGTCATCGGTGTGGACGTAAGCAACATCGATTAGCCTTTTCTCAAAGCAATCACGTATGAAGTGATATTTGATTTCGATGTGCTTAGTCTTTGAATGCTGCACAGGATTTTTAGTGATCTGTAATGCAGCAGAATTATCAACGTAAATAGGAGTAGTTAGGAATTCAAAACCGTAATCACGCATTTGTTGTTGGATCCATAGAACTTGGGAGCAACAACTAGAGGCAGCAATGTATTCAGCTTCGCATGTTGATGTAGCGACGCACGTCTGCTTCTTGCACTGCCATGTGACTAGGCGATTTCCCAAAAACTGACATCCAGCCGTTGTGGATTTGCCGTCGATTTTGCATCCGCCAAAATCAGAATCACTGAATGCGATCAAGTCAAAGTTATTATCCCTAGGGTACCACAGACCGGTGTCAGGGTAACCCTTCAAATAACGAAAAATCCTTTTTACAGCTGCAAGATGTGAGGCCTTCGGGTTGACTTGATATCTGGCAAGCAGGCACGTTGGGTACATTATATCTGGTCTTGATGCTGTGAGGTACATAAGGGATCCAATCATCGCGCGGTAGTATGAGGGGCTAACATCTTGACCCTTCAAGTCTGGAGTAATTCCGTGATTTTGTGGCAATGGGGTACCGATGGGCGTTGCATCAGACATCTGGAACCGGCTCAAGATGTCACCAACATATTTAGTCTGATGGATGAATATCCCAGACTCGGTTTGTTGTACTTGTAGGCCCAAAAAGAAGGTCATTTCTCCCATAGCACTCATCTCGAATTTATCCTGCATAACACGCTCGAAATCCCTACACAAAACATCATTAGTAGACCCAAATATAATATCATCAACGTATACCTGAACCAGTAGAAGATATCCATCTTGTTCTTTGATGAAAAGAGTACAGTCGATTAGGCCTCTGCGAAATCCATTCTCCAGCAGATAATTAGATAAAGTTGCGTACCAAGCTCGCGGTGCTTGATGAAGACCATAGAGAGCTTTGTTGAGCAACCAAACCCGATCGGGATGGATAGGATCTTCAAAACCTGGAGGCTGTTCGACGTACACCTCTTCTTCCACCACACCATGTAAGAAAGCACTCTTCACGTCCATCTGGTATACCTTGAAACCTTTGAATGAGGCATAAGCCAGAAAAATCCGAATTGCTTCTAGACGTGCAACAGGTGCATACACTTCGTTGTAGTCGATCCCTTCAATCTGACGAAAACCTTGAACGACTAGCCTTGCTTTGTTCCGGATAACAATCCCACGGTCATCCTTTTTGCATTTAAACACCCAACGGGTACCAATCTTCTTGTATCCAGCAGGTTTCTCTACGAGTTTCCAGACATCAAGCTTCTGGAATTGCTGCAGTTCTTCCTGCATCGCTTCAACCCATGAGCTATCTTTCAAAGCATCTTTCCAAGTTCTTGGTTCTTCCTGTGAGACATAACACGCGAAAGACCAATCATTCTGTTGACCAGATTCTCGGATAGTTGCATACAAGCCTGCATTATTGTTGTTTCGCAACATTTTTCTTGTTTGAACGCCACTTTGCACATTTCCTATGATGTTTTGTTGAGGATGGGTATTATGAATCCTTGTCTCTGGGTTATCTTGAACTGGAATATTTGTACCCAGATTGTTGAGATTGAGATCAACAATCATTTCAAGTCCCGGAATTGACGAAGAGGATGATGCAGAAGTTTCAGCTGTTCGAGGGACAACCACTGGAGGAGTACCCTCTGAAATACCATGAACTGCTGTTGGAGCTTCTTGATCTGCATCTAGAAATTCATCATCCTCTGAAGATTCGTTCAATTCGGAAGCATCATGAAAATCCTCATTGTCGAGAGCATTATTGTTCACCGAAGAAGGTTCTTGATTGACAATAATGGGACGAACCAGCGGTGAATCTGTTGCATTATCACTCTCGAAAAACATCATTGCCGCAGCACTTTCTTCAACGGCTTCAACATTGATCGAATTGAAAAAGTCATCGTACTCAAACATCCAAGGCTGACCAGGATTTCTGACTGGTAAAGTGTGCCTCTGTACTCTGACTTCAGACCATTTCTCGACCCTTTTAGTCTCTAAATTCCAGACTCTTAAGTTCGGGGTGGAATACCCAAGAAAGTATCCCTCAATTGCTCTTGCCCCAAACTTTCCATTAGGATCGATTATTGTGCACGGAGCTCCAAACGGTTCGAGATATGACAAGTCTGGTTTCCGTTTGTTGATAAGCTCAAAGCAGGTCTTGTTGTACCTTTTGACTGTAAGGACTCGGTTCAAAGTATAGCATGCAGAGGACACAGCTTCAGTCCAGAATGGAATGGGCAGCTGCGACTCTACCAACATAGTCCTAGCAGTCTCGATCAATGTGCGGTTCTTACGTTCAGCGACGCCATTCTGTTGAGGAGTATAAGCTGCACTAAATTCGTGAAGAATACCTTTTGAAGTGCAAAACTCCGCCATGGCATGATTTTTGAATTCAGTACCATTGTCGCTACGTATCCGCCTAACCTTCAAGTTGTAAAGATTCTCAATCTGAATGATCAAGTTTTTGATAATACCGAAGGTTTCACTCTTGTGTGCCATGAACGCCACCCAAGAAAATCTTGAATAATCATCAGTAATCACGAGGCAGTATTGATCATTCCTAATGCTTTTGTGCTTGACAGGACCGAACAAATCCATGTGCAAACGTTCAAGAGGAACAGCCAACGTGTTGACTTTCTTTGTGGGGTGTCGCTTCTTCGTTTGTTTTCCTTTTTGGCACGAAACACAGACATCTTGAAGATGGAAATTTTTAAGAGGAACACCATTCACCAATTCATTTGACACCAAATGATTCATTTTGCGTAAGTGAATGTGACCCATTCGTCTGTGCCAAGAGATTGTGTCTTTTTCTGTGGCTTTAGAAACGAAACAAGTTGCTTGTGCAGACGTTGTGATAGCTTGGCTCATATCAAGGACATACAAATCATTTATCCTTAGAGCCGACAAGAGAATCCATTCTTTCGGAATTTTGAAGCCGGGTTTCAGCACATAACATCCATTAGCATCAAAGTGTACTGAGAACTGCTTGTCACAAATTTGAGAAACACTAAGAAGATTGTGATCAAGTTGTTGCACAAAGTTGATCTTGTCAAAGCTAACAGTGTGTGTGTGTGTGTTTTCTGCTCTATGTGTCTGACTATGTCTTTCTTCTGGAAATGAACACAACACACGGGTATTTATACCCGAACACAACAGGTCTGGTCGAAGGATCATGCAGACTGGTCGAACGATTATCTGTCGACCAGAAACAGTTCGAGAGATCCAGATGTATCACGAAAGATGTGATCTTTCGTGGTCCATCTATCGAAGGTCCATCTATCGAGCTCATCATCATCGAAGGATATAATTGATCCTTCGATGATCATCCTTCGACTCAAACACATTACAAACAATAATGTTGACTGTTTGGCCAAGTCAAACCGGAGGATGGTTGACTTGGTCAAACTTACAGACTAACAAAGACATCGTTTTACATCGTGACCGAATACAGACAAAGTGCAGACATAAGTGCACCAACAGTTACACAATGCATTTCACATTTGTAAGTTCAGGAAATCTCCTGATCTTATCACACGTGGATGCAGTTAATGCAGGTTAACATGTAATCTTATAAGCTAATGTTGAAGGTATTTGTGAAGACGAAATCATGAGTCTTTTGTGCCACTGATTTTATGTATCTTTTTTTGGACATGCACGTTCTCTTCTTATCATGTTCAATTTTCGTCGTTGGTAGTTTAAGCTTGAAAACAATTAGTGGTATGTTATCATGACAGATACCATATTTTTTAATATAACTAACAATGGTATCGACTATAAATGCTTGTTGATTAACGATGTTAAAATATATATATTTACAAACTAAGATGTGGTTGTTTATATGTGATTTGCATTTATTATATAAGTTCTAACTCATATTTACTAACAATTTAATGTAACCTTAAATGTTGAAGTAAACAGTAAAGATTAATTCCATAAAAAAATCAATGAAGAAAAATAAAAGTTGGAAATTACTATTAAAATACTGAAAGTATAAATTTCAGAATATCTCTTTGTAGACTACATTGGTAATTTTAATAGTAATGTTCCCATCACTGTCTATATATTAACATCTTTAAGCCATCCATACTTTTGAATCTTGAAAGCGTCACATATACTTGTCCGTGAGTGTTCAATATCTATTCAAAGAACCTTGAAAATGTTTGAAAGTGTGTAAAGTATCTGTATTTATAGACATAAGCTATAACTTATTTATGTAATTAATAATAAAGATTACTAAAATCAGTCTGAAATATGGAAACAATCTTATATTTATAAGTTTGGGAAATTAAAGAGAATGTGTCAACACTAAAATCGAGTTGCTATAATTACGATATTTATTAAAATAACTATAGTAACTGAATTGTATAAATATTTAAACAAATGATTAATGTTCATTTCATGAAAAGTAATTCATTAAGGTCAAAAGTAATATGTAATTTTTCATTTTCTTATTTTTATATTATCGGATGATTAAATTATGATACAATAAATAATAAATGTAGTCTTATAAAATAAGGAACATAACCAAACATGATTTCCAACCAAAAATAGTAAATAATAAGTCAAAATGTCATAATATATAGGGAAACCATAAAAATGTATTCAAACATCAAAAATTAAAAACCACAAAACAAAATTCCAATAGTCCAATAACAAATAAATTGTTTTTATTGTAACCACCATTTGCAAAATCTCGTTTATCAATTCTTGCCTAAATCTTCGTCAAGATCATTGTTCTCAACACACATGCGAGGCTTACTTGCTGCCGACCCCAATCCCTCTTCAATCACATAAACATTACCAAGGTTACGCTTCAAATCAGAAGATGATTGCTTCAAGTCACCCACGTAATCCTTTGAAACAGGTGTGGAGTTATCCCCAGTGTAAGAATCACCATCCTAAAAAAATAAACAATTTATAATAACACAACTATTAAAGGTATATATCAGTATATTTTTAAAGTTAAACCTTAGAGCATTCACCACCAGCATATTGGAACTCAGACTGACTCATACCAAACGAATCAGAGACATCAAGCTGTAAAAAAATCGAAAGCAAGAGACAAATTGTTTAAACATATAAATATAACATGAAGTAATTAATAGCATCTATATAATATATAAACAAACTTATAAAAAATATTACATGACATTGAGAGGTAGCAGACGGAGTCTCTTTCAAAGCATCATTCTTTGTATTCCAACCATCATTGAACTACATAAAAGAAAATAGTAGCACAATTTAATAGTGTACTTATCTAATAGATATAATAAGATCTGTTAATAATTTGAACGTATACACTTACCAGCTTCTTAGCATCTTCCATCTCAATTAGAGCAACTATATGTCGATCAAACTTGTAGTCGTCATTATCCTAAAAAATGACATCATAAATATAAAAATATAAGAATACAACAATGTACTGGTTGTTAAAGTTTGTTAATATATATTAAAACATAGTTACATACATTAAAAATAGACTCAAAATTTTGAAGTTGAAAGTGACCAACACTATCCCCAGCAACACCTTCTTCAACATGACTTTCGGTAGTCTGTGGCTTCTCCTTCGACTACAGATAAAAAGTCCACATTAGTAACAATGTTAAATAAAGTTCAACTAATAAGATCGTATCAATCAACTTTAACAACGAAGGAGCGTTGTTTTTAGGATCCATAACTACAAAGGAAGTAATCAATGTTTTTAAAAAATATAACGGTAATCTATTTATAGAAAGAATGTCTATTTACAGAAACCGAATAATAATTCCGAATACAAAAAATTAAACTTAAAACAGTAATTTGTTTATAGAAACAAAAAAACTTTAAAAATAAATTAAAGGTATCCTTAAAGAATTAACAACTAACTAAATAGAAAAAAATATAATTGATAAAACAAACCATATGAACTTCAAAAGATAATCACATAAACTTTCAAAATAAAGCATAAAGACAAAACTTAAAACCAAAGACTATAGATATCAATAAACAAACAACACCAAGAAAATTGAACTAACCTGTTTTGGTTGACGAACACTCTGAGTTCGATTGTCACAAAAGATGGAGGGTTCACCATGAGAAAAACAAACCATAAATCATCCAGAACATATATTATTGATTTTTGAAAAAAAACCGAACAGAAAGGATATAATCAAATATTACAAACTTAAAAAAGAGAAAACAACTATAACATTCAACTAACCTCTGTTGTTTGTTCAATGATCGTTTGTCCGATTGTTATCCAAGATTTAGGGATTCACATGAAAATCAAAATAAACCAAAATCCGTAAGTTTGATAAATGCTCAAGACATGATTAACGTTCATAGATATTACATAAATCGGAGAATGTAGATGATGATAACAAACCTCCGATCTTGATATTGTTTGCAAAAAACAGTGATTAAATCGGATAATGTATATCATAAAGAACAACACAAAAAATACAGAGAACTCTTCAAAAATTGGGATTAAACACTTACAATACATAATAATCTAATATAGAAACAATTTATTTATAGAAACAAAATCAATATTCCGAAAAAACATATCAGACCATAAATAAAATAAAATAAACAAAATCTTTAATGGATTGGTAATTAATACAATACAAAATTTATTACTAACAAAAAAAAAACGTAATCTGTTTATAGAAACAATGTCTAATTACAAAAATCGAGTTATAATTCCAAATACAAAAATTAACCTTAAAAAGTAATTTGTTTATAGAAACAAAAAACAACTTTATTGAGAAATTAAAGGTATCTTTAAAGCTAAATTGAAAAAATGATAACTACCAAAAAAACCATATGAACTTCAAACCATAATCACATAAAGTTTCAAATTAATACTAAACACAAAATTTACTAAGAAAAAGAAAGAATTTACATATCAAAAAACAAACAATACGAATAACATGTAACTAACCTGTTTTGGTGGACGAAAAGTCAGAGTCCGAATTTCACAAAAGATTGAAGGGTTCACCCTGAGAAAATACAAACAATAAAACATTCAGAACATATATTACTAATTAAAAAAACTGAACAGAAAGGATAAAATCAAATATCACAAAATTAAAAAAGATTAAAGAACTATAACATCACATAAAGTTTCAAATTAACACTAAACACAAAATTTACTAAGAAAAGGAAAGAATTTACATATCAAAAAACAAACAATACAAAGAACATCTAACTAACCTGTTTTGGTGGACGAAAAGTCCGAGTCCGAATTTCACAAAAGATTGAAGGGTTCACCATGAGAAAATACAAACAATAAAACATTTAGAACATATATTACTAATTAAAAAAAACTGAACAGAAAGGATAAAATCAAATATCACAAACTTAAAAAAGATTAAAGAACTATAACATTTAACTAACCTCTGTTGTTTAACGAATGATGAGATTCCGATTGTAATCACAGAGTTAGGGATTCACATGAAAAACAAAATCAACAAAAAAATTTAAAAATGTTCAATAGCTTACATTAAAGATGAAAATTAAATCACCAAGATCCAATCCCGTAAATTAGCATACTAAAAATTATCATACTAAAAATAAATCACCATTTATTTATAGAAATAGAAACCTTAATTCCGGAAAATTATCATACTAAAAATAAATCACTAAAATTTAAATTTGAGGTTTCAAAAATAAATCACTAACAAAATTTAAAATTGCTCAAAATTTTAAATTTTATATTTTAAATTTGAATTTCGGAAATAGAAATAGAAACCTTAATTCCGGAAAATTATCATACTAAAAATAAATCAGTAACGAAATTTAAAATTGCTCAAAATTTTAAATTTTAAATTTGAATTCCGGAAATAGAAATAGAAATAGAAATAGAAACCTTAAAATTTTAAATTTAAGGTTTCAAACAACGTAACACCATTTATTTATAGAAATAGAAACCTTAATTCCGGAAAATTATCATACTAAAAATAAATCACTAACGAAATTTAAAATTGCTCAAAATTTTAACTTTTCAATTTAAAATAGAAACCTCAAAATTTAAAATTTAAAATTTGAATTCTGAAAATTAAATCACTAACATCCAATCCCATAAATTATCATACTAAAAATTATCATACTAAAAATAAATCACCATTTATTTATAGAAATAGAAACCTTAATTCCGGAAAATTATCATACTAAAAATAAATCACTAAAATTTAAATTTGAGGTTTCAAAAATAAATCATTAACGAAATTTTAAATTGCTCAAAATTTTAAATTTAAAATAGAAACCTCAAAATTTAAAATTTAAAATTTGAATTCTGAAAATTAAATCACTAACATCCAATCCCATAAATTATCATACTAAAAATTATCATACTAAAAATAAATCACCATTTATTTATAGAAATAGAAACCTTAATTCCGGAAAATTATCATACTAAAAATAAATCACTAAAATTTAAACTTGAGGTTTCAAAAATAAATCACTAACGAAATTTAAAATTGCTCAAAATTTTAAATTTTAAATTTGAATTCCGGAAATAGAAATAGAAACCTTAAAATTTTAAATTTGAGGTTTCAAAAAACGTAACACAATTTATTTATAGAAATAGAAACCTTAATTCCGGAAAATTATCATACTAAAAATAAATCACTAACAAAATTTAAAATTGCTCAAAATTTTAAATTTAAAATTTAAAATAGAAACCTCAAAATTTAAAATTTAAATTTTAAAATTTGAATTCTGAAAATTAAATCACTAACATCCAATCCCGTAAATTATCATACTAAAAATAAATCACCATTTATTTATAGAAATAGAAACCTTAATTCCGGAAAATTATCATACTAAAAATAAAGGAAATAACAAAATCTTTAATGGATTGATAATTAATACAATACAAAATTTATTACTAAGAAAACAAAGACATTCAAATTTTAAAAAATATCATAGTTAGATTTTCAAAAATAAAAAAATAATAAAAATAACTAAAAAATTATACAGATTAGCATAAACGATTTAACCTATAACAATTATCGGGTCAAAAAACACCAAAACAACCATAAAATTAAACTTACCTCTTCTGTTCGACCAAGATTTAGAGTCCGACAGTTGCATAAAATTTAGGGTTTCTCATGAAAAAACAAAAACCAAAATAAAAAAATCACTAACAACATCACTCTTTGAAGACATCAAGAATAGATCCATTCATAAGATTAGAATCGGAGAATTAAAATCATCATCAACAACAAAAAAATTACAGAAAAATGATAAAAAAGTGCGATTAAGCATTTACAATACATAACAATCTAATATAATTTACATACCTGCAGAATAAGTGGAATGATCTACAAAAAAAAGAACAACAATAATCATTAGCATTTTCTGAATGGGTTTTGACAAAAAACAACCTACTATACGATCGAAGAACAAAAATAAAGAGTATTTCGCTGCGATCATGTAGTTTACCTTTGATTTGTGAAGGATTCTTGCTTTAAGTTTATGATAGGAGAAGGTAGGTAGAAGAGAGAGAACAGAGAGAAAGAACTTGTTTGTAGGAAGATGTTTATGAAGAATAATGGAGTCAAAATAATAAATAGGATCCATATTCAAAATGGGTTTTTTGGAAAACCGGAATAAACCGACCCAAATAATTCGGATCCCGCGTGGAAGTAAGTTTTGGTTTGTGTTTTATGAATTTGGTTTGTTTATAGAGAATTCCCTCCCAAAATCATCCTCTACTCAACCAATGGTTGCCACATCATCAAAATGGCTTCACCATTCAAGGACACATAGCCCACATCATCTCATTTATTAATATATATAGATATATATGGTAGGAGTTGACTACAAATGTTACTTTTCCTACAAAGTGTAGGAAGCAATCTCCTTGTGACATGTGGCATCTAGTGTTATTTTACTAAAGGATATTAAGGTAATTGAATAATTACAACAATTTATGAAAGATTTTATATCATAACAATAAAAGGCTATTTTTATGGAAACTTATGTCTATTAACTATTCAAAATTGGTAGTTACATCATTCGTATCCACGATTAATTCATCCGAAGTTCGAAACATAAAACAAATTCATTATTTCTTGACGTTATGTTTTATCAGTTTCTGATTTCTTCACATTGTGTTATATCAGTTTTCACAATTAAACACACCCCTCAATCATAAAACACAATAGTGTCTGAAATGCACAATATAAAACACACCAGTGAAATACACAATATAAAACACGCAGACACTATATAAAACATTGATGCGTGTGAAGTGTTATATATATTAGGTGTATATTTTAAGCCCCTTTAACACTTATTTTAGCCAAGTTTTAAATTTATAAAACACGATATTTTACTAACACTAAACACACATATGGGCAAGTGCACCCATCGTGAGCGTGGTATAGTGTTGGCAAGATACCGAGGTCGTCCAAGGACACAAGAGCTTTTAGTACCGGTTTATCCTCAACGTCTAATCAAAATAAAAGGTTTAGAAAAATGTTTTAAACTAAAAAAAATAAAAACTAACTAAAATGCTGAAAATAAAAATAAAAGAAAAACAGATAGACAAGATGAATCACTTGGTTCCGACTCGTATCTAGTATAACCTTTGATTATTTCCACACTTTTGCACATAATTAAGAGATTATCTTAGTTATTGTAGTAGGCCCCTCTTTTGAAGGTGACGTTACCCTCACCCCAGTAGTTTGAGTCAGCAAGGATACAATCCTAAAAGGGTGGATTATTGGAAGATAATGAATTAAGTTATTAATGCAAATTATGGTAGGCCCCGCTTTTGGCGGTGACGTTACCCTCGACTAAGTAGTCTGAGTCAGCAGGGATACAGTCTTAAATAGCCGGGTTATGGTATTAATAGTAGTTAACTTATGAGGGGATCAAAGAGTTTGGACCCCCGCCATCCAATACCGTGAAGCATTGAAGGAGGTCCTACTAAATTTGACCCAGGTCCATTGCAGGACCTCTAAACGCTGAACAATGGCAAGACCTTTACCAAACCGTTCCCTTAACCCCCGACCAGGTAGCCAACATACCTCCATATAGACCGTGGAGATATGAATGGTGAAAATCTTTTATTTTATATAGACAGTAAAATAATGCCAAGACACCACGGACAAACGATAAGGAAAGATCACCTTCAACATAAGCAACTAGTTATTAAAGTCATTAATACAAAACCAAATAAAAAGTGTAAAAGATTAGAAATAAAAAGTATTATACTAGACACTTTGTCTTCACCAAATGATGTAAGAGACTTAGGCAAACATGGCCTTGATTGTCAAGAACTCTTACGATCAATCTTGGATCCCGAGACGACTCACACACTCTACAATGGACAATGGATGATGGTGGTGGATGATGGGTTTTTATGATGGTGGTGGGTGGTGGATGAAGTGTGAGAGAGGTGGTGTGCCAAGGGATGAGTTGAAATGAAACCAAGCACTCCTATTTATAGGCTGAACAGAAGGCTGGGCACGGCCCCGTGTCCGCTGGACACGCCCCCGTGCCTGTCTGACAATCTCTCTCTTCATTAATTGTAATTCGCAATTACAATTAATGCGCCTGCTGTACTTTCGCCACGCCCCCGTGTTCACTGGGCACGGCCCCGTGGTGGGCAATAGAAGCTTCTATAGGTTTGTCTTTTCTGCTGCTTCTTGGGAACGGCCCCGTGCTGGCTGAGCACGGGGCGTGTTCAGTCTTCTGTCTTCTCTATTTTGCTTGGGAAGATGCCGTTGAGGGGTCGGGCAGTCCACTTATGTTCCTTTTCTTGTATTCATGTTAGATTTAGCTGTCTTTTTGCTTCTTTTGTGAATTTGAGCTCATTTAATCCTGAAAATACAAAAGGAAGACAAAAACACTCTTTTTCCAACATTAGTACTTAAAAAGGGTTAGTTTCATGCCTTATTTGATGTAATTTATATGTTGCATTTTACACACATCAAACACACTAGTGTCTAAATTACTTGAATCGTAATTTTTTTGATATGTAGCAATATGGTACTCATATTAAAGATAAAAAAACGCTCAATATTATGGTTATTTTTTTAAAAAACATATTACGTATAAAAAAGTTATTGACATTTTAAAAAGATGGGGGCGCGGGGGGGGGGGGAATTGAATGTGAGTTGCATGCGATTCCTAAATTTAAGGCATACGAATTTTACCTTTATACCCTTAATTCAATAAATCAATCAGTTCAATTAAAACAAATATTACAATTTTGCCACTCATTTAATCTCATCCATCAATTACCTAATCTAACGGCCATAATCACTTCTTACACTTTTTAGACAAAACACACTTTGTAGAGGAACCTCACCATATATATATATATATATATATATATATATATATATACATAGGATTCGGTTAAAATGAAAACCATCCCCAGTTGCGAGAACCGCGAGAACCACTCTCAACCAATCAGACTTTGCCACGTATGCACTATTATTTTATAACCTAAAGGGTATATTGGTCATTTACTCCAAATGTCAAATCTCTCATCTCTCTCTTAAATTTTAAAACCCTCATATCTCTTAAAATCCTTCACCCCCTAATCTCTCTCTCTCTCTGTATTTACTCCGGCGATGTCTCTTGTGATGTGTTCTGTGATGTTTCTGTGAAAGAGATGTAACACCCCAAAAACGGGTTTGGTAAGCAAACCACGTTAATATTACTGACGGGTAAAATACCGTTAGTGGTAAAAAAAAAAAATTACCCGGTAAATAATAGGATTTAAATAATTAATCCTAATAATAAACAAAAAGTGAATAAAAAGCTTTTAAGAAATAAAGTGATAGAAGGCCCGAGTTAACGGGACCTGAAATAAACTTGGTTATAGATTTTCCGAACCCACTAATTTAACTAGGAATGTTTAACCTAGTTAATAAGTGGGGAATATTGTTAGAAATAAGTAGGTTGTGCCCTACTTAATTAACTAACCAAATTAGAGGGGCCAATATTGTTAAAATTGAAACTTATATTATTGATTTTAATTAAAAATAAAAACAAAACACCCCATTTGGGGGTTCTGGTCGATCAAGAATGAGCAGGGGCGACACCCCACTCTCAAACCCTAGAAAAGTTCACTAAAACTCTCAATTGGAGGTGCAAATCTGGTCCAAAACGAAATTCGAGCATAGATTATTGATCCTCATCACAAGAGGATTACAAGGTATGTAAAATTTGATGAAAACTCTCAACTTGAAAACCTCACGAAATTAGGAAATATGAAAATTGATGATGCATGTTTGTTAATTGCATGGAATAGGAACAATATAGTGTCTAGGAGTAAGCCCTAGACAAGTATATGTCGAAATCATGCTTAGCTCAAGTTTTTGTTGATACTAAATTCATGTATGAGATGTTTTTATGGTTTTGATTGCAAAAAAAATAGTGTTATGATGTCAAGAACAAGCTTAAATTGAAAGCTGAATTCAAACGATTCTTGATCAGAATTTACAGCCGATTTGTATTGGCTGTAACCTGGACAAAAAGTGATAAAATAATGTGTTTCTTGAGTCTAGAATGTAATTCCAGGAAATATCTTTAAAACCCCACTGGAATCGCATTTTTTCGACGAAAATCGAGCGTTTTATGAATTTTTCCGTATCAAAGGTTCAAGCTGCGTTTTCTGACAGAAATTGCAGCCCATCACGAATGTCATAACTCAATTTAGGAATTGAGTTATGATCTCAAATTCTTACTGTAGAAAGTTTTAAGCGATTAAAAGAATCGCCAATTGGAATTTCGTCAATCGGATAAACGAGGAATTTTTAATGAATTTTTCCGTAAGCTGCAGTCAGAAGTGACGAATCTGATTGCAGCTTAGTAAATGAATTTTCACGAATTTTTGGTAAAGAGTTAGATCTTGAAATTTTAACTCAAGGGCTAACCCTCCGAGAGGTACGCCACATAAAAAAATCATAATTTTTGAAGACTTGTAAACAGGTTAAACAAGTCACCAAAAACAGCCAATTTTCATTGATATGAAATGCCTAAATGAAATCGCGGCTTACTAAGTTAGTATGTAAAAATTTGATTTTTGTTAAGAGTTCGGATGAAATATGCCTAAGTGAGTTCAATGATCCAAATGTGCATATGAATATGTTGGTAAGTCAATTGACTTTTAAAAAGTCAAACTAACCAATGATAAAGTCAAATAGTAGTTTCGACATAGAAAATACGTGAGGTGGAATAGTCGTGAATTGAAATGACTAATCTAACCACCTTGTGAATGATGATAGTTTGACGCGTAACAAGCTAGGTGGAAGCTTGATGAGGGAGCGGATCAAACAAATCAAGAAGGAAAGGAAAAGCATAGTTCGGATGCGAGGTAAGTATAGCTTACACTAGTCATATAGTTTAGAATGTCCTTTTTGTTGTTTTGATTTCGAACAAGACAAATGGAAAGTTGAGATATGGTGTTTCCGGCGTGTAGTCGTACGGAACAAGATAACCAATAAGGGTAAAATTGAAATTTGGACACTTGTTGACAATAATTATTGGTTTTGAAAGATACATATTTCGTAAGCCTTATTAGGCCAAAAAGCGTTAAGAGGTGAATTATAGTTAAAACGATCGTGCAGTGTAAATCGGAACGAGTCGTGTAGACGAGATGGCAATAAGCTTTATCTCGCCAATATTATCGGTCATTTAGACCAACGGGTCAAAAGGTGAAAATATCACTTTTGACAATATCGACTAATGGTTTGATGAGTTGTTTGATTTCAGAAATAAATATCGAGTGGATATTTACATCGCTATTACTTAGTAGATATTGAGGCAAGGTACTTAAATGGGTCAATGTAATGATCCGAGCCAGGTACGCATAATAAGATAACTCTCATTTAAATGTAAGGCTAATGAGAGTTAAACGAAGTCTAAAATAAGTTTTTGGTTACCTTAATATGTAAACCAAATGTTACGGACGATGGTCATTATATTTGTTATAGGTTTCTAACCATTACCAAGAGTTTAATAAGGGTTTTAGCCATGGAAATGGGTTGCATTTGATGGTTTGGTTCGAATTTAAAATGACCCTAAACATGATTTCCGCAGCTTTTTATACGGATTTCGACTAATCTTTAAAAAATCATATAAAATCAACCGTTTATCCGATTTGGGTGTTCTATACCTTTTCGGAAAGCTTATGAAGTAAATTTTTACTGTTTTCAATCATAAGAAACAAATGTGGTTGTTAAATAGGCCAAAAGAATGAATTAAACAGCTGTTCAAAACCTTGAAAGCTGTTTGAAAAATGAAAATATAGTTGTTGTGCTGATTTTATAAAAATCATATAAAATCATAGAAAATTCGTTAGAAGGTGTACCTTATATGCTTGCGAAGGTATTGAAGTTTTCTACGATCCATCTTTGAACATGTTAATCTAGTTCGGACTTTGAATGGGTCATAATGGTCAATTACAGCAGCTGTATAGAAAATCGCTGCACATTAATAATGTCATTATTAATCCAGAAAAAGACATATGATTGCGTATACTTGATTTAGTCATGCCACTGTAAGTTACGGTGGAGCTGATATGATTACAATGGTTACATACTGAGTTACGGTGGACCCAGAAACAAAGTATATTTTATTTAGTTTAAATTCCCGGATTCGTTTAGACACGTTTTAAACCCCGTTTGACTAAAGTATTTCATGTTTATGGAATATAGGTACTTTTGGATGCCGGAAGACGATCAAGCTCAGCGAAGAACCGAACACGATAAAGATACACGCTTCCGCACTTTGCCACATTGTAAATTTTAAACAACGAATTCGATCACGTTATGTAGAATAACTTATGATTTGTAAAACTTTTAGTAAACCCGTATTTCCGATGTATATGTAATCGTAATTACATGATTGTTTTCGTAAAAGATTCATTAAACCTTAAATTATAAGAACGGATGTTACAAGTTGGTATCAGAGCCTTGGTTTAAGAGATTCGAGTATGGTGGGGCGGAATCATGCTTGGACTTAAACCTTATGCTCTTGACAAAGAATAGTGTTCGGTTCGAGGCTTGATCGCAAATCCGGTAAGTACAAGTACGTTAATAGTTAGTATGCTAAAGTGTTGTAAACAACACATAGGGCTATCGTGTGGTATATGTTACCCCAATTTAAATGATTGATATGGTTGACGAAAATACGCGCGTTGACGCGTATAGTAGAAAAAGCCTTGTATTATAATACGGGCGATTATTGAAGTTGACATTACTAACTCTTGTGAATGTTTTAATTGAAGGACACTCGCGTCTGAAGATGACGGGAGTTGAACGAATTATGGATATGATGATGGAACGGTCCGAGGTATGATAGGAAGAGCATACTCATCAAGGACCAAAATCGCGTAACGGTCGCGAACAAGACTAATGACAAGAGAAGCCCGTTAGGGCAAGCATTACCAGGTGCACACTTTTAAATTTAATCGTACGAGTCGTTATATGCAACAAACACGTAAGTAATAACGGTTGCATACACATATGATAGAACTTGGAAAACCTGATTTCCAAGAGAAATTTAATAGGAAATGTGTTATTCACAATGATGAATAACAAATGGATAACAAGACTTGTTTATATAGAAACTTGGACGAGAGTGATCATCCAAGTAAATATTCTCAATATAAATCCTATTGAGAAAAGTAATGATCACATCAATGAATGTGAATAAATGTTTATAAAAAGGGACATTGTACATGTTCAAGGAATAAACGACTAAAACTAATAATTGTTAACTAACAATTAAATAAAGTTTTACCAAATGAAACCATAAACATGGAGATAATTTGTGGAGTTACTTACATGGGACGTGATGTGGTAATTATAATAAGGTCACGCGTACCACGTGTTGATCGCTTACTCTGGCCAAGTAAGTAGTGAACACATGATAGCATGAGCTTCTTATAATGAGCGCAGTTATGTCCGATGTAGTAAGGTCAAGATGAATGAAATTTAAAGGATCCTTAGGGTCAAGAAATCTCATGGGCATACTCGTAGAAATGGTTTTCGCGGGAACCATAAAAACGATGTATGGCGCACATAGAAATAAAAGACCCAAGGAAATTCGTGACATAAGTCATTTTTGATTAAACAACCAAGGTAGACAAAAAGGGCATTGTAAAACCAAAGTATAAATGACCCGCGGGGTCATAGAAACAAAGGTATTGCCCACACGAGAAAAACGATCAAAATCGTTGACTTTGGTCGTAGTAAAGAAATGATGATGATGATAATCATCATTCATAGTTTAAAAGACTGTCAAGGATGGTCAAATAAAGAATAAAGGTTTGGTTGAATAAAAGCGAGGGCTTCCGCTAAGACAACCAAACAAATTAAAACGAAAACTTGATGTATACCCGAATGCTTGCACTAATAATGACTTCGGTAAAGTACCCGGTTAATGGGTAAGGATTTAAACACATGCGTAAACCGAGAAACGAGAACACGAATTTAAAGTCAAAAGACTCGGATTATGAGTTATGACTAAAAGACCATAAAATTTCGTAAACAGAAATTTTGATAATTATATTCAACTATTTTGAGATTGAACGGGTTGAATAAAGTATAATGCTTGAAGGCATAAGTAAGCGCAAGCCGGATAACGGTAAGCTTGAGACAAATGATTTTCAAACGTAAAAAGAGTGCTTTGACACCAAATATATATTTTAATAAGACACGAGTAAAAAAGAGTGATCTACGGGATCAACATAACCTTTAGGGTTATAAACAAATGAGAGATCTACGGACTAAAACGACCCACGGGTCATGATTAGAAAGAAGTTATAAGGACTTCGCCCTAAAGAGGTGAATGTCGAATCAAAAATAGCCCGTAAGGCTAAGTGATAAAACCTACGGGTTAGATTGGATAAAGCGAGGAAATCAGTTAAGAATCCCCGCATAAAACTAAGACTGTAAAGGATTAAATTACGGACTGTCAATATCCGGGTATGGATGATTGACACAAGTTAAAGAAAAGATCCTAAAATTAAAACTTCGGTTTTAGTAAGAAATAATGTTTTTACAAACATAAATTCTGATAGGAATTTAAATAGTAAGCATGAAAGATACAAGTCTTGACACTGATAGGCGCAAGATGATATATTCGAAAAGTGATATTTTCAAAAATGAAAGGTTGATACAAATTAAACATGATGTGACACGATCACGGTTAGGAAATGTAATGTGAAGTAAAATCACATTATAACCAAGCGAGTGATAAAAGTAACTGAACTAATAAGACTAGTTAATGAGACCGGTTAAGGTCACCAATTCAAATCAAGAAAATTTGGTTTGCTTGTAAGCGGTAGATTCGGTATAGCTGAACCGAATAGATAAATTTGAAAACAAAAGAATTTGTTGCTAAAAGTAAAAGATTTCACTAAAGATCTTTAAACGGGTCAAAATAACGGATTCGTAAGGAATTCGATAGTATATGAAAGCGATGGATATCGCTAAGTTAACTAAACTAGTGGAAATAACGAGATTACGTTATTTTAAGTTGCACTAAGTCATATGAGATACGTAGACAATTAGTGACCAAAAAGATGTTACCATGCTTATCTGGTAATACTAATAATTGGTTAAAAGTATAAGTAATGTTTAAATGATATCTCGGATCAAATACATTGAGTTTAAACTCAATGAATTATGTAAGAAAAGGTTTCGAGGACGAAACCTCTTTAAGGAGGGTAGACTTGTAACACCCCAAAAACGGGTTTGGTAAGCAAACCACGTTAATATTACTGACGGGTAAAATACCGTTAGTGGTAAAAAAAAAAAATTTACCCGGTAAATATTAGGATTTAAATAATTAATCCTAATAATAAACAAAAAGTGAATAAAAAGCTTTTAAGAAATAAAGTGATAGAAGGCCCGAGTTAACGGGACCTGAAATAAACTTGGTTATAGATTTTCCGAACCCACTAATTTAACTAGGAATGTTTAACCTAGTTAATAAGTGGGGAATATTGTTAGAAATAAGTAGGTTGTGCCCTACTTAATTAACTAACCAAATTAGAGGGGCCAATATTGTTAAAATTGAAACTTATATTATTGATTTTAATTAAAAATAAAAACAAAACACCCCATTTGGGGGTTCTGGTCGATCAAGAATGAGCAGGGGCGACACCCCACTCTCAAACCCTAGAAAAGTTCACTAAAACTCTCAATTGGAGGTGCAAATCTGGTCCAAAACGAAATTCGAGCATAGATTATTGATCCTCATCACAAGAGGATTACAAGGTATGTAAAATTTGATGAAAACTCTCAACTTGAAAACCTCACGAAATTAGGAAATATGAAAATTGATGATGCATGTTTGTTAATTGCATGGAATAGGAACAATATAGTGTCTAGGAGTAAGCCCTAGACAAGTATATGTCGAAATCATGCTTAGCTCAAGTTTTTGTTGATACTAAATTCATGTATGAGATGTTTTTATGGTTTTGATTGCAAAAAAAATAGTGTTATGATGTCAAGAACAAGCTTAAATTGAAAGCTGAATTCAAACGATTCTTGATCAGAATTTACAGCCGATTTGTATTGGCTGTAACCTGGACAAAAAGTGATAAAATAATGTGTTTCTTGAGTCTAGAATGTAATTCCAGGAAATATCTTTAAAACCCCACTGGAATCGCATTTTTTCGACGAAAATCGAGCGTTTTATGAATTTTTCCGTATCAAAGGTTCAAGCTGCGTTTTCTGACAGAAATTGCAGCCCATCACGAATGTCATAACTCAATTTAGGAATTGAGTTATGATCTCAAATTCTTACTGTAGAAAGTTTTAAGCGATTAAAAGAATCGCCAATTGGAATTTCGTCAATCGGATAAACGAGGAATTTTTAATGAATTTTTCCGTAAGCTGCAGTCAGAAGTGACGAATCTGATTGCAGCTTAGTAAATGAATTTTCACGAATTTTTGGTAAAGAGTTAGATCTTGAAATTTTAACTCAAGGGCTAACCCTCCGAGAGGTACGCCACATAAAAAAATCATAATTTTTGAAGACTTGTAAACAGGTTAAACAAGTCACCAAAAACAGCCAATTTTCATTGATATGAAATGCCTAAATGAAATCGCGGCTTACTAAGTTAGTATGTAAAAATTTGATTTTTGTTAAGAGTTCGGATGAAATATGCCTAAGTGAGTTCAATGATCCAAATGTGCATATGAATATGTTGGTAAGTCAATTGACTTTTAAAAAGTCAAACTAACCAATGATAAAGTCAAATAGTAGTTTCGACATAGAAAATACGTGAGGTGGAATAGTCGTGAATTGAAATGACTAATCTAACCACCTTGTGAATGATGATAGTTTGACGCGTAACAAGCTAGGTGGAAGCTTGATGAGGGAGCGGATCAAACAAATCAAGAAGGAAAGGAAAAACATAGTTCGGATGCGAGGTAAGTATAGCTTACACTAGTCATATAGTTTAGAATGTCCTTTTTGTTGTTTTGATTTCGAACAAGACAAATGGAAAGTTGAGATATGGTGTTTCCGGCGTGTAGTCGTACGGAACAAGATAACCAATAAGGGTAAAATTGAAATTTGGACACTTGTTGACAATAATTATTGGTTTTGAAAGATACATATTTCGTAAGCCTTATTAGGCCAAAAAGCGTTAAGAGGTGAATTATAGTTAAAACGACCGTGCAGTGTAAATCGGAACGAGTCGTGTAGACGAGATGGCAATAAGCTTTATCTCGCCAATATTATCGGTCATTTAGACCAACGGGTCAAAAGGTGAAAATATCACTTTTGACAATATCGACTAATGGTTTGATGAGTTGTTTGATTTCAGAAATAAATATCGAGTGGATATTTACATCGCTATTACTTAGTAGATATTGAGGCAAGGTACTTAAATGGGTCAATGTAATGATCCGAGCCAGGTACGCATAATAAGATAACTCTCATTTAAATGTAAGGCTAATGAGAGTTAAACGAAGTCTAAAATAAGTTTTTGGTTACCTTAATATGTAAACCAAATGTTACGGACGATGGTCATTATATTTGTTATAGGTTTCTAACCATTACCAAGAGTTTAATAAGGGTTTTAGCCATGGAAATGGGTTGCATTTGATGGTTTGGTTCGAATTTAAAATGACCCTAAACATGATTTCCGCAGCTTTTTATACGGATTTCGACTAATCTTTAAAAAATCATATAAAATCAACCGTTTATCCGATTTGGGTGTTCTATACCTTTTCGGAAACTTATGAAGTAAATTTTTACTGTTTTCAATCATAAGAAACAAATGTGGTTGTTAAATAGGCCAAAAGAATGAATTAAACAGCTGTTCAAAACCTTGAAAGCTGTTTGAAAAATGAAAATATAGTTGCTGTGCTGATTTTATAAAAATCATATAAAATCATAGAAAATTCGTTAGAAGGTGTACCTTATATGCTTGCGAAGGTATTGAAGTTTTCTACGATCCATCTTTGAACATGTTAATCTAGTTCGGACTTTGAATGGGTCATAATGGTCAATTACAGCAGCTGTATAGAAAATCGCTGCACATTAATAATGTCATTATTAATCCAGAAAAAGACATATGATTGCGTATACTTGATTTAGTCATGCCACCGTAAGTTACGGTGGAGCTGATATGATTACAATGGTTACATACTGAGTTACGGTGGACCCAGAAACAAAGTATATTTTATTTAGTTTAAATTCCCGGATTCGTTTAGACACGTTTTAAACCCCGTTTGACTAAAGTATTTCATGTTTATGGAATATAGGTACTTTTGGATGCCGGAAGACGATCAAGCTCAGCGAAGAACCGAACACGATAAAGATACACGCTTCCGCACTTTGCCACGTTGTAAATTTTAAACAACGAATTCGATCACGTTATGTAGAATAACTTATGATTTGTAAAACTTTTAGTAAACCCGTATTTCCGATGTATATGTAATCGTAATTACATGATTGTTTTCGTAAAAGATTCATTAAACCTTAAATTATAAGAACGGGTGTTACAAGAGAGCTGGACTCCGGCGACTATGCCAGCCCGTTCTTGCTCCGACGAGAGAGATCGAGGAGAGAGAAAGCTGTAGAAAGAGAGAGAGAAAGACGCCGCCGTCGGCGACGGTTCCGGTGTTATTGTGACTCCGGCCGTTCTCTGATGATGACGAAGATGAAGTTCTCTCTCTCATCAAGTCTGCTCTCTCTCTCTCATCTCTCACCAGATCATGTGGGGTATTGTTTCTTCTTGAATCTTTTTTGTTTTGAACGGCTGTGTATCCTGGTGTGGTGGTGAACGACTGTGTATCCCGGAAGTCCCCTTGGAGAGATGGGGTAGACGGTTGAGCTTTTTTGTGAAACTGGGCCTCGTCTGAGGGGTAAAAAATCATGTGGGGGTATTGTTTCTTCTTGAATATTTTTTTGTTGTGACCCTTTTGGTTTGTGTGGTGTTTCTGTATACCAGATCGAGGAGAGAGAAATGCGGTGGTGGGTTTTTCTGGGGTTTTTTTTCCGGTGGTGGGGGTTGTGGTGGATGGTGGTGGATGGTTGTAGTGGAGGTGGTGGCTGTGTGAGGATATGTGGTGGCAGCGGAAAGGAGAAACAGCCTCCGGTTTGTTGATCAGACTCCGGTTTTGGTTTGGTTGATCAGACTCCGGTTTTTGGTTTTGATATTTGATCCTATATAATTTTTTTTGCATAAAAGTGAGTTGCTTATTTTGGATCCTGGATTGATTTGTGTTTTTTATATTTGGGGTGAGTTGGCAGTGATAGTTCGAAACCAATTTTCCGACAAATTGATGACGATGGTGCGACAAGGATGGTGGAGGGTAGGTTTTTGAACCTGCAACCCCACTGTGCAGCCATAATTATTGGAAACTTTGAGCCAAAGTGGTGTGTGTCAGGTGTGATATGTTTTTTATTGATGTTTTAAGCCCATTTTACACATTAGTCAAGTTTTAAATTTATAAAACACGATATTCTACTAACACTAAACACACACTTGGGCAAGTGCACCCATCGTGAGCGTAGTATAGCGTTGGTAAGATACCGAGGTCGTCCAAGGACACAAGAGCTTTTAGTACCGGTTTATCCTCAACGTCTAATAATCTAAATTTTTTTTGAGAAAAGATGAAAATAAAAACTAAAAATGCAGAAATAAAAATAAATTAAAAACAGATAGACAAGATGAATCACTTGGATCCGACTCACATTTAATGTATCTTTTGATGATTTTTGCACTTTTGGACTTTTTAAGAGATTATCTTATTATAGTAGTAGGCCCATCTTTTGAAGGTGACGTTACCCTCAACCCAGTGGTTTGAGTCAGCAAGGATACAATCCCAAAGGGTCGGAATATTGAAAGATAATTAATTAAGTTATTAATGTTAAAAGTGGTAGGCCCCTCTTTTGAAGATGACGTTATCCTCGGCTAAATGGTTTGAGTCAGCAGGGATACAATCCCAAGTAGCCGGTTTAATATATTAATAGTAGTTTACATATGAGGGGATCAAGCCATTCGCACCCCCGCCATCCAATACCAGTGGGTATTGAAGGAGGTCCTAGTAAGCTTGACCCAGGTCCTTGCAGGATCTATACACTGAACAAGACAAGAACCTTACTAAACCATTCCCTTAACCCCCGACCAAGTAGCCAACATATCTCTATATAGACCGTAGAGATATGAATGGTGTAAATCTTTTACTTTATATAGGCAGTATAGTAATCTCAAGACACCACGGACAAATGATAAAGAAAATTCACCTTCAACATAAGAAACTAGTTATTAAAGTCATTAATACAAAACCAAATAAAAAGTGCTAAAAGTAATACATAAAAGACTTGTCTTCACCAGGTGATGTAAGAGGCTTAACCAAACATGACATTTGATTGGCAAGAACTCTTACTATCAATCTTGGATCCCGAGACTACTATACACACTTTAAGGTGGATGATGGATGATGGTGGTGGATGTGGGTGTTGTAGTGGTGGCAAAGTGGGAGAGTAGTGGTTTGCCAAGGGATGCCTTTGAAGTGAGCCAAGCACCCATATTTAAAGCCTGAACAGAAGCCTGGCCACGGCCCCGTGTCCAGCGACGGCTAAAGTCAAGGGGGTCGCGCCCCGCGACGATCCATTTAATTTCGTTTTTATTTAATTTTTGTAAAATTAAAGGTATTTAGGGTCGTAGTTCGTATACAGGGTGTATTTTAAGACATATAGGGGTTTTTTAAATATATTAGAGGTGTCGAAAATTATTTAGGAGGGTTGTTATATCCTCCCCACCTTGTTTTAGAACTCGTCCTCGAGGTCTACTAGAATAGGTGTGGATATTTCCTTTGCATCTCTGATTCAAGCTCCCATGTGTATTCTGGTCCTCTTTTGGAGTCCCATTTTACTTTGACCAGAACTAATCTCTTGTGCTTGAGGTTCTTAACTTTCCTGTCTTCAATCTGTAGAGGCTTCACTACGAATTTAAGTTGTTCATTTACCTCTATATCCTTAAGAGGCACTACTAGTGATTCATTGGCTAAGCATTTCTTGAGATTAGATACATGAAATACATCATGTATTCCTGCCATTTCCTCTGGCAGTTGTAGCTGATAGGCTACGTGTCCTATTCTTTTAATAGTCTCAAAAGGTCCAACGTACCTGGGGCTTAGCTTTCCCCTTTTGATGAATCTTACCACTCATTTCCAATAAGAGACTTTCAATAATACTTTGTCTCCTACTTGAAATTCCAGTGGCTTTCGTCTGTTATCAGCATAACTCTTCTGTCGATCACGTGCTGCTTTCAGTTGTTCCTTGACTTGAATGATTTTGTCCGTTGTTTCTTGTACTATCTCAGGTCCGGATAATTGTTTTGCTCCAATTTCTGCCCAACAGACTGGAGTTCGGCACTTTCGTCCATAGAGTGCTTCGAATGGTGCAGCATTGATACTTGTGTGATAGCTATTATTGTAAGAAAATTCGATTAATGGTAGATGATCTGTAACACCCCAAAATTTTTATGAAACGAATAAAATGAATTGAATTAAAAATCCTAGCTTAGTTGGTAAAGTGTGTAGGGTAAATAGTTAAGCATGGAGAAAAGCTTAAATTTAAATACACCCACAAATTTAAGGGGGTAAAGGTGTAAAATTATTAAAATTAAATTATAATAACAATTAGATCTCAAAAACACACATCAGGTGTGTCTGGGAGATCGACCAAGAACGAGCACAAGGGGTTAAACCCTAACTTCAAGAAAATCAAGCAATTAAACCCGAAATCAAGAGATAATCCAATGCATGAGCCATCATTTTCGAGTATCTAACCCCAATTTCTGAAGTGGTAAGTTTAATTTTCTGAAATTATGAATTTTAGGATGAGGGATTCAACCCAATCTCGAATTCTTGTAACAAATGTGAGAAATCTGAGTTAGGATTTCTTTTTAGAATGGGACTTATGTTGGATTCTAGGTAAATTGAAAGATATTTTTGTATGAGACTAAATTATGATGATGTGCTATGAATATGATGATTCGATTAGATATAACTATGTGAAATGTTGAAATATGATGCTGTTATAATACCCGAATCATAGGTGAAATGATGTAGGATAAAAGAATGATAATAACTTGATTTATTTTTGATGGGTTATGAAGCGAACTAGTAGGATTCATGCCTTGTATACTTGTATATGATGCTTGTAAATACAATGCTCACCAAGTGTTTGACGAAATGCTTAAAAGAATAAATATGTGTATTTTGGAAGATGATGGAATGGAATTTAGTTGTACTAAATAAACGAATGAATGTGTTGTTATAGGCGTGAAAGAAGAAGGTTCAAACACTAGGAAATCGGAAGGCTCACAGGATCGAGGTATGTTAATTTATACATACATTTATAGCATGTTGTATTATGATTACTAATCTTTATTGTAACTTGTCATTTATGCCAAAAATCATAGTAATGGTAGTTTATGGAAGTTGAGTAGTAAGTTGTATGATCCGTTATGAACGGATGATGAAAAAGGAAAGTGTATGAATAAGGTTGCATCATAACCGATTCATCTTAGTTGAACCGGTTATTGGAAAGTTAAGAAAGAAATCTAATGAAGCTTTTCTCAATCCATCATGTACGGGTTGGAGTACTTGTGTAAGAATGTAAGGATTTGAATTGTTCGTCATAAACGAACCGAATGGAAGTTATGCCATGAATGTTAATATCCGTTACTAACGGGAATGTAATGTCTCTATTGAGACGGGAATGTAATGTCTCTATTGAGACGGGAATGCAATGACCCATTCAACGGGTAGTAAGCGTAAAGAAAAAAAAAGAATGATGTAAAGGCAAGAAATATGTAAACTATTCGATTTAAAAATTGTTAAATGTGATTATGGATTAACTCTTTCATTGGTGTTTGATGTAGGTAAAGCCTCAGTTTAATTGGTTCGGCAACTTGGAACGAGCACCCATGTGAAACCCGCCTATAAGCGCTTCTGCTACCTTTAGTAATAAAGTTATGGTCAAATGTATTTTGTTGTAATTAGTTTTGAATAGTAGTTAAACTTTGAAGTTTGACTTGTTTGGTCTTTTGAAATTTCTCTAGATGTCGGTAATTATCTAAAAGTATGTTTTGGTTTTGTAAGTCTTTTGAAAGTGTAGTTAATTACTTGAAATTAAGTTTGTCAAAACAGGGATTGTTCATATTGCAAACGGGTCATGCCGAATTTTTCTAAAAATAATTGTTGAATCTATTAAGTTCTAAAGTATATGGAAAAGGGGCGTTTCATGATCGTCCCAATTACCTCCGAAATCAATTACACAAGCTCTAAGCATGTCCTCCATTATCCGAATAGTCCTTTCGCTTTGTCCGTCCGTTTGAGGATGATAAGCTGTGCTTATATTTAACTTAGTTCCCATTGCTTTTTGGAAACTTGTCCAAAAATGAGAGGTAAAACGGCTATCTCTGTCAGAAACAATTGATAAAGGCATTCCATGTAATGAAACTATTTCATTTACATACAACTTAGCTAATTGTTCCATACTGTAGGTTTCCTTCATTGGTAGAAAATGAGCTGACTTGGTTAGCCTGTCTACAATCACTCAGATTGTATCATTACCTTTCCTTGTCTTGGGTAATTTAATAACAAAATCTATTGATATCAATTCCCATTTCCATACTGGCATTTCTAACTGCTGCAATAAACCGGAAGGTTTCTGGTGTTCAGCTTTAACTTGTGAACAGGTTAAACACTTAGAAACGTATGCTGCTATATCATTTTTCATTCCTATCCACCAGAAGTCCTTTCTTAAGTCCTGATACATATTATCACTTCCAGGATGCATCGTATACTTAGACTTATGGGCTTCTTCTAATATATGATGACGTAGTGTAACAACCCTCGGTAAAACCAACACCCTTATAAAAGTTCCGACACCCTAGTATGTCCCAATATGTCTTTAAATACACCCCGTATATGAAAACCGAGCCAGAAACGTGTTATAACATATAAAATAAAATATAAAATATGATTATTAAGTTGAGGCGGGCCGCGTAGAACCACCTCAACCATTTACGCGGGCGGTATCAAGGTGGATACCGGATTCCTTTGAGTTTCTTTAGTTCAAACGGGCCGCGTAAGACCCCGTTTAAGTTAGCGCGGGCCGCGAGAGATCAACAAACGCGGAGACACCCTGAGCTGACACGTGTCGACATCGTGGCGGGTCTAGATCATGACCGGGACAAGCTATTCAGTTGACCAGGGTTGACGCGGGCCGCGTAACCCTTGTCTGTTCTTTACGCGGGCCGCGAGAGGACCAGTTTCAGCAACTATATAAGCAGGCCATCGGGTTTCACTTTCCATCGCTCATTTCTTTCTTTCCATCTCGAATTTCTGAAGTTATAAGCATATAGTCGGGTATTATACCCCTAATTAGCGAGGTTCTGCTCCGTTGTAAGTATTATAACCCCAAATTCGTAACAGTTACGCTGCCCGATTGATTTAGGGTTCTGTAACAACTGTCGTGGTTCTGCCCGACGTAGTTGTTGGAATACCGTCTCGGGGAGGATATCATTAATATTTTCAAAGGGTTATGATACTAACCAATGTACATTTGTATAAATTATAGATTATATCCAGGAAACCCTTACGAGAAGTCTAAGATAGCAATGTGAGTTTATCCTCTTTTTGTTAACCTTTTTGGAATGTTTTACAAAACCTTAATTGGTTTACAATGTGATTAAGCGGTGATTGAGTCTTTGTAGTTCTTCAATTACTGCCGGTATGTTGGGGTTTTGTATACAAAATTTTGTACTACACTATGTGTAGTAATTCAGGACGACATTAATACGTTACCATTGGACAACGAGTGAGCCAATGGTGAATATGACCCACAAGTCAGGATTGACAGTACTGAATGAGTAATTGTGTAGAAATAAACAATGTGATCTCTCTCAATACTGTTTTAATTGATAAAATGTTTCTTGATTAAACTGGGATTCACTCACCAGTATTTCCGACTGACAAATGTTTTTAAAACGCGTTACAGGTAACACAATGTGACAGCCAATTAGTAAAAAGCCAGCTGGAGAGCACTGAAGGCTTGGGAAAAATGTGGCTATAAAAGTTACCTAATAAACGATGTTTTAAATTCAATAAAATAGGGTTTGTCCCTATAAATGTATTGTAATAAGAAACTTGGGTTTTGCCCATGTGATTATTAATATCAAATATGGTGGTTTTACTCTGATAAACATTTCCTAACTACGGTCCTGATGTAATTTCCGCTGCAAGATTAAATAGCTGATACCACCGAAAAATCTGAGCTCGCGTCCGCCCGTTCCCGGGACAGATAAGGGATCGGGGGTTGCGACAGAAGGTGGTATCAGAGCCTAGCCACTGGTCTGAGCCAAAGAAGTGTTCTACTGACACTTAAATTCAAAATTTTGTGTTAGGAAATAAATTACGGAAATACATGCATAACTGTATTTATTTGTTATGTGTTATTTGATTATTTGTTAGTTTACAGTATGAGTGATCAAGGACCCTCAGACATGAGTCGTCAGTTATCTGATTCACCTAAGAGTGAAGGTACTTCTTCACAGCCTGCCCTTTCTGGGTATTCTGCTGATCAGGAAGAAGGAGTGTTTGCTTTTAAAGCTCAGTCAGAAGAGTCATTCCCTCATAAGAAACGAGGATGGTTCAGTAAGGAAGCCTTTGCTCGTAGGAAGAGAATGCGAAAGTTGCAACATCAAAGAATTCTAGCAGCTGCTAAGCGAAAAACAGATGCCCATACACAGGATATGCTTAATAGAAGCCTAGCCAATTTTCATATCCTAGCTACAACTGCTGCTGACCCAAGTCTGGAACAATTAGTAGCACCCCAACCACAACCACAATTCCCAAACCAACCCATGGAGATAGAAAACCCGGAAAACCAAGTGGAGATGCATGACTTTAACCCAGAAGAAATCCCTAGGATACCTGCACCAAACCCCCTAGACCCAAATTACGACCCCTGGTGGGATGATAATAGGGACTTTGTGCAACGTTACCCTATCCATGAAGACACACCCATACAGAACATAGGAGCCTATCCAGGTATGGACCCTTTAGATCCCTATTACCACGATGAATATATTAGGGAAATCTTAGAAGATCCTTACCGATTTCAGGCACTTTCACCCCCATATCAGGAACCCGCACCCCAGATTCCAAACCCAGTCCGAGAACCTGCACCCCCAATGAGTGCAGAAAACGTACAAGAACTTAGGACTTTCGGGGAGGAAATTTTAGAAAGCAGTGAGAGAATGCGTTAGGTGGGAGAGCGTCTCGTATGGAAATACGATGAACGCAATATGGATTTTTGGATAAATCCATATCCGTGAATGTGAGAATGGAGGAAACGGTAGTAGTAATAATAATATAATAGAATAAAATAATAAAATAAAATATGTGTGTACGGATGCATATTACTATTAGTGTGATTATATTTATGTTGGTATTGTAATTTTTATTTCAGTACTAGTATGTAATAGATGCATAATAGTATATGAATAGAGTAAAAGTAGCAATGATCTACGTTTTTTGCTAGATTGAGTGTCATGTGATTAACTATATTAAGATATTATTTGTGATATTAATAAGGGATAAATGTTTAAAATTCAGATGGCCGACGAAGGAAATCTGAATAACGATAACCAGAGTAACATTAACGTGGTTAATGAAAATCCAAGCATCAATAACAATGGAAATCAAGTGAATAATAGTGCTATCCAACACATAGTAGCACAAGGAATTATAGATGCAATGTCATTTATTCTTCAAACGGTTCAAGAAGCGAATAATAAAAGTAAACATAGCAGTAAGCGACCAATTGAACCGGAACATAGTGTGAACAATGGCCCTGTCCTTCAAATGCCCATTCCCAAAAGAAGAAGAATTGCCTTACGGTTATTCTTACAAAGAATTCTGGTCTTGTAAACCAATAGAATTATCAGGCAATGAAGAACCCATTGCAGCTCTACGCTGGATAGAAAAGACTGGGGCTGTTTTGAAAATAAGTAAATGTGCGGAAGAGGATAAGATAATGTTTGCTTCCAATCTATTTAAGAATTCAGCATTAGAATGGTGGAACACTATCCTTCAGTCTAGAGGAAGTGATAGGATTTATAGTATGGATTGGGAAGAATTTAAGAATAAGGTAGAAAGGAAATTATGCCCACCCAATGAGAAGAAACAGATAGCAAATAAATTCTTAAACCTTAGGATGACTGGTGTTGATAGTAAGGGATACACTAAGATATTCTTTGAATATGCTAGAATAGTGCCAACTCTTGCTTTACCAGAACCAGTGTTAAACTCCCGTTATATTTGGGGATTAATTGGAGAGATAAGACACGTAGTCAAGGTAGCTAGACCTCAAACCATAGAAGAAGCTATAGAACTAGCAAATACCTTGACATATGACTTAATCCGTACTAGAGAAGAAGACCAGATGAGGAACCTAACCCAAAGGCTTACTCAAGAATTCCGTTCTGGAAATTACAATCGTAGGAATATAGGTTCTACCTCTGCACCATACTGGAAGGTCTGCAAGAAAAAGCATTTGGGAAAATGTTTCACTCTCTGCAATTATTGCAAAATGCCAGGACACAAGGAAGAAAATTGCAGGAAGAAATCCAGTAATGGATTATGCTACAACTATGGAGAAAAAGGTCATATCAGGCCAAACTGTCCGAAATTAGCTCCAGCTACAAACAATAAGAATACTAAAAATGCTAGAGCATTTGTTCTGACTGCAGATGAAGCTAAGATGATTCCAGATGTCATAGCTGGTACGTTTTTAGTTAATGATATTTTTGCTAAAGTATTATTTGACTCTGGTGCAAACCAAAGTTTTATTAATACATCGTTTTGCAAATTTTTAAATCAGTCATTAACTAAACTACCACATGAATGCTTAGTAGAGACAGCAAATGGAGAAACCGCTAGAATTTCTGAAATCTTGTAGGGAGCAAGCATAGAAATTTTAAATCAGAAATTTATTGTAAACCTTTATCCTATGAATCTGACAGGATTCGATGTTGTTTTAGGAATGGATTGGTTAATAGCCAATAAAGCCAGTATTTTATGTGATCAAAAGTCAATACAAGTAAATTCACCAAAAGGTAAAACGATCACAATTAAAGGAGATAAACCCTCTAGGTCCACTAAGTTCATCTCTGTGATGAAAACTGCAAGTTATATAAGAAAAGGTTCTACAGTGTATTTAATTTCCATAATCACTAACACTAAAGGAAAGAATTTAAAAGATATTCCAGTAGTATCTCAATTTTCAGATGTATTTCTAGAAGAATTGCCAGGGCAACCTTCAAATAGAGAAGTTGAATTCAGAATCCATCTGATTCCAGGAACATCACCAATTGCCAAAGCACCTTACCGTTTGGAACCTGCAGAAATGCAAGAATTAAAGAAACAATTAGATGAATTGTTGGAGAAAGCATTTATACAGCCAAGTTCGTCGCCATGGGGAGCGTCGATACTGTTCGTTAAAAAGAAGGACGGATCAATGCGTATGTGCATTGACTACCGTGAATTAAACAAGGTCACGATTAAGAATCGGTACCCATTACCAAGAATCGATGATCTGTTTGATCAACTACAAGGAGCTCGATTTTTCTCTAAAATCGATTTATGGTCAGGATATCATCAATTAAAGGTACAGGAAGAGGACATTCCTAAGACTGCATTTAGAACAAGGTATGGTCATTATGAATTTACTGTCATGCCATTTGATTTAACCAATGCCCCAGCCGCATTTATGGACATAATGAACTGAATATGTAAGCCATATTTGGATAGATTCATAATTGTCTTCATAGATGATATTCTCATTTATTCTAAGAATAAAGAGGATCATGCAAAACATTTGCACGCACTTTTAAGTCTATTAAGAAAGGAAAAGCTTTGTGCTAAGTTTTCAAAATGCGAATTTTGGTTAGAACAAGTACAATTTCTTGGACACCTAGTCAATCATGAAGGAATTCATGTAGATCTGACAAAAATCGAGGCGATTACCAAATGGAAAACCCCTGAGTCACCAACCGAGGTTAGAAGTTTCTTAGGATTGGCCGGTTATTATAGAAGATTTATTTGAGATTTCTCTAGAATAGCCATTCCCTTAACTAAGCTAACCTGTAAATCTGTTAAGTTTGAATGGGGATTAAAACAAGAAGAAGCCTTTAGAATCCTTAAGCAAAGATTAACCCATACACCCATATTAGCATTACCAGAAGGAGCTGAAGACTTTGTAGTCTATTGTGATGCTTCCAAATTAGGCTATGGATGTGTGTTAATGCAACGACAAAAGATTATAGCTTACGCATCTAGACAACTTAAGAATCATGAAGAGAATTATTAAACTCATGATCTAGAATTAGGAGCTATAATTTTTGCTCTTAAGATTTGGAGACATTACCCTTATGGTAGTAAGTTTACCATATTCACTGATCATAAGAGTTTAAGGTATATCTTCAAGCAAAAAGAATTGAATATGAGACAAAGACGCTGGATGGAGATGCTTAGTGATTATGATTGTGATATCCAGTATCATGAAGGAAAAGCAAATGTAGTGGCAGATGCTTTAAGTCGAAAGTATCACGAAAAGCCAAAAAGGGTACGTTCTCTTAAATTAAATCTGCAAGTAGATTTAAATGATCAGATAAGAGAAGCACAAGAATCAGTAATCAAGGATGATTCTGAAAAATTAAAAGGTATGCTAAAAGAATTGGAACAAGGAATAGATGGAATTTGGAGATTCCATAAAAAGAGAATGTGGATACCTAAATTAGGAAACCTGTGTCATCGTATATTAGAAGAAGCCCATAAGTCTAAGTATACGATACATCCAGGAAATGATAAAATGTACCAGGATTTAAGGAAAAATTTCTGGTGGATAGGAATGAAAAAGGACATAGCAGCCTATGTTTCTAAATGTTTAACCTGTTCACAAGTTAAAGTTGAACACCAGAAACCCTCAGGTTTGTTACAGCAATTAGAAATACCGGTGTGGAAATGGGAATTGATAACAATGGATTTTGTTACTAAATTACCCAAAACAAAGAAAGGAAATGATACAATCTGGGTGATTGTAGATAGGCTAACCAAGTCAGCTCATTTCCTATCAATGAAGGAAACTTTTAGTATGGAACAATTAGCTAAGCTATATGTAAATGAAATTGTTTCTTTACATGGCATTCCTTTATCAATTATTTCTGATAGGGATAGTCGATTTACCTCTCATTTTGGTCAAGTTTCCAAAAGGAAATGGGAACCAAGTTAAAATTTAGCACAGCTTATCATCCTCAAACGGATGGACAAAGCGAAAGGACAATTCAGACAATGGAGGACATGCTTAGAGCTTGTGTAATTGATTTTGGAGGTAATTGGGATGATCACTTACCTTTAATAGAATTTTCTTATAATAATAGTTATCACACAAGTATAAATGTTGCACCATTCGAAGCACTTTACGGACAAATGTGCCGAACCCCAGTCTGTTGGGCAGAAATTGGGGAAAAGCAACTATCTGGACCTGAGATTGTGCAAGAAACAACCGGCAAAATTGTTCAAGTCAAGGAACGACTAAAAACAACACCTGATCGACAGAAAAGTTATGCTGATAACAGGCGAAAACCATTGGAATTTCTAGTAGGAGATAAAGTCTTGTTAAAAGTCTCTCCTTGGAAATGAATAGTAAGATTCATCAAAAAGGGAAAGCTAAGTCCCAGGTATATTGGACCTTTTGAGATTATTAAAAGATAGGACCTGTAGCCTATCAGCTACAACTGCCAGAGGAAATGGCAGGAATACATGATGTGTTTCATGTATCTAATCTTAAAAAGTGTTTAGCTGATGAATCACTAATAGTACCTCTTAAGTATATAGAGGTAAATGGACAACTTAAGTTTGTAGAAAGGCCTCTACAGATTGAAGACAGGAAAGTCAAGAATCTCAAGCACAAAAGACTAGTTTTGGTCAAAGTGAAGTGGGATTCCAAAAGAGGACCTGAGTACACATGGGAGCTCGAGTCAGAAATGCAAAGAAAGTATCCGCACTTGTTCCAGTAGATCTCGGGGACGAGCTCTAAAACAAGGTGGGGAGAATGTAACAACCCTCGGTAAAACCAACACCCTTATAAAAGTTCCGACACCCTAGTATGTCCCAATATGTCTTTAAATACACCCCGTATATGAAAACCGAGCCCAAAACGTGTTATAACATATAAAATAAAATATAAAATCTGATTATTAAGTTGATGCGGGCCGCGTAGAACCACCTCAACCATTTACGCGGGCGGTATCAAGGTGGATACCAGATTCCTTTGAGTTTCTTTAGTTCAAACGGGCCGCGTAAGACCCCGTTTAAGTTAACGCAGGCCACGAGAGATCAACAAACGCGAAGACACCCTGAGCTGACACGTGTCGACATCGTGGCGGGTCTAGATCATGACCGGGACAAGCTATTCAGTTGACCAGGGTTGACGCGGGCCGCGTAACCCTTGTCTGTTCTTTACGCGGGCCACGAGAGGACCAGTTTCAGCAACTATATAAGCAGGCCATCGGGTTTCACTTTCCATCGCTCATTTCTTTCTTTCCATCTTGAATTTCTGAAGTTATAAGCATATCGTCGGGTATTATACCCCTAATTAGCGAGGTTCTGCTCCGTTGTAAGTATTATAACCTCAGATTCGTAACAGCTACGCTGCCCGATTGATTTAGGGTTCCGTAACAACTGTCGTGGTTCTGCCCGACGTAGTTGTTGGAATACCGTCTCGGGGAGGATATCATTAATATTTTCAAAGGGTTATGATACTAACCAATGTACATTTGTATAAATTATAGATTATATCCAGGAAACCCTTACGAGAAGTCTAAGATAGCAATGTGAGTTTATCCTCTTTTTGTTAACGTTTTTGGAATGTTTTACAAAACCTTAATTGGTTTACAATGTGATTAAGCGGTGATTGAGTCTTTGTAGTTCTTCAATTACTGCCGGTATGTTGGGGTTTTGTATACAAAATTTTGTACTACACTATGTGTAGTAAGTCAGGACGACATTAATACGTTACCATTGGACAACGAGTGAGCCAATGGTGAACATGACCCACAAGTCAGGATTGACAGTACTGAATGAGTAATTGTGTAGAAATAAACAATGTGATCGCTCTCAATACTGTTTTAATTGATAAAATGTTTCTTGATTAAACTGGGATTCACTCACCAGTATTTCCGACTGACAAATGTTTTTAAAACGCGTTACAGGTAACACAATGTGACAACCAATTAGTAAAAAGCCAGCTGGAGAGCACTGAAGGCTTGGGAAAAATGTGGCTATAAAAGTTACATAATAAACGATGTTTTAAATTCAATAAAATAGGGTTTGTCCCTATAAACGTATTGTAATAAGAAACTTGGGTTTTGCCCATGTGATTATTAATATCAAATATGGTGGTTTTACTCTGATAAACATTTCCTAACTACGGTCCTGATGTAATTTCCGCTGCAAGATTAAATAGCTGATACCACCGAGAAATCTGAGCTCGCGTCCGCCCGTTCCCAGGACAGATAAGGGATCGGGGGTTGCGACACGTAGGTTTCCTAATTTGGGTATCCACATTCTTTTCTTATGAAATCTCTAAATTCCATCTGTTCCTTGATCTAATTCCGTGATCATTCCTTTTAACTTTTCAATATCATCCTTCATTACTGATTCTTGTGCTTTTCTAATCTGTTCGTTTAAATCTACTTGTAGATTTAATTTAAGAGAACGTACTCTTTTTGGCTTTTCATGATACTTTCGACTTAAAGCGTCAGCTACCACATTAGCCTTTCCTGCATGATACTGGATATTACAATCATAATCACTAAGTATCTCCATCCAGCGTCTTTGCCTCATATTTAACTCCTTTTGTCCAAAAACATATCTTAAACTCTTATGATTAGTGAAAATAGTAAACTTACTACCGTAAAGGTAATGTCTCCAAATTTTCAGAGCAAAAATTATAGCTCCTAATTCTAAATCATGAGTTGAATAATTCTCTTCATGATTCTTAAGTTATCTAGAGGCGTAAGCTATAACCTTTTGACGTTGCATCAACACACATCCATAACCTAACTTAGAAGCGTCACAATAGACTACAAAGTATTCAGTTCCTTCTGGTAACGCTAGTATGGGTGCGTTGGTTAATCTTTGCTTAAGAATTCTAAAGGCTTCTTCCTGTTTTGGTCCCCATTCAAACTTAATGGATTTACAGGTTAAAGGAATGGCTATTCTAGAAAAATATCGAATAAATCTTCTATAATACCCGGCCAATCCTAATAAACTTCTAACCTCAGTTGGTGACTCAGGGGTTTTCCATTTGGTAATTGCCTCGATCTTGATGGGATCCACATGAATTCCTTCATGATTGACTAAATGTCCAAGAAATTGTACCTGTTCTAACCAAAATTCACACTTTGAAAACTTTGCATAAAGCTTTTCTTTCCTTAATAAACTTAGAAGTGTGTGCAAATGCTTTGCATGTTCCTCTTTATTCTTAGAGTAAATGAGAATATCATCTATAAAGACAATTATGAATCTATCCAAATATGCCTTACATATTCGGTTCATCATGTCCATGAATGCAGCTGGGGCATTGGTTAAACCAAAGGGCATGACAGTAAATTCATAATGGCCATACCTTGTTCTGAAAGCGGTCTTAGGAATGTCCTCTTCCTGTACCTTTAATTGATGATATCCTGACCGTAAATCGATTTTAGAGAAAAATCGAGCTCCTTGCAATTGATCTAACAGATCATCAATTCTCGGTAATGGATACCGGTTCTTAATCGTGACTTTGTTCAATTCACGGTAATCAATGCACATACGCATCAATCCGTCCTTCTTTTTAACGAATAAGATCGGCGCTCCCCATGGTAATGAACTTGGCTGTATGAATCATTTTTCTAATAATTCATCTAACTGATTCTTCAGTTCATGCATTTCTGCGGGTGCTAATCGGTAAGGTGCTTTGGCAATTGGTGCTGTCCCTGGTAGCAGATGGATTCTAAATTCAACTTCCCTGTCTGGAGGTAGTCCTGGTAATTCTTTTGGAAATACATCTGAAAGCTAAGATACTACAGGAATGTCTTTTAATTCCTTTCCCTTAGTGTTAATGATTATGGAAATCAAATACACTAACGATCCTTTTCTTACATAACTTGTTGTTTTCATCACAGAGATGAAATTCATGGATCTAGATGGTTTATCTCCTTTAATTGTGATCTTTTCACCCCTTGGTGAATTTACTTTGATTGACTTTTGATCACATAGAATACTGGCTTTATTGGCTATTAACCAATCCATTCCTAATACTACATTAAATCCTGCCAGATTCATTGGGTAAAGGTTTGCAATAAACTTTTGATTTAAAAATTCTATTCTTGCTCCCTGCAAGATTTCAGAAATCCTAACGGTTTCCCCGTTTGCTGTCTCTATTAGACATTCTTGTGGGAGTTTAGTTATGGTTGATTGAGAATTTTGAAAAATGAAGTATTAATAAAACTTTGGTTCGCACCAGAGTCAAATAATACTTTAGCAAAAACATCATTAACTAAAAACGTACCGGCAATCACATCCGGAATCATCTTCGCTTCTTCTGCAGTCAGAACAAATGCTCTAGCATTTTTGGTGTTCTTGTTGGTTGTGGCTGGAGCTAGTTTTGGACAGTTTGGCCTGATGTGACCTTTTTCTCCACAGTTGAAGCACATTCCATTATTAGGTTTCCTTCTGCAGTCTTCTTCCTTGTGTCCCGGCATCTTGCAGAAATTGCAGTAAGTGAAGCATTTTCCTGAATGCTTTTTCTTGCAGGCCTTGCAGTAGGGTGCAGAGGTAGAACCTACATTTTTCCCACGGTTGGAATTTCCATAACGAAATTCTTGGGTAAGCCTTTGAGCTAGGTTTCTCCTCTGGTCTTCTTCTCGTGTACGCACTAACTCATCTGTCAATGTATTTGCTAGTTCTACAGCTTCTTCTATAGTTTGAGGTCTAGCTGCCTTGACTACATGCCTAATTTCACTGATTAATCCCCAGATGTAACGGGAGATTAATACTGGTTCAGGTGATGCAAGGGTTGGCACTATTCTAGCATATTCGAAAAATAACGTAGTATAACCCTTATTATCCACTCCAGTCATCCTAAGGTTTAAGAACTTATTTGCTATTTGTTCTTTTTCATTGGGATGGCAGAATTTCCTTTCTACCATGTTTTTAAATTCCTCCCATTCCATATTGTAAACCCTGTCACTTCCCCTAGACTAGAGGATAGTGTTCCACCATTCTAAGGTTGAATTCTTAAACAGATTGGAAGCAAACATTATCTTATCCTCTTCCGCACACTTGCTTATTTTTAAGACTGCCTCAGTCTTTTCTATCCAGCGTAGAGCTGCAATGGCCCCTTCATTGCCCGAGAATTCCATTGGTTTACAAGACCAGAATTCTTTATAAGAACAACCATAAGATATGGTTCTTCTTCTTTTGGGAATGGGCACTTGAAGTATGGGTCCATTGTTTACGCTGTGTTCAGGTTCAGTTGGTCGTTTGCTGCTATGGTTACTCTTATTATCCGCTTCCCTAACTGTTTGAATAATATTTGGCATCGCATCTATTATCCCTTGTGCCACTATGTGTTGGATGGCACTGTTATCCACTTGATTTCCATTGTTATTGTTGTTCGGGTTAGCGTTATTTTGGTTTTCATTATTCTGGTTTTCCTGGTTCACTTCGTTGTCCATCTGAATTTTAAACATTTACCACTTATTAATATCACAAGATAATATTTAATACAACAAATCACACAACACGCATATTGATAAAAAACGTCGAACATTGCGACTTACTCTTTCTTATATAGTATGCATCTAATACAAACTGAAACTAGAAATTTAAAATTGCAATACAACCGAAATAAAAATTACACTACTAGTAGGTATCCGTAGCTATGATTTAGATTTTTTTTCAAACATACACGCATATTATATATTATTATATTATATTGTTATTATTACTACCTCCACCATCACCTTCACTGATATGGGTTCATCCAGAACTCTATATTGCGCTCGTCATACTTCCAGACGAGTCGCTCTCCGACCTGCCTCATTCTCTCGCTACTTTCTAAAATCTCCTCACCGAAGGTTTGGAGCTCTTGCACATTTTCTGCACTCATTGGGGGTGCAGGTGTTGGGACTGGGTTTGGGAACTGGGGCATGGGTTCCTGGTAAGGGTATGGATTCTCTAAAATTTCCCTGATGTATTGATCACTATCGTAGTAGGGATCTAGAGGGTCCAAACCTGAATAGGCTGCTAGACTTGGCATGGGTTCATTTTCTGGTGTTGGGTAGCGTTGCACGTAATCCCTATGTTCATCTAACCACGGGTCGTAATCTGGGTCTAAGGGATTGGAGTTAAAATCCGGTTATCCGTAACTTGACACGAAATATTTCGTATCTTTCAAACCGCTTATCCGTTTGACCTACCGTTTCTTCCTACGTGTTTGTAATTTGATTCTCCATCATTTGGAGTTAAAATCCGGCATTCGGCTTAACAAAATTTAAGACTTCTAAGTCTTCGGCTTATTACCCTTTATACCAAATTTTGTCCCGGTTATGCATTTTATCAAACAAACGTATTTATTTGATTCCTATATTTGATACACTTCATCAAATAATTTTGATATACCATATTAGGTTCTAATCATAGGTTTATCACACAAATTAAACCCGTTTTCACTAGTATGCTTATTTTGACCCGTTAAGGATATTTTAAGCACTTTTAAGCTCAATTTCGCTTTCATTCTAATCTAGCGTTGTAACCTATATTTCTTATCTAGTACTCTTCCATCACTACTAAATGTGTGTTGGATTTAAAGCAGATATCTATGTGTTCCGGATTTATTCCCCTTGAAATATCATTTTACGGCAAAGATTCATATGGAGTCTTTTGGCCCAAGAATTACATCTTTCACTACCCATACTCGTTCTTAAACTTTTGTTTAATCATAACACTCCTTTCCAAACAACCTCTAAGAGTTGTTTGTTCAATTTAGCCTACAAGGGCGTTTTGGTCGATTTTGGTCCTTCTTTTACAATGAAGGGCTATCACCAATTATTCGACCAAATTAGCACTTTTACATACATCATAAATATGCGTACCTGGCTCGGATCAACAATTAGACCCAATTTTAATACCTTGCTTCATATTCGCTAATTAAGAACGATGCGAATATCCATTGGATATCTATTCCTGTAAGCATATGACTCGACAAAAGAATCATTAGTCTATATAGTCAAAAGGTGTTGTCTACACCTTTTGACCCGTTTGGCCGAACTGACCATTTATCTTTGCGAGATGATATTTATTATCATCTCCTCTACATGACTCTTCCCGTTTAACACCGTACGGTCATTTTAATTATAAACCGTGTATTGCTTTCGACATAATATGACCAAATTATCGATTTACTTCTTTTTAACCATTATTATGGTTTCTATCATCTTTGATTTTCTTGTTCCGTTCGACTACATGATGGAACATCATATTTCAATTGTTTAGATATCTCGTTCATAATTTATATGATAAGAAAACATTCCACAATTTAAGACTAGTGTAAGCTATACTTACCTTGCATCCAAATTACGCTTTTCCTTCATACTTGCTTCGTTTGACCCGCTTCCTTTCCAAGCCTCCACCTAGCTTGTCAAGCATCAAACTATCATCATAATTCGTAAGACGGTTATATTAGTCATTATTAATTATGACTATTCCATCTTACATATTTTCTATCACAATTACCATTCGATCTTATTAATGGTCGGTTTGACTATTTAAAAGTCAAATCACCAATTAACACATATGATTGCACTATCAAGTTCACAAGGCTCAATTAGGCACATTATCAACACTTAGTTCTCATTTAGGCATTTTAACAAACACCTAATGTGCATAATTTTACATATTTACTAACTAGTTCCTAACTAGTTATTTTTTTACCAAGATTAACATCAAAATCACCACTTAGTGAACATCATCTTTTGAGGTGACAAATTAACTAACATGTCATCAAATTCCTACCTCAAGTAATGATAAATCAACATGTAAATTTCAGTCATTATAAGCATATACCCACTTTGATCATCAAAATCATGGTTTAACTCTTATGTCTAGACCCACTTCTAGTTACTTATCAACTCTTAACAAAATCTCTAATTTGCTCAAGTAGTTCATTCTTATGAGTTAGTATGATGTTTATAAACACCATTAGAACATCAATTTCATCAATTCAACCAAAACCCACTTAGCTCATAATAGGGTAATTATCAAATCCCTTGTTTGACAACAACTCGTCAAGATTTCTACTAGGGTTTGCTTCTAAACCAAGATAAAATCAAAATAACACTCATAGATTTAACATTCATTCCAGAATTTCGATTATGATTGTTCATCATAATCTCAAAGTATCACCAAATCTGAAAATTCGACATACCTTGTGATCCCCACGACTAGGTGATCATTTATATGCGTTCATGCATCGATTTGGGTTTTGATTTGAGCTTCAATTTGTTGATTTTCTGTGTTTTAGGGTTAAAGCTTGGGACCTCCTCCTTGTCTGGTTGAAATCGCAGAACACACACCACGTATGTGTGTGTTTTGTGTTTACTACTTTATTTAATTGAAACTTTAATTCAATTGTCCATGTTTAGTCCCTTCACTTTACACAAGTTATTTAAAGGGTATCTTAGCCACATTAGTTCTATTCTGTCAAGACATTAACTAACTAGGTTAATACTCCTAGTTACTTGGTGGGTTCCGGGAGTTATAATCCGTAGTATTTTAAGTCCCGCTAACTCGGGCTCTTATAAACTCAATTCATTAAAACTTTGTTTCGCTTGTATTTAATATTAGGATTTCTTATTAAATCCTGAATATTTACCGGGTTATTTTTACTACTAGCGGCACTTTACCCGTCTTTTAGTATTAACATGGGTTAATTACCAAACCCGTTTTCGGGGTGTTACAAGTCTACCCCCCTTAAAGAGGTTTCGTCCTCGAAACCTTGCTTATCTAGTTCATTGAGTTTCTAAACCCAATGCGTTTGACTTGAGTAATCTCTTAAGCATTACTCCTACTTTAACCAATTGTTAGCATTACCAGAAAATTATGGTAATGTCTTTTTGGTTACAGAACCTCTACGTATCTCATATGACATAATGTAACTTCGAAATAACGTAGTCTCGTTATTTCCACTAGTTTAGTTACTTTTATCACTTGCTTGGTTATAATGTGATTTTACTTCACATTACATTTACTATCCGTGATCGTGTCACATCATGTTTAATTTGTATCAACCTTTCATTTTTGAGAATATCACTTTTCGAATATATCATCTTGCGCCTATCAGTGTCAAGACTTGTATCTTTCATGCTTACTATTTAAATTCCTATCAGAATTTATGTTTGTAAAAAAAATTATTTCTTACTAAAACCGAAGTTTTAGTTTTAGGATCTTTTCTTTAACTTGTGTCAATCATCCATACCGGGATATTGACAGTCCGTAATTTAATCCTTTACAGTCCTAGTTTTTATGCGGGGATTCTTAACTGATTTCCTCGCTTTATTCCATTTAACCCGTAGGTTTTATCACTTAGCCTTATGGGCTATTTTTGATTAGACATTCACCTCTTTAGGGCGAAGTCCTTATAACTTCTTTCTAATCATGACCCGTGGGTCGTTTTAGTCCGTAGATCTCTCATTTGTTTATAACCTAAAGGTTATGTTGATCCCGTAGATCACTCTTTTTACTCGTGTCTTATTAAAATATATATTTGGTGTCAAAGCACTCTTTTTACGTTTGAAATTCATTTGTCTCAAGCTTACCGTTATCCGGCTTGCGCTTACTTACGCCTTCAAGCATTATACTTTATTCAACCCGTTCAATCTCAAAATAGTTGAATATAATTATCAGAATTTCTGTTTACGAAATTTTATGGTCTTTTAGTCATAACTCATAATCCGAGTCTTTTGACTTTAAATTCGTGTTCTCGTTTCTCGGTTTACGCATGTGTTTAATTCTTACCCATCAACCGGGTGTTTTACCGTAATCGTTATTATTGCAAACCTCCCGGTATGCATTAAGACCTCGCTTCATATTTATATTCTGACTTTGTCTTTAAGTTCGACGTTTTACAAAAATGACCCGTTAAGGGACATATTTGCATTTTCCGGGTTCGAGTGTAAGTACACTCCCTCCCATTGCTTGTCTAAATCATTTTTCATGTTTGCGTTTTCTGGGTTCGAGTGTAAGTACACTCCCTCCCAATACTTGTCTAAATCATTTTACATGCTTGCGTTTTCTGGGTTCGAGTGTAAGTACACTCCCTCCCAATACTTGTCTAAATCATTTTACATGCTCGCGTTTTATGGGTTCGAGTGTAAGTACACTCCCTCCCAATACTTGTCTAAATCATTTTACATGCTTGCGTTTTCTGGGTTCGAGTGTAAGTACACTCCCTCCCAATACTTGTCTAAATCATTTTACATGCTCGCGTTTTATGGGTTCGAGTGTAAGTACACTCCCTCCCAATACTTGTCTAAATCATTTTACATGCTTGCGTTTTCTGGGTTCGAGTGTAAGTACACTCCCTCCCAATACTTGTCTAAATCATTTTACATGCTTCTTTGTCCCTTCGCTCGGGCTCATTATCCTGATGTAATACGCTTCAGTCACTCGGTTGTGCGTTTACATTATTATCAAATATTTTGCTTATCTGATTTATTTGGGTACTTTTTAATTAGTCCCATTTACTCCGCCCTTGCTACATCGGATGTAAATGTGTCCACTATAAGAAACTCGTGGTATCATATGCCACTACTTACTTGGCCAGAGTAAGCGATTTAACACATGACGTACACGACCTTTTTATAGTTTTCACATCACGCCCTATGCAAGTAACGCCTCTATTCAGTTTTCTTGGAAATTATATCCTGGATATGTATTTCTGTTCAGGCTTTCCAAGTTTCTAATTTACCCATGCAACAATCATTCTCTACGTGTTTGTTGCATATTGCTAATTGTGCGATTATTTAAAATGTGCACCTGGTAATGTTTGCCCCTACGGGCGTTCCTTTCTATTAACCTTGTTCGCGACCGTTACGCGATTTTGGTCCTTGATGAGTATGCTCTTCCTGTCATACCTCGTACCGTTCCATCATCATATCCATAATTCGTTCAACTCCCGTCATCTTCAGACGCGAGTGTCCTTCAATTAAAACATTCACAAGAGTTAGTAATGTCAGCTTCAATAATCGCCCGTATTATAATACAAGGCTTTTTCTACTATACGCGTCAACGCGCGTATTTTCGTCAACCATATCAATCATTTAAATTGGGGTAACATATACCACACGATAGCTCTATGTGTTGTTTACAACACTCTAGCATACTAACTATTAACGTACTTGTACTTACCGGATCTGCGATCAAGCCTCGAACCGAACACTATTCTTTGTCAAGAGCATAAGGTTTAAGTCCAAGCATGGTGCCTCCCCACCATACTCGGATCTCTTAAACCAAGGCTCTGATACCAACTTGTAACACCCTACTTACTAATTAATGATTTTGTATGTAATTACCAACGATTAGATGTGTAGTTAAGACTACACATGCTATAAAAATACGGGTTTGTTGAAACTTTTACAAATCATGAGTTATTCTACATCACGTGGTTGAATTCGTTGTTTAAAAATTACAACGTAGCAAAGTGCGGAAGCGTGTGTCTTTATCGTGTTCGGTTCTTCGTTGAGCTTGATCGTCTTCCGGCATCCAAGGTGTACCTACATTTCATAAACATGAAATGCTTTAGTCATACAGGGCTTAAAACGTATTTAAACGAGTCCGAGAAACAATTTATAACAAAAACAAAGTTTTCAATCTGGCCACCACCGTAAATTACGGTGGAACCGTAATTTACGGTGGCCTCTGGTTATTTAAGTTTCCACCGTAAAACAGTAGAAACCTACCGTAAATATATTAGCTCCACCGTAAATTACGGTGGCACCGTAATTTACGGTGGACCCTGCATTCCAGCTTTTCATTTTTGCCGTAACTTGACACGAAATCTTTCGTATCTTTCAAACCGCTTATCCGTTTGACCTACCGTTTCTTCCTACGTGTTTGTAATTTGATTCTCCATCATTTGGAGTTAAAATCCGACATTCGGCTTAACAAAATTTAAGACTTCTAAGTCTTCGGCTTATTACCCTTTATACCAAATTTTGTCCCGGTTATGCATTTTATCAAACAAACGTATTTATTTGATTCCTGTATTTGATACACTTCATCAAATAATTTTGATATACCATATTAGGTTCTAATCATAGGTTTATCACACAAATTAAACCCGTTTTCACTAGTATGCTTATTTTGACCCGTTAAGGATATTTTAAGCACTTTTAAGCTCAATTTCGCTTTCATTCTAATCTAGCGTTGTAACCTATATTTCTTATCTAGTACTCTTCCATCACTACTAAATGTGTGTTGGATTTAAAGTAGATATCTATGTGTTCCGGATTTATTCCCCTTGAAATATCATTTTACGGCAAAGACTCATATGGAGTCTTTTGGCCCAAGAATTACATCTTTCACTACCCATACTCGTTCTTAAACTTTTGTTTAATCATAACACTCCTTTCCAAACAACCTCTAAGAGTTGTTTGTTCAATTTAGCCTACAAGGGCGTTTTGGTCGATTTTGGTCCTTCTTTTACAATGAAGGGCTATCACCAATTATTCGACCAAATTAGCACTTTTACATACATCATAAATATGCGTACCTGGCTCGGATCAACAATTAGACCCAATTTTAATACCTTGCTTCATATTCGCTAATTAAGAACGATACGAATATCCATTGGATATCTATTCCTGTAAGCATATGACTCGACAAAAGAATCATTAGTCTATATAGTCAAAAGGTGTTGTCTACACCTTTTGACCCGTTTGGCCGAACTGACCATTTATCTTTGCGAGATGATATTTATTATCATCTCCTCTACATGACTCTTCCCGTTTAACACCGTACGGTCATTTTAATTATAAACCGTGTATTGCTTTCGACATAATATGACCAAATTATCGATTTACTTCTTTTTAACCATTATTATGGTTTCTATCATCTTTGATTTTCTTGTTCCGTTCGACTACACGACGGAACATCATATTTCAATTGTTTAGATATCTCGTTCATAATTTATATGATAAGAAAACATTCCACAATTTAAGACTAGTGTAAGCTATACTTACCTTGCATCCGAATTACGTTTTTCCTTCATACTTGCTTCGTTTGACCCGCTTCCTTTCCAAGCCTCCACCTAGCTTGTCAAGCATCAAACTATCATCATAATTCGTAAGACGGTTATATTAGTCATTATTAATTATGACTATTCCATCTTACATATTTTCTATCACAATTACCATTCGATCTTATTAATGGTCGGTTTGACTATTTAAAAGTCAAATCACCAATTAACACATATGATTGCACTATCAAGTTCACAAGGCTCAATTAGGCACATTATCAACACTTAGTTCTCATTTAGGCATTTTAACAAACACCTAATGTGCATAATTTTACATATTTACTAACTAGTTCCTAACTAGTTATTTTTTTACCAAGATTAACATCAAAATCACCACTTAGTGAACATCATCTTTTGAGGTGACAAATTAACTAACATGTCATCAAATTCCTACCTCAAGTAATGATAAATCAACATGTAAATTTCAGTCATTATAAGCATATACCCACTTTGATCATCAAAATCATGGTTTAACTCTTATGTCTAGACCCACTTCTAGTTACTTATCAACTCTTAACAAAATCTCTAATTTGCTCAAGTAGTTCATTCTTATGAGTTAGTATGATGTTTATAAACACCATTAGAACATCAATTTCATCAATTCAACCAAAACCCACTTAGCTCATAATAGGGTAATTATCAAATCCCTTGTTTGACAACAATTCATCAAGATTTCTACTAGGGTTTGCTTCTAAACCAAGATAAAATCAAAATAACACTCATAGATTTAACATTTATTCCAGAATTTCGATTATGATTGTTCATCATAATCTCAAAGTATCACCAAATCTGAAAATTCGACATACCTTGTGATCCCCACGACTAGGTGATCATTTATATGCGTTCATGCATCGATTTGGGTTTTGATTTGAGCTTCAATTTGTTGATTTTCTGTGTTTTAGGGTTAAAGCTTGGGACCTCCTCCTTGTCTGGTTGAAATCGCAGAACACACACCACGTATGTGTGTGTTTTGTGTTTACTACTTTATTTAATTGAAACTTTAATTCAATTGTCCATGTTTAGTCCCTTCACTTTACACAAGTTATTTAAAGGGTATCTTAGCCACATTAGTTCTATTCTGTCAAGACATTAACTAACTAGGTTAATACTCCTAGTTACTTGGTGGGTTCCGGGAGTTATAATCCGTAGTATTTTAAGTCCCGCTAACTCGGGCTCTTATAAACTCAATTCATTAAAACTTTGTTTCGCTTGTATTTAATATTAGGATTTCTTATTAAATCCCGAATATTTACCGGGTTATTTTTACTACTAGCGGCACTTTACCCGTCTTTTAGTATTAACATGGGTTAATTACCAAACCCGTTTTCGGGGTGTTACAAAACATCTCTTTATTTTATGTAACTTTTATGGCCACTTTTTCAAGCCTTCAGTGTTGTCCAGCTGGCTTCTAATTGGCTTTCACATTCTGTTACCTGAAACGCGTTTAAAAACATTTTGTCAGTGGGAAATACTGGTGAGTGAATCTCACTTTAATCAAGTTTAGTAAAACCATTGTACAGTATTGAGGGCGATTGCGCAATTACATTTGTTTCCATCTACTTAATTACCACCCACGGTACTGTCAACCCGACTTGTGGTCATGTTAAATTCATGTTGTACATACTTTATACATGCTCATACATTCAATTTTGTGAAACAATTGATGCTTATTCGTAATTCTTGGAAACTATGTGCTAAACTTGCAAATATGTGAAACTTATGCATAAAACGTGTTTTGGTCATAAACGAAACTTAAATACGACCTTCATACGTTTAATTATACTTTGATTATGTTCCTCATACTTTATTTGGCCTTAAACTATGCTTAAATGGCGAAAATGGTCCTTAAAACATCCAAAAACACTAAATAACAAAGTCTAGGGGCCTAATTGCAATTTAATCAAACTTCAACTCCACCCTTGACACGGTCCGTGTAAGCTTAGCCCTTGGGCTACGCGGACCGCGAGCCAAGTCCCAGATCAGACAGCCTCTTCCTTCTACGCGATTTTGAGCGGGATTTGGTTGTTTTTGAGTTTTAAACCGGGTTTTTGGCATTAATTACACCTCTAAACCAACCCTAATTCATTCCCTATATAAACCCACACTACTCCAAGCCATTTGCACTTTAGAAACACTCTCACAACTCTCTCAATCACTAAAAAACGTAGCTGCAAGTGCAAGTTCGAACAGAAGTACCAAGCTCCACTAAAGTGAGCATAACTTCTTCATTTCTCATCCGTTTTAGCTCATTCTTTTTCCAGAACACTTGGCTTGACCTTAGCTTCGATTCCATGGGTATTTCACAGAGAATAAGTCCCTGGAACTCTGGCAAATAGGCTCCAAAGTTCACTGATCGTTTTGTTTTGAATCAAACATTGTTTATACTTGTTTAAACTTGAGTCTAACTCACTCAAACCCACGTCCTTATGCTATAACCACTTCTATGGTTAGTTAAGCTTAAAAACAGGGCTGAGACATATGAAATCAGAGGTTAAACCTCACATATATTCTATTTTGTTTAGGATTTTTAACCCACAAGTGGTGTTCAAGCTTCAAGCTTGATAAAGGTGTGATTGTGGACTAACTTGGGTTGTCCAACATAAAATCCCCACATCCCTTGATGATTTCTCATAATGTAGATGTTTCTTATCCTTGTATTGATATGAGTTCATGACCCTTCTTGTATGTTTTTACATCAAGTGTAGTGGTGAACCATAAGAGGTACCTAAATGGAAGCTTGTTCTTCCTACCTCCTACATGACTTCCATGATACTAGAGGTGCCTAAATGAAGATTAATCTTCTACCTCATGCTTGACTAATAGACTAAATAATACATATAATACTTATACATATATATACCATTCGAACTCTTGATGGTGGACTTGTGCTCATTCGTCAAGATATTAGAATAACATCATCTAAGGCATAAGACTTGTTACGATTCTAATGAGTATATAACTCATGAAAACATTAACCCTTGAGGTTTCATAGTGTCAAGAACAAGTACTTGGTATTAAAAGATGATTACTTTCGAATACATATATTCTTGTGTTTTAACTTCCTAAATCCCTAAATCTTCCGAATTCCCAAACTCACACACCTATGTTTCCTTTGTGTAGAAGGACTTGGTGTTCCAACCTCCTAATCAACCAACTCACTCGCGGGATTACCAAGTAGAAGACTTGTAAAACCGTGAGTATACTCGCAATCCCCTTTTATGTTTACCACTTTTTGGGGTGTAACATGTTACATTATTAAATCACACTTAAACTTATACTTTATGCAATGCACGAAAACAATCCTTATACATGAATACTATGTTATGATACTTGATGCTTATACGTGGACCATACTTATGTGATATGTTTTAGTCATTAGCTTTCACGAGCCTCCATTTGACATGTATAGCGCTATAGGAGTAACGCACCGCCCGTAGACTAGTGGTCGTGTTGAATTATATCATTTTGCGTAAACAGAGGATTGGCTAGAAATATTGCATGCCATGTTAGGTTGATCTTGTATAAACTAAGTTGCCATGTGGATTCGTTTTTTTTTAAACTTTTATACTTATACTTAAACTTGTATACTCGCCTTTGCTTTTGCATTGAATTGTATTTTAAACATGTTACAGGTTGATGATTGATGATGCTATGAAAATGGATAGCAAAGATGCCTAGATACTCACTTAGACGTTTAGGTTTAAAGTGTTGTATCAATTTTGTTATTGTTATGTTCGAACAATGTTGTTATTTGAATTTCTTGTAATGTTTTGACAATTTATCTATGAAATGAAATCGGTTGAATTAAATATTGTCACAAATAGTGTTATGAAGTCTCTTGCAATCTTGAACAAGTCCCACTCCAATGATTTCGCCATTGGTTGGGGTGTGACAAGTTTGGACTCAGCACCTGTTCACTCAGGGGTTGTTAAGGACAATTAATCACATGGTTCACAGTGGTGAACGTGTATTACGAACTGCCTTGGGCAGTCAACCCGCAGTCATTGGTATCGATAGGATCATGTCGATAACTAACGTGCTTCACATCACACGTTGTACGTACTGGTTATGCGTAAACAATTCGAACTCTATTATGCTATTATCAAACTTGTATGCTCACATTTACACTATGTGTATTGACTTTTACTTTAACGTATGTGGCAGGTGCATAAAATGCTAGGACGCCTTGTTTGCTGTGTGATGAAATTGAGGCTAGGAAAGAGTCCTAGAATCCAATAAACGAATTGTCTATTTTGAAATCTGAGTTGTCGGATCAGTACTTGTTTATGAGACAATTATCTGTAATAAATATTTTATTTTGATATGTTATGGTATGGGATATGACGTTTAAATATCTGGTAATTAATAGTCGTTATGGATACTCATGGACAATCTGTTTCGCTCAGTGCCGCACCCCGATGATTCTGCCATCGGTTGGGGTGTGATAAAAACAGTCCCTGTGGTTTGGGCTGTTTTTCCAGTATAGTCCAAAGGTTTCATTTTTAACATCTGGATCCAAAAAGGTTTCATCATTGCCATTTTGGTCCAACTGACTTAACTCCATCCATGCTCTTCAGTTAGTCAAGGGGTATTTTTGTCATTTCATGTATTCTGAATTATATTAAAGATTATAAAAGGAGAACTGTTGTGAGGGAGGATCGAACCCGGGCCTCTGGCCGGTTCACTCATAAACGCACAAGACACTTGCCAGTGAGCCATGCTCACATTTGTGTAAAAAAATGGATATGTATTGATTTTATTCTTTGATTCAGTGCTTCAATGGCGGCAACAAATCAACCCTCAAGAGAAATGATGATCATATGGGATTTTGATCAGACGATCCTCACCGAAGACTGTGATCGGTGGGTGGTTCTTGAGACGGACCTCACCAAACTCTTTCATCGCGTTCGTGTCTCACTTGATTGGAACAAAATCATCATACGTTTCTTTTTCTAACTTCTTGTATAAACCATTTTATGTTGTGTTTATTGAATGCATACTTCTGTGTTTATAGTTTATGAATTAAGATTAGTTAAATAAAGTTACTGATAATCCGTTTTTTGCTTCCAGTTTATTTCGTTTAGGTTTCTGTTTTTGTAAAATTAGGGTTTCCATTCAAAGATAATTATGGTGTTTTTTATGGTTACAGTTTTATAATTATGTTTTCTTACAATGGAAAGCATTATTTCCCTCATGGCTGCAAGTATTGCCCTGCAAATCTGTGCAAGGTTTGTTTGTATAAGTTCAGTAACTTTATGTGGTCATCTGTTTTCAGGTGTAGGAGATGAACTGAATCAAAGAATAAAATCAATACATATCCATTTCTTACACAAATGTAAGCATGGCTCACTGGCTAGTGTCTTGTGCGTTTGTGAGTGAACCGGCCAGAGGCCCGGGTTCGATCCTCCCTCACAAGAGTTTTTGTTCTCCTTTTATAATCTTTAATATAATTTAGAATATATGAAATGACAAAAAAACCCCTTGACTAACTGAGGAGCATGGATGGAGTTAAGTCAGTTGGACCAAAATGGCAACGATGAAACCTTTTTGGATCCATATGTTAAAAATGAAACCTTTGGACTATACTGGCAAAACAGCCCAAACCACAGGGACTATTTTGGCATTTAACTCTTTTTCATATTTCCCAAGTTTTTCGTTTCGTTCTAAATTTTGTGAGTTAACGCACCGCAACGTGGGTGTGGGGTTCAACATTTTTTCGTATATTTTTTCCCGTTTGACTGGCCCGTCACGTCACATCTATTTTTACGCGTTTGACAAGTTCGTCCAACACGCAGGTCCTGGATGGACTTAGTTATTTTTTTCTATGTTTTACGTTTCGGTTTAATTTCTCAGCAACGAGCTTTCGTGATTCAAAGGTTTTACGTCTGCTTTTCGATTGCCGTTATTTTTCCCCGTTTTTATTTATTTTGTTTTTACGAGCTTTTACGGTGTTGGTGGTCGCTGACAATGGTATAGTATTGCTACTACCTAACACAATTTTATGACAACCGCTGCAACGCAGGAGCTTAATACTAGTAAAAAAAAATAAAAGAAAGAAGATGTAAATTAAATTCTAGTCGGTTGTAGTAGAATTAAGGAGGTTGTTCTGGGGCAGAACTCATACGAAATCATATTAAATACGCCATCAATTTCATTACATCGTCAACCCCCTTGGTTTCGCGGTCCATTTTTGTTTCTTCCACCATTTTCCCATCTGATTTTCTCTTTTTAATGTCTTGTATTTTCAATTTTCCCCAATTCTAATGATCTTTCAACCCCCAATCTTTCAAATTATCAAACTTTTTGGTTAATCCGTTCTAGGGTTTCTTTTAAACTTAGGAAAGATGCGTGTAGCAAGATCTCAAGTGTGGCAACCTTGTAAAAAGAAAAGATCTTGATTTCAAATCAAAAACCAAAAAAAAAAAAAACAGATTCTTTTTTGGGAAAATGGATGGTATATGTATATTTACTTTTGATTGGGAATAAAAAAGATTAAAACTTTGTTAAAGATATTGGTGGGATTCAAAGGAATATACTTGTATATTTTTGTATACAAAGATTAATAAGAAAAGGGGTGGTTTGGTGATTAGGGTAGAAATATGGCTTCTTCAAGGCCTTCAAGAACAAGGGTTGGAAGATATGAACTCGGAAGGACTCTTGGTGAAGGGACTTTTGCAAAGGTTAAGTTTGCTAGAAATGTTGAAACAGGTGAGAATGTTGCTATCAAGATTCTTGATAAAGAGAAAGTTCTTAAGCATAAGATGATCACTCAGGTATTTGATGTTGACCCTTTTTAATTCTTGAGTTTGTTTGACTTTGTTGAAGGGTAATCTGCAATTTGATTGAATTAAAATCAGGAAGATGATCGGATTGTTATATCATATGTTGTTTAGTGTTTTTACTTGCTGTGTTCAGTTTGACCATCCATTGACTCTGAAAGATGATTTGATTGTTGTGTTTGGAGTTGTTTGTGTAACTTTTTATTTTGGAATTTGCAGATCAAACGAGAGATTTCGACTATGAAACTGATTCGACACCCGAATGTGATTCGTATGTTTGAGGTTAGTTAGTATGTGTTTTAGTTGTACTTGCTTTTGTTGTTAAACTTGTATGAAGTGTATTCAACCTTAAATTAGTCTATCGTATTTGCCTGTATTGATTTGTTCGGTTGTTTCATGGGTAAACCCTGAGAATCGATTACCTTCTCTTTTTTCTTCGTAGTCAATTAAATAACGACGTATGAAAGAATCAAAAGGTTATGAAGATAGGCAATAGGGAGGAATGAAAATTTTCTTTTTATTTTAAGATATGTCAAGATCAGCTTTTGTGGAAATTTCTTAAATATTCTTGCAAGTTGCAACATGTAGAAATTAGAATATTGACATTAAAATACACATGTTTATGAGCAAAAATCATCGTATCTTTATCGATCTAGCAAAATCCCTTTTTGCAAATTTATCCGAGATAAGTATCTCAATTACTATATCGTTTTATAGTTTCGTGTCATAAATTAGGCTCTTAGCGTTAAAACACATTTTTTTAATGTTACGCATGCAGGGGCGGAGACAGCATTAAACCAGCCGTAGCACGGGCTACGGCTCAAAGTCGTGTTCGCAGTGTTTTGCAGTGTTAATTTTTTGTTTTTTTTTTGGATTTTATATAAAGGATACCCCTAAAAAAATACGAGGATACCCCTATAAAGGATTTTATATGAATACACCGTAAATTTTTTTTTTGGGATACCCCTGGTTTTAAGGTCTAGCTCCGCCACTGTACGCATGTACGCACTGTGAATCACGATACACATGTGATGAAAGTCCCTTTATTGTAGGTTATGGCAAGCAAGACAAAAATATACATTGTTTTGGAATTTGTGACCGGTGGTGAACTATTCGACAAAGTTGTAAGTTCATGTTACCTTTACTCTTTTTTTGGCCTTCACAATGGGCTTTACTAATACAAGATTACGACTTATTTTTAAGGCAACTAGAGGCAGACTTAAAGAAGACGAAGCAAGGAAATATTTTCAGCAGCTCATTAATGCAGTTGATTACTGCCATAGTCGGGGTGTTTTCCATAGAGATCTCAAGGTCATATTTGTCAACTTTTTTCCACTTATAAATGGGTCGGGTTGTGTTTTATCCAAAACAGGTCAAACTGGTAAATTAGTGAAAAGAAAGACGGGGTGAACAGGTCTAACGGGTTGAAAGTTGTTAAGAGTCTATTTTAATGCACACAATCTCCAAAATTGTTTATTTCTTAAGATTATTATTGTAATAATATTGTTTTTGTTTAGTTAACAAAATAAATATTTATGAAGAACATTAACAATGGACAAAAAAGTGTTTGTGGGTGCAAGTGGATTAAGCAGGCCTTAACGATTAGGGTTTCGTATGATATTTTGCAGCCTGAAAATTTACTATTGGATCAAAGTGGATGTCTCAAGGTTTCTGATTTTGGCTTGAGTGCACTGCCACAGCAAGTTCGAGTGAGTCTTTTATTTGATTTTTTTTTTTAAATATGAAATGTGAAAGTTGTTAATATGTTCTACCGATTCAAATTCTTAGACGTCACAAAATAAATTGGGGAAACTGAACAGTTTCTTGACATTCTTCTTATAGGAAGACGGCCTACTATACACGACATGCGGAACACCTAATTATGTTGCTCCCGAGGTAAGTTATACACTTATACGTTTAACCAATTTATGAATCATTTAGTAATTGTAATCAAGTAACTTTTCTTACGATTTGGTTATTTACTCCACTAGGTAGTCAACAACAAGGGTTATGATGGAGCTAAGGCAGATTTATGGTCATGTGGTGTAATTCTTTTCGTTCTTATGGCTGGATATCTTCCTTTTGAAGATGCAAACCTTACGGCCCTATACAAGAAGGTATTCTTGTGTTATTCACATCTTTTTAGTTATGATGAAAACTTGATATGATTTATTTATAGTTTTATTAAAAATTCAAATGAGCTGTTTGCTTGCAGATATTTAAGGCTGACTTCACATGTCCTCCATGGTTCTCCTCAAGTGCAAAGAAGCTAATTAAAAGGATTCTGGATCCTAATCCTGTGACGGTATGTGTTTCTGTTCTTGCTTTAAACCTTAAAATTTTAAAAATATTGTATGTGTACATTTGCATATATTTGTTTTAGTACATTTGTCACTGATTACGTGAACGTTATATTTGCGACAGCGAATCACAACAGCCGAAGTCGTGGAAAATGAATGGTTTAAGAAAGGATACGTGGCCCCTAAGTTTGAACAAGAGGATGTTAGTCTAGCTGATGTAGATGCTATTTTCAATGAAGCTGGGGTAATTTCACTCGCCTATTAATTTACGATTATACCCTTTTGACGACGCTTAATGATTCTTTTTGTCATATAGGATGCTGCGGTTCTTGTTGTGGAGAAACGGGATGAACGGCCCGCACAACCCGTCACTATGAACGCTTTTGAGCTTATTTCTAAATCCCAGGGCCTAAATCTCAGCTCTCTTTTTGAAAAACAGATGGTATGTATATAACCATTTCAGTGTTTTTTATTGGTTTTAGATATTTTTAAAGAAATTTGTAAATGAAATGTCAGGGGCTTGTGAATCGTGAAACTAGATTTACGTCAAAGTGTTCTGCCAATGAGATTATTACAAAAATAGAAGAAGCTGCTACACCTTTAGGATTTGATGTCAAGAAAAACAATTACAAGGTGATAAAACAATTTATTTTTTTTAGGTTAAGTTGCTCTCCATTTTCGAAGCTTTAATGTTAAACCGACTGTGTTTTTTGCACTTTAGCTGAAACTTCAAGGCGAAAAGACTGGACGTAAAGGCCACTTGTCTGTTGCAACAGAGGTACATTTTCTTCTAGATCTGTCATGTAATTTATAGAAAATAAAATATGTTCAAAATTACAAGCGACACTTGCGACCCATTTATTGATAAACTGGTCAAATAGGGTCATAGTTTGCCTTGAACGGGTCAATGTGTACTCTTAAAAGAATCAGCCAAGATGATAATGGGTTGATTGGGTCAGGCGGGTCAAAGTCACACAAAGTGTACCCACAATGCATAAAACCTCCTAAATCATTTTATTACAGAGTTAGTTTGTCGTTGTACACATTTAGGGGCTGTTTGTTTAGCTCTTAATGGTTCAGACCTCTTATTGGTTCAACACTTAATGGTTCAGGCTATTTGTTTCACGAGCAGATATCTGAATGGTTTGCCTCTGAATGGTTAAGCATTATACTGGGTCTGAATAGTTAAGACCTATAATCTGAATTGGTCAGACATTTGCCTCTGAATGGTTAAGCATTATACTGGCTCTTAATGGTTCAGACCTCTTATTGGTTCAGCACTTAACCATTCAGAAGTTGCCAAACAGCCCCGTAGTGTCTTTTATAACATGTAAAACATTAATTGTTTCTATTACTGTTACTCAGATTTTTGAAGTGGCACCTTCGTTGTACATGGTTGAGGTCCGCAAAGCTGGAGGGGATACATTGGAATTTCACAAGGTAAATTAAATTCACATTATCGTCTGCTTCATATTTACATTCATGGTTTCTGTTTTTGTGACTTTATATCTCGTTCTTGATTATGCAGTTTTACAAGAATCTTTCAACTGGATTGAAAGATATCGTGTGGAGAACTGAAGAAGAGGCAAATGGGAATTTAACTGGTTAGTTTGGAAATTGGAATACAATGTTAAATCAATAACATCTGATTTCTTTTCAACCTGATGTTTTTCTAATCTTGTAGCAGGTGCTCCTGTGCTACCACCCCCTTCATAATCGGATTTTGGATGGTTAGTGGCAAATCGAATATGTTTCTCTTTTGTTTTCTTGTATAAAAGATTGTTCGTTCCCAAATGTGGATCTGTCTTGTTTGATCCCTACATTATATCGCCATGACTAAAACGTTTAAACTATAAACTCCGCAATGTAATAATACTACAATATCATTAGGGTTATTTTGATACACTGTCTTCAACGGCTCGTTATAGGTTGTTGTTTACGATATCAGATTTGACTGTTTGCTCATCAACAACAATGCAGTAAAACATTAGCCATTTTCTAATACTTACAAAAGAAATGAAGAATTTACAATTTTTTTATTTGTTCCTCTGCTTCAACAATTCTGCAAACTCTTCATCAGTTGTTTTGAGTAAAAGTGGTAGAGGAATCTCAACCCCACATTCAACAGCCTCCAAATGTCTAGGCTTTATCCTTTTCTCCAAACTAAATGCAAAATACTGTGGGAAATCCTTCAATTCAGTCATATCCCTTTTCATTTCTTTCTCAAAGTACTCGAATTTCGGCTTAAAATTGTTGTCGAGGCTGAACGTAAACAGCCCGGGACACCTCAAAACCATCTCAATCGCCTCCGGTTTAGAAAACCCTAAACTGATCAAGTAATCCAATTTTGGCATTAATGTGTTCTCCACATTTGACACCAACAACACACAGTCTTGATACGCCAACGCCGCCAAATCCCGAAACCCGAGTCGTTTTAGGTAAAAAAGAGCCGGTCGAAGCTGATTTTCGGCGCTCGAAACAAGTAATCTCGGACACTTATTGATCACTTTTCTGTAATTGTGATCTGGGACGTTGAGATCGCGTGATAGAAAATTGAAAACCGGAATGAGTTCGTTGTCTATGTTGGCGGTGAGGATCTTCGGGCACATGCCGATGATTCTTGGCAGATCTTTTTGTAGAATCCCTTTAGATTGAAGGAAAGTGATGATGTTGTGGATTGAATTGAGAGTGGTTGAATGGATTAATGGGTTTAAAGAGAGGGCTTTGCCTGAATCAACACCCATAACTTCAAGGCATAAGATCTTTTCTTTGAATTGCAATGATAGTTTTGAGTGGACTGGAGTGTAAAGAGGGTTTTTATGGAGGATGGTTTTGGGTTTCTTGGATAGTTGAGGGGTGTCTGTTGATTGTTGTGCATTTGCTTGCTGTTGTTCTTGAGGAGAATATGAGTGGAATGCTATCACTGCTGCCGCTGCGGCCGCTACCATGGTGGTGGTGATGGTGGTGTGGATTGGTATTGGGTCATTTGGGTTGCATATATAATTATATATATGTGTATGATTTATCTGGTAGAGAGGTGAGGTGGATAGTTATGCTGGAAATCCATTGGTGGTTGGATGATTTTATGGATGAGGTTGGTTACTCTCAATCTTTTGTAGAAAGAACAATTCAACACTCATCATTATCCTAATTACATGTAGGACCCTTGACTTGCTAAATGTTACATCAATGGTCCCTGATAAAGTTTCTAGTGATGGGCATCTGAATTTAACATCAATGGTCCCTGATAAAGTTTCTAGTGATAGGCATCTGAATTTGACATCAATGGTCCCAATTTTTTCATCAATGAGCCCCAATTGCAGGTTGCTTTTAACACTTTGACCAAAAAGAAAATTTCTGAAATCAAAAGCCAACAATTTTATACAATGAATACAAAACCATTCACACATTTATTTAAATTACTAGTCTCACTAAACACCAATACAACACTCACAGTCAAAAAAAAAAAAAAAAAAAAAAAAAAAGGAAAGCCACAAAAATTATAATTAACATGTCAGAATCCTCACTTAATACAAGCAAACACTCTGGATTTTTTCTATATCTTCTGCATTTACCATCGTCGTCCACCAAAAACACACCAACGCCGCTAATTGTGTCATTTCCGAAGCTCTGTTTTTTTCCTTTAGATATAAACATGTCCATGTGAATTCTCGCGTCTGTTTTTCATTCTGTCATTTTATAGACGAACAAACATCTTGGGATATAAAAGCAGCCCATGCATCCTAACAAAAAACATCATAAAAAACATCATCACGAACCGTAACTTGTCCCACATGAATATAAAAGTCCAAACATCATAAATCATGTAAAAAACATGATCAACAGACATCTTTGAGTACCTGTAAGATTGGAAATGCCTTCTCAGCAACATATTTTTGTGAAATAGTGGCGCCTCTTTGTTGCAATTTGTCAGGATGCAGACATAATCGCGCTTTCTGATAAGCTTTTTTAACATTTGTGCTGTCTTTGAGGTTTGTTAAAGGTATCATGATCCAGCCACTACTTGGCCATAGAATCTACATTAAGACAAGATTAAGAGTTTAATATGACTTATAACCTATGCATACATTTAGATAGTTAGTTAGTTACTCACATGATGTAGTGTCGATAGAAGCAATCGGATGTTTTGTTCTTTTCCATCTGACCACAACTTTATATCCTCATCCAGTAATTCCAGTTCCATCTGTATCAATACATATATAAAAAAGGTTAAAGAGGTAACTATTTTACGCGATATAAATGATATGTATAAATTTTAAAATTTACCTGTTTAGATGGGCTTGCATCTTTTTCCGGTTCTTGTAAAGGTTCTTCTGTTGTCCATACCTTTTGTTTATCCGGCTGAGATTTAACAGAGCAAAACAAACAAATTATTTTAAATTGTGAAAAAATAATGAGACATTTGTATATTTTAGCAATAAACGTTCCTTGGTTAAACATATAAATCTGCACGTTTGAGACTCGCAAAAAAAAAGAGATTAATTACATCATATGATCTTCTAAAATTATTACCGAAGATGATTCTCTTGATCCATGTCTGCCTATTTGCACTTCAGGGACGTTCTTTACGCCCGCCATTTCTGCAAAACAAACTTAAGATAACCAAATTAATATATACGAATTCAAATTTATATATATATATATATATATATAGGGTAGGGATAGTGTACATTAATTCAGAAGTGTGAGAAGTGTATTATAACACTATATATAACACCATATAACACTATGTAACACTATATAACAATATATAACACTATACATCTATCATAGACATGCTATCAGACAAAATATAGTGTTATATTTGTTATATAGTGTTATATAGTGTTACATAGTGTTATATGGTGTTACATAGTATTATACGGTGTTTATATGGTGTTATATAGTGTTATATATAGTGTTATAATACACTTCTCACACTTCTGGATTAATGTACAGCCTACAGGATCCTCTACCTATATATATATATATATAGTTATATACAAATTCAAATTACTAGTTACATCACCTTCTACTGCAGGACACTCATGTCCATCATCTTCTCTTTCGTTCCAGTCCTCTAAATTACGCGCTTTGCACTTTTGTTTAGCCCAAGCAATTGCTTCATCAACGCCATGCGATTCGCCAACTTTTTCCTTACTTTTACTAGGATTTATTTCAATTACATAGGAGCTCATAACTTCATCATCATCATCTTCTTCTTCATGAAGTGTGCTTGTTTCATCCTGATTTAATGAGGAAACTATCGATGCCGGAGAGTTGACTTGCAGATCCTCCCTTGACTCCTTGACACTTGCATATGAATTAGGTCTAAAAGTAGTAACTTCAGGGGATGAAACCCTTTGTGAAAAGCTGGAATAACAGCCTTTGAATTTGTGTAGATAGTCACTCTCAAAGGACTCGAAATTGCAAGGTGAATCTGCCATTTGTTGTACTTCATGCATCTTCTTTGATGTGTTCCATTTAGATGACACATTTATTGGCCTTCACAAAATTCAATCTTTTATAACGATGTGTATATATACTAAACTAACAGGGATACTAATAAACTTTTACTAAAAACAAGGGATCCAAATGATAATAATCTTCAACAACAGGAACTGAGGTGCAATTTATAGATATTTAGTGCAAAACAAGTGATTTACCATTTTAACCTCCCATCAACCTAGGGCTGTTTAAAAACCTCACGCCCTTTGGCTTCCTAAAAAAGCTCTTTTGTAAACGAGTCGAGCCCGAAACAAAGTTGCTCGGCTTACAATTGAAAAAAAAATTATATAAAAAATATTGAAAAAAGCTCTTTTGTAAACGAGTTGAGCCCAAAACAGAGTTGCTCGGCTTATAAAAATATTGGAAAAAAACTATATAAAAAATATTGTAAAAAGCTGCAAAGCCCCAAATTAGAATACATATAGTAATAACACTAGATTTGAACCCCGTGTATTACACGGGCTGCATAAATGTAATTTTATATAATAAATAATAAAAATGATACATCTTTAAAAAAAACGCGTGTATCGCACGTGTTGAATAAAATATAATGTCATGTGTTAACACTTACAGTCGTCAAGATTTATCTTTTAAAAATGAACTTTGGTGTACTATTCACTTATTATAACATTTCAGTTTCAAATGGGAACCTTTGATTCCTAGTTTACCATAATTTCAATCACCGAACTCCAAAGTATATTGTGGACTCGGGTTACTCTCGGAGTACTCCATTTGGTCCAGTGGGTGCCCCGAGAGTATTCATGATTGATTCTGTTGGTCGTTCAAAAAAAAAAAAAAAAAAAAACCTCGGGATGTAACTTTATAATTATATAAAAAACAAACGTTTAATTATTATTATTATTATTATTATTAATATTATTTAATATAATAGATAAATAGAAAATACCGGAAAGTAACACAGAAAAATTTTTCATTGTATGGGAAGCTTTATTTATTTCATTCGATCACTTGAGATTTTTTTTAATTATTACTTTTTATTTGTTAAGTTAATTAATCATTTTTCTACATAATTATTTCAATTTGAATTTCTTATTTTCAAACTTGTGATCACATATCGGTTAAATGGTATTCTCAAATAGTAAAATATTTTTATTTAATTATTATTTGTATAGATATAAATAATAATTATCTATAATTAGGTAGAAGAGTTTAAATTAAATAATATTTCGTAGGAGATTATCTATAACTAATTAGAAAATATTAAACTAAATGATAATTATCCATAGAGTACATGGCCTAATATGATGACAAGTGTCTCAAACATGGTTTCTTTTATTATATAGTATAGATATAAAAATATTGGAAAAAAACAAAACTAATACATAATAATATTTTGAATTCTCAATCTATAAAAAATATTTAGAATAATAAAAACAATACACATCAAATGTATATGTGAGATTATTTTTCTTTTATATTATCAGTATATGTATAGTATCTAATAAAAATAAAAAATTATCTAGCCGAATTGATGAGTCATGAGAGCTTTTACAAATCGAGCTCAAGCTCATCTTTTCAATAAAATAAAAAATACAGCCTACAATCTACATCATCCACCAAATATTTGAATCTCCTTTCCAAAACAAGTGGCAAACAGAATTCAATTAATACCTGAGCTTGGCGGCAAAAGAAGAGAAAACGACGTCGTCGCTATCAACCACCGCCGGCCGGAACGGACTCAACTCCTCCGAACTCAAAATCGAAGATGAATTCGACTTCGATTTCGAATTCGTCTGCGATATAGATCTCGACCTCGACATCCTTGAATTACCAAATATATCACTGTAAAACTCCTCTTCATTCAACCTTCCTCCTGTTTTACTCTCCGGTATCCTAAACTCCGGCAACGTCCGATCCGTACACCGGTTCGGTTTCCGGAAAATATCTTCAAACACTAGACTCGTAGGCCTCGCAAAGCTTCCGTCACCGGAGAACTGCCGAGCAAGCACACTCCGCGGTGGTCCGCCGAACACATCGTCAAAATCCTCAGGATCTAGGGTTTCGTAACCGTAACTGTAACCGCCGTTGTTCCGGTTTGTGTCCTCCGGCGACCGTCTCGGCGGGAGGTTGTTAGGCTGCTTTGCTGCCGCTGCCGTTGCTGTTGCGGTTGCTCCCATCCGGATCCACCATGATTCGTCCATATGATCGGAGATGTGTGTGTGTGTGTGTGTGTGGTGGAATGAAATGGTTAGGTTTAGGTGGTGTTGTTGTCTGGAAAGGATGATCGGAGGGACCAAAGGGAATGATTGATGTTTAACATGCTTGGAAACAGTAGTTTACATATTATCATAAAGATTGCTTTTTCATATGCTTTTAAGAGGGGTTATATGTTATATAACATCATGGCTAATGTGTTGTCACTTTTCTTTTTCCTTTTAACATGAAGATGAAAGTTGGTTTTCCTTCATGTAAGTTGTTTATTTTGTTCGTGATGGAACATGCTAGGCCACAAAGTTGGTTACAATTTAAAGGGGATTAAATGAATGGGTGTATCTTTATAAGGTTATAGGGTGTGAGGGGCATGGTTGGGTCATCAATCGCTACGTATGGTCATTAATGGATTGCTACACCATCCTCTTTTCTCATCCACCATGATTTTCATGAATTAAACTATGCCAACCATGAGCATCCTTTCCATATTCAACATTTCCTTTCCTTTTCACAAAAATAAATTAAAATAAGATAATAGTGGTTTGAGTCATGACCACACCCTTAAGGTAGTGGTTTTGGATGATGGATTAGAAGTAGATGACATGGCGTTGATGTGGAGGATCATCAATGATATCCTGATCTATTCCAAGTAGAAAGTCGAACACGCACAACAACTACGTTTGGTTCTCGAGCTACTTCGGGGGAATCGACTCTATGTCAAGTTCTCCAAGTGCGAATTCTGGCTGGAGGAGGTTCAATTCCTCGGTCACATTGTCAATAGTCAAGGTATTCACGTAGATCCCGCGAAGATTGAAGCCGTCAAGAGTTGGATTACACCTAAGAACCCGTCAGAAGTCCGTTCTTTTCTCGGACTAGCGGGCTATTATCGCCGATTTATCGAAGGATTCTCTAAGATCGTTGTGGCGCTTACCTCTCTCACGCAAAAAGACAAGCCTTTTGTTTGGGGAACTGAGCAAGAGACTGCCTTTCAAACCCTCAAGTATATGCTTTGCAATGCTCCTGTTCTCACTCTGCCCGACGGAAACAATGACTTTATTGTCTACTGTGATGCCTCGAACCTTGGTCTTGGTTGTGTCCTTATGCAGCGAGACAAGGTTATTGCTTACGCATCTCGTCAGCTCAAGATCCACGGGAAGAACTATACAACCCACGACATCGTGCTAGGCGCAGTTGTTTTTGCGTTAAAGATCTGGCGATACTACCTTTATGGTACCAAGTGTACGATCTTCACCGATCACAGGAGCCTATAACATATCTTTGACCAGAAGGAACTAAATATGCGTCAACGCCGGTGGGTAGAACTTCTCAACGATTATGACTGTGAGATTCGTTATCATCCTGGCAAAGCAAATGTCGTTGCCGACGCTCTCAGCAGACGGAGTTATTTGCACAGCGTCCGTAATATCCAAGCCCAATACGATCTCGAAATCCTCATCCGCGAAGCCCAGCATGCTTGTTTCAATGAGCGCACTTTGAAGAAGGAAAGGATTATCAACGATGGAGCCCAGCTAGTAAATAAGTCGAATGGGATATTCCATTATCTGGACCGAATTTGGATCCTTAAACGGACCAATTTGCGACAGATTTTGATGGACGAAGCCCACAAATCCCGATATTCTATTCATCCTGGTGCCGACAAGATGTACCAGGACCTGCGCTACAAGTACTGGTGGCCCACAAAGTCAAGATTGAAGTCAAAGGAAGAAAAGATTGCAAATTGCGATCTGTCACTCCTTGCTCAACTCCTGTTTGACTTCTTTGACTTGTAAACAATCTATTTATGTTATCGCATTAGTTGTATTATGTGGAGTACTTGCTAATAATCGAGGTTTTATCGCATATTAATCGCATGTTTAATCGATTTATCGCTTATCACGATCGCAACTCGAATTATGTGCCTTGGATATTGTTTTACATGTGTGTGCTATTTATGTGTTACTTGTGCATGTTATGTTTATCTTGAGGTGTGAATCGAAATCGCAATCTATCGCATCGCAAATCGAATCGAAAACGCTAAACACAAGTTAATTAGGATGATTGTATGTTAGATATAGTAGTTGGGATTAAACGTAATTTGATGAGTAATCCTATCGCATCGCTCTCTCGAACCGAATCGCAACGCTCAACACTCGAAACAAAACTGCAAAACTCGTCGCGCCAACCACTCCAATCGAGTGGCCAGCCGATCGAGCTGCCACCAGATCGTAGTGCCACTCGATCGAGCTGCCACCCGATCGAGGTGTCACTCGATCGAGCTGCCACCCGAACGGGCTGCCACTCGATCGACCAGCCACCTTTCCCCCTTTCCTTTTATGGAAACCCTATAAATACCCCCATTTGTCACCTCTTTGATGGTGACAGCTCCCTTGTTTGACTCAGCCGCACTCAAGCCTATTTCTCTCGATTTCTCCCAAATCTTGTAAGTTTTCAACCTAAATCTTGTACTTTATTAATCTACACGCACTCCTACACCTTTATATCTTTTGAATCTTAACTTTTAGCCGTGAAATCACTAGATTTGAGGTGTTCTAGGATGATGTCATCATGGTGTTCTTATGAACTTCATGATTTGGCTTCAAACCACCAAGAACAACTTAGATCTGAATGATTTCCACATGAATAAACAAAGATCTTCCATAGATCTGAACATAATCATGGTGAAAAGGATTGAAAGATGGTTTTCTAACTTTCTTTCAACTCTTTTACACTCAATGCACTCAAATCCGATAGATTCGGACCTTGTTCTGATCTTCTACCCATTCTTGGTGTCGTATCGGTTCCAGATCTGAATTCTATCCAAGAGGTATTGACTTCAGGTTTGAACATGAACTACCGACTCGAACCATAAACCGGTCGGACTAGGGTGATTCCTGTTCGGTCGAGTCACCTGGGTCGGGTCGAGGGTTCTGGTTGTTCAAACAGGATTATCAACGTACCTCGTTCAACGCTTCAAACTTCAAATGAGTCAAGTGTCAAGATGAACGGATAGTCGGGACGGATTGCCACCCGATCGACCGGCCATCCGATCGGGTTACACTTGGGTCCCACACTTAAACTATTTTCCAACATAATCAAGGGTCTGAACGTTGAAATGGATTGCCACCCGATCGAGTGACTATCCGATCATGTGACGCTTGGGACTTGGTCACTTTTCAACAGGTTTAGTACAAACGGATTGCCACCTGATCGGATAGCCATCCGATCGAGTGACCATCCTGCTGTGAACTTGTTCTCAAACAAGAGTAGTCTCGCCAATCTGATTGCTGTCCGATCGAACGGCCGTTCGATCGACCGACCTGAAAGGTAGAGATACTTCTCTATTTTTAAAATGCTACAACGAAAACTTCAAAAGGCAAGCCATCATACACAAACACATCCATTCCAAACGAGGTGACAATCCAATCGAGTGGCCACCCGATCGGATTGCCACCCGATCGGATTGTCGTCCGATCCATTGACTCATCACACCATTTTACGCGCCGCTTATCTTCTGTGCTATCGTTCTGATCAGGCTATTTTCCGCTCTAGCGCTCCCTTCAATCCATTAACTCAATCATTGTGAGTATACTCGAACCCTTTTTGCTTTATGCACTTTTGGGTGTTACATACGTTACTTATTCTAAATCACATCAATCACACTACGCAATACTTTAACGCTAACCGATTACCGCATGATATACGTGACTTAATGAATGCTTGTTTGTTATGTTTACACATGGATTGCTATCTACCTGCCTTAGCAACGATAGTACTATTTGTTTGGACTCAGCACCTGTTCACTCAGGGGTTGTTAAGGACAATTAATTACATGGCTCACAGTGGTGAGTGTGTATTACGAACTGCCTTGCGCAGTCAACCCGCAGTCATTGGTGTTGATAGGATCATGTAGATAACTTACGTGCTTCATTTCACACTGTGTACGTGCTGGTTATCAAACTTGTATGCCCACCTTTACACTATGTGTATTAACTTTTACTTTAACGTATGTGACAGGTGCTTAAGATGTTTGAATGCTTGGATTGCTGTGAAATCGAGGCTAGGAAAGAGTCTTGAAACAAAGACAATTTATTTTATTTAAAAATCTGAGTTGTCGGAACATGTTTATTTGTTTGAAGAATATCTCTGTCTGTAATAACTAGATTATCTTGTGGGTTATGGTATGGGACATAATATTTAAACTTTTTGGTAATTTAGTCGTTATGGAATTTCTTTGAACAATCTGTTTCGCTTAGTGCCGCGCCCCGATGATTCCGCCATCGGTTGGGGTGTGACAGACTGGTATCAGAGCCATAACTATAGGGAATTAGGCAACACTCGACCTAGTCCGGGTTGATGTCTTAGAATGACCTAGTCTATAGTCTAAGTACCAACAGACCGACTTGTGCGTACCCGGTAGGGTTCTGTACGAGCTTACTTGCTATTCTCGCTATCACTCGCTGTGCACTACACACTTGCGCGAACATCGCATACCACCGTTCCGCGCAAGGGCTGCCTTTCCTAAGGCTGATTACTCACACAAACGAATGATCTGGTTAAGATTAGGTGTGAAAACCGCAAACTCTCGACTAGATTACTCGTTAGAATTACTATTTTACTATAAAACAGGAGAATTTGCGTTGAATTAGGAGTGAAATCCATACTTCGACACAAATCCTCTATTCTATCTCGTGGTTTTACCACACAACCAGGAACGTGGTCACTAAGTTAGGGGTGAAACCCGAACCTTGATGACTCGTTCTACTCTAAATGTGTGACGGGTGGTCCATAGGACAACCCTTAATGAGGTTAAAAGAAGAATTTATCCTTCACTTAATCGTGTAATTATCTTGAATTAGATAACTACGTTTGCTTATGTTTCAGGTGCGGTTCGGGAGCTAAAAGAGGAGAAAACGTAGCTTTGGACGGGATGGAGATGAACGGGTCGTGCGTGGAATGAACGAAGAAACAAAACTCAAAAATCAGGGGTCCACCGTAAAGTACGGTGACCACCGTAATTTACGGTGGCCCTGATAATTGAATTTTGCCACCGTAACTCAGGAGAGAGTCGCTGTAACAATATGATGTCCACCGTAACTTACGGTGCCACCGTAAGTTACGGTGGAAGCTACGAGGAATTCCGTAACTGCCTTCATTAAAACAGTTTTTTGGTGTCTTTTCACATTATCTCATCATTGGACGTTTCTCTGGAGTTCTAGGGGCGATTTTGGCTGATTGTACTTGGTTCCAAACAATTTCTAACATTCGGTTTATGTTTTCGATTGGTATGAACACTAAACTTGTTGTTATGATGATTCACCAAGCTATGTCCGGCTAAACTTTCGGTGATCATCTTAGGTGAAGGTTTCTCTTGAACTTTTGTGTGTTTATTTCTGAATTTCTAGAATGATAACATTGTGTTGCTTTGATTATCATGGTGTATGAGTAATTGATTGTAACTTGTTAATTGGTATTGCAATTCTAGTCTAATTCGTACGTTCTTGGTGCCGTCGGCAATCGAGATATCACGGGAAGGGTTAGGGTTGGATATTGATTGATTGATCATCGGGAAACAACCTCGCATTTATATAATCCAAGTACTTTGTTCCCTTTTATCACAACATTTATTTATACACGAGTTATGTCTATGTAACTCTTTCTAGTTGGAATTTTGCACAAGAGTTTAAAGAAAACTGAATCCTAAGATGGTCATTCTTCCTTAATCTGTTAAACAACCAATTTTGATTTGCCAATAGTTAGTAATTTAGTTCTTAAAAACAAACAAACTAAACTCTTGATTTTATTTCTGCAATTTAGGTTAATTTCAGTTAAAGTGCAAAGCTATAACATCAACACATTTTCCACATACTCCCTAAGTTCGATACCCATTTACCACTAGCTATAGTTGTTATTTGGGTTAAATTTGCGTGTACTACGACATCACGTCAAATTTTGGCGCCGTTGCCGGGGAGTAGTGCGCAACGTGTGTCAGTTTGTTAGTTTTGCTTTGTTATTTTCGGGTTTACACTGGTGTGTTTAGTGTGCAGGTTCTACAGGTGCATGCATACTAGAGGCTCTCACAAAGCGTCACCATTGTCATTTGATCCGGAGATCGAAAGAACGCTAAGGCAAAACAGAGTTTTACTAAGGGAAAACAGAATCATTGGTTCACCCACTTCACCCATTACACCAAGAAACATCATGGAAGAAACACAAGTACCACCCACAACGGGTCAAACGACCTCATCATTTATACCTACTTCCACATAACCATCACCAAACACAACCATACCAAATTCCACTACAATCCCTACTCCACCTCATGACACTACACCAACTAACTCCACACAACCGATTACTACTCAAGTTGAACCAAATCTTACCTTCAGCCCTTCGGCCACAATCCCACCATTATCACACTTCTTTCCTCCAAATACGGGTCAATCATCTTCCCACTATTCAATACCACCAAATTCAACCATTATCCATACTACTTCAACAGTTAGACCATCGAACCAATCGGGTTTTCAATATTCAACCCTTCCATTTGGGCAATCTTCGGGTATAGGGGGAGATGGATACGAGGAAGGATATGAAGATTTTGAGGGTTATGACGAAGACGGGTATGCTTATGGGGGTTATGGTGATCAAGGAGAGTTCGGTTATGTGCAAGGCCAATCTCAAGGGATGGTAAATGTGGGTGGAGTGCCACAACAACAACAAATTATACCACAACACATTCGGCCAAGACCACAAGGGCCACAAATGCAACGCCCTACACCATTGCAACAAATCCGACCACAAAATGTACAACCACAATTCCAAAGGCCGATTCAACAACAATTTCAACAACCATTTGCACCACAAGGGCATATACCAAGGCCAATGGGTCTTGTTCATCCAAGGGGTCGGTTGGGTGTACCAAGAAGGCACCTTAGGGAACATGCGAGGGGAATTGAATCACATTTTAGGCCGGTAATTACTCACAACCCTTCACCGGTGGTTATTCCTCATAATAATCAAGGAAGAACTTTTGAAGTGAGAACCAATTCTTTGCAAAGTTTGCCGAAATATAAGGGTCTAGCAACGGAGGAACCCTACTTTCATTTGGAGGCCTATGACTCAATTTGCAATACTCTTGGGAGTCAAGGTTTTTCGGCTGATGATGTCAAGTTGGTATTGTTTCAATTTTCTCTAGAGGATAAGGCAAAGAAGTGGTTCTATACTTTGCCTTCAGCATCCATTTACACTTGGGCGGAAATGCAACAAATATTTTTGGATGAGTTTTACACCGCTCAAAAGACCAATGATGCTAGGAAGGGATTGAGGAGTTTTCAGCAACAACAAGGTGAAATGTTTCATGAGGCCTTTGAGCGTTTCAACATGATGATTAAGAATTGTCCTCACCATGGAATTGAACTTTGGGAATTGATGAACGCTTTTCATGAGGGGTTGAGTGCCGAAGATGCTCGAGACTTAATGTCTATTACCGGTGGCACTTTTGGTACGAACTATGAGCAAGACGATTGGGAGTCTTTGGAGCAAATGGCAATTACATCAAAGAGGAAAGCTCAAGCATCAAGGAGAGCACGACCGGCCGTTACCCGAACACAAGCGCATGCGGTTGACGATGGTAATGTTCACACCTCTAATCAAATTTATGATGTTTGTGCTATTTGCAATGAAATAGGTCATGCGGCTGAAAATTGCCAAGGAATGGTGGAAGGGCAATATGAAGAAGTTTATGCAGTACAAGGTCAAGGAGGGGGTGGTAGAAATTACAACAATATGAATTCTAATACTTACCACCCCGGTTTAAGAAACCACCCAAACTTTCGGTATGGGAACCCTTCAAATCAAGCTAACCCGAATTTCCAAGGAAACCAAGGATTTCAAAGGTAATATCAAACGGGTCAAAGCTCTTCAGGTGGAAACGAAGTAATGGAGATGTTGAAGGCGATGCAAGTTGAAATGCAACGAATGAATCAACGTGATGAGGTTCGGATGCAAAAGGACGAGGCCCGTGATAAAGCGATTCAAACTTTGACTACTCAAATGGGTCAACTTGCGAGTGAAGTGGCGATTTTGAAGAAAGCAAAAGGCCAGCTACCAAGTGACACGGTGATAAATCCCAAAAACATTAAAAGTGTTAACATCAATGTGGTAAGCACCGTTCCTAGTACCGAATTTAATGAAAAATGTCTAACCTCTTCGTGTCAAATAAATGCAGGTTTGGAAAAGGATGCCGATGGTGAGAATGATAAAGAGCATGGAGCACCAATCGTGCCTATCCATGTGGGAAAATTAAAAATCCCTCACGCATTGTTGGACTACGGGGCAAGCATGAGTGTGTTACCAGGCGATCTATACGATATGTACGACTTTGGTCCGCTTGAAGATATAGACACCATGGTTAGCTTGGCGGATGAAAGTTGGAGGCGTCCACGGGGAATGGTTAGGAATGTTAAGATTCAGCTGGGAGAGTTTGAATACCTCGTGGATTTTCTAGTTCTAGACTATGCTTCTACCAAAATGGTAGCGCAACAAAGGGTAATTTTAGGTAGACCGTTTCTATACACAGTAAATGCTCAAATTAATTGTAGAGACGGGATTATTACCATGACCAAAAAGAAGCGTAAGTTGTCCTTTGATGTTCAAACTAGAGTGATTAGTTATGAGTCCATTGAGGGGAAGGGTGGTGAGTCTAGTGATTGTATGAAAAATGTGTTTCAAAGAATGAGAAAAAAGCACCCACCAGACCGTGAAGAAAAACATATGGGTACAAGCAGGAGAGTATTTGATTACCCACCGAGTCGAAACGAGACGGGTGCATTTTGCTCAATGGCACAATGTAGTGATGGAAGTGGCAGTAACCGATTCTTTGAGCCACCATAAATGGGGGTGGCACGGTCTGGCTGAAGACTCGAAACTTAGCGCTGCTCAGGAGGCAACCCGGGGTTTTATATTGATCTTGCTATTTTTATCTTTCTATGTTTCAGGGCCATGGCGACATTCAAGTGTGGGGAAGATGTACGGATATTTGGGTGAAGGTGGTGATAGGAAGTCAGATTATCTACAACATCTGTTGTGGCAAACTTCACCAGGTCAATGTACTCTTTCCTTAGTTTTGTTGTGTTCTTTAGCCTTGAAATATTGGTAGTTAGTTTGTTTGATTTTGTTTAAAAAAATAATAATACAAAAAGAAATTTGGGGTTTGAGTTTATAAGCTTTTAGTTGGTGTTTAAGAGTTTAAGCGATCAAATCCTCCTAAAACCATACATTGGGTTCAATGTATCCCAAGTGTGGAGATGGGGGAAATTTTGAAGTTTTTGAAAATTTTTAAATCAAGCAAAACATTGTGAGAATTTGAACACCTTGGACTAACCCCAAATGATGCACCGGCAACCCTTAATAACTTTTTGTTCTTGGTGAGAGTTGAAGCCATACATGTAAATAAATAATACTTGTCTTTGATGAGAGTGGCAACGGGTGGGGGTGCATTAGAACTTGTGCCTTAATACGGTTTGAGTCCTTAGTTGAATGTGAATGTAAAAAGGATAAGTGCAATTAGGTAGCCTCGTCTTGTTGAGTGCGAGTGTGGGATTTGGGGGGTTGGACCTCATTAATTATATATATGAGCATGGTTGCGAGAGGGGCGGGGGTTTGGACATTTAGTTGCCCAATTTTGTGCCTAAAAACCTATCGTTTGTTACCCCTAGCTAGTTACCTAAAAATTTACCCAATTTGACCCGGTCTTATAGTGTTAGTAGTAGTAGTTTTAGTAGTATGATGTAGATATGTTTGATGCTTTATTGTATGGTTGTTTGCTTTGATTAAAAAAAAAAACAGAAAAAAAAAAAAGAGAAAAAGCAATGAAAAATGAAAAAGAAGTGATGTGTAGTTGTCTTGTATATTTTAGTTAAATTGGTAGTTGTTAGTTTGTTTTATTGTGTAATAAAAAGACCGGGTTAAGTTTTCGCTACTTAATATATATTCTATTTCTTACCCGTACACCTAGCCACGTTACAACCTTAAAAGTCCCTTTGATTTGCATTCGTGTTTGACACATTTTAGGAGAAGGATCGATTTAGGTACAAGCCTATAGTTGTGCAACCGCCCGTTAGCCTTTGTGTGTCTAGCTTATATTGCTAGTGCTTACTTGTTACCGAGAGGAGAGACTTAGCGAGGGGTGTGTTATTTTGGGTGTTAAAAAAGGGGTTAGTAAAAGGACTACATGTTTATGCTTGATTTAGATTGATCACTTGTTTTGAAAACGGTTTGATGAGTTGCTTGGGACAAGCAACGGTTAAGTGTGGGGATGTGACGGGTGGTCCATAGGACAACCCTTAATGAGGTTAAAAGACGAATTTATCCTTCACTTAATCGTGTAATTATCTTGAATTAGATAACTACGTTTGCTTATGTTTCAGGTGCGGTTCGGGAGCTAAAAGAGGAGAAAACACAGCTTTGGACGGGATGGAGATGAACGGGTCGTGCGTGGAATGAACGAAGAAATAAAACTCAAAAATCAGGGGTCCACCGTAAATTACGGTGACCACCGTAATTTACGGTGGCCCTGATAATTGAATTTTGCCACCGTAACTCAGGAGAGAGTCGCCGTAACAATATGATGTCCACTGTAACTTACGGTGCCACCGTAAGTTACGGTGGAAGCTGCGAGGAATTCCGTAACTGCCTTCATTAAAACAGTTTTTTGGTGTCTTTTCACATTATCTCATCATTGGACATTTCTCTGGAGTTCTAGGGGCGATTTTGGCTGATTGTACTTGGTTCCAAACAATTTCTAACATTCGGTTTATGTTTTCGATTGGTATGAACACTAAACTTGTTGTTATGATGATTAACCAAGCTATGTCCGGCTAAACTTTCGGTGATCATCTTAGGTGAAGGTTTCTCTTGAACTTTTGTGTGTTTATTTCTGAATTTCTAGAATGATAACATTGTGTTGCTTTGATTATCATGGTGTATGAGTAATTGATTGTAACTTGTTAATTGGTATTGCAATTCTAGTCTAATTCGTACGTTCTTGGTGCTGTCGGCAATCGAGATATCACGGGAAGGATTAGGGTTGGATATTGATTGATTGATCATCGGGAAACAACCTCGCATTTATATAATCCGAGTACTTTGTTCCCTTTTATCACAACATTTGTTTATACACGAGTTATGTCTATGTAACTCTTTCTAGTTGGAATTTTGCACAAGAGTTTAAAGAAAACTGAATCCTAAGTTGGTCATTCTTCCTTAATCTGTTAAACAACCAATTTTGATTTGCCAATAGTTAGTAATTTAGTTCTTAAAAACAAACAAACTAAACTCTTGATTTTATTTCTGCAATTTAGTTTAATTTCAGTTAAAGTGCAAAGCTATAACATCAACACATTTTCCACATACTCCCTGAGTTCGATACCCATTTACCACTAGCTATAGTTGTTATTTGGATTAAATTTGCGTGTACTACGACATCACGTCAATGTGGTTATACAAAACTCTCACCAAAGTCTCGACGGACTCCAACGACTTGAAGTCACAACTAAACCAGAAGGATGCGTGCCATTTGCCCAAATTCGAGGCGAGAGCACAGTCCCGAAGGCCAAGTTGTGCACTCGAAGGTCCTTGTGATAGTCGAATCACTTTGGGGTAGTCGACGTCTATCTAGCCGAGACAATCTATTCTCGATTTCTATGAGTTTTGATTCTGAGCCCGCAACTGCTGACTCTGATATTTGTCGATTTTATGTGGAGTTTATGTGTTTTATGTGATTATATGTTTCGATTTTGGTGATTTATTCGCTTTTTCGCTTTGCAACGCACACTACACAATCATTAACGAATCACCGGTAATTATTCGCAATCGCTGCTCGATACTCGCAATCGCTATAATCAATCGCTATACGCGCTGTGAAGGATAGGGAATACGTGCAACATATAGCTAGGTTTCTGTATTCTGACCGCCTCTTAAATGGTAAAGGAACACGTGTACCACACATAGGAGAATACGTGCCAAATATAGTGCGTTTACTTGCTCATGAGCTTCTGTGCCTTATGTGCTTATGTGTTTATGTTCCCTACGTTATTATGTGCTTATGTGTTTATGTGACTATATGGTTCTGTGATTATTTGAGTAGATGTGTTCCTGAGCTTTATGGTAATCGCTAGACTATACTAGGAATAATCGAAATTTGTGTTGAGTCCGGTGGTGATGTCTGTTGCAGACAATGTCGTCTTCTGGATCTCGCGCTACCCAATCTGCTCGCCGAAAGCAGGCAAATAAACGCCTCGCCGCTATGATCACTAAGCAAATGGCGAAGGTTGTTCCTCAAATCGTCAGTGAACTATACGAGAATGTGAGCAAATCGTCTGAAGAGTCAAGGACCGAAACTCCCAAGGCTGCTTTCAGCTTCAAACAGTTTAAAACTTGGGGACCGAAAGAATTTACTGGCGAAGAAGGTCCTACGGCCTTATTTCAATGGTTTAATTCGATCGAGGTCACCCTACGTCAGAGTGGCTGTCCTGACGATCTCCGCACTCTGAATGCTACCGGCGTCTTCCAGTCCTGCGCTTTAGACTGGTGGTCGGCCGAGAGGAACAAACGCGGAAACGACGCAGCTTATGGTTTGTCATGGGACGAGTTGAAGAATGTCATTCTCGAAGAGTTCTGCCCTCCCCATGAGCGCCAAAAGTTGGAGGACGAATTCTGGCACATCAAGCAGAAGGATGGTGACAATGCAGCTTTAACCGCTCGCTTCAAGCAGCTCAGCATTATCTGTCCTGATCAAGTCAAGACTTCTGACATGGCAATCAAGAAGTATATTCGAGCTCTACCCGACTGTGTTGCAGATTTTGTACAAGCTTCAAAGCCAGCAACAATCGAAGAGACTTACCTGCTTGCCGCTGAAATAAACGACAAGCGAGTCAAGTCTGGCGTCTGGGATAAAACCGCCAAGAATCTCCATGAAGCTACCACTGCACCAACCGCTGAAGCAACCGCCAACCCTCAGTCTTCAAAAGCCTCTCGTCGCAAGAGGAAGAACAACAACAGCAGCTCCAGCAACAAGAATTGTGCTGTCACTACCGCTGCTCCACTCCAAGCTGTACCGGCTCAGCAGCAAGCTTAACACCACCAGGTTGCGGCACCAGTAACCCAAGCACCGCCGGCAAAGCGTGCTTACACTGGTCCTCATCCTGCCTGCCCGACATGCACCTATCATCATCCAATGGGAATTGCTTCCAAATTCTGTGTACACTGCAATATGTACGGCCACTTTACCGCCAACTGCTGTACAGGTCCTCGACAAGCACCAGCACCAGCCACTGCTCATGAGGCTCTGCTCCCTGCCCCTCAAGGCCAACAAGCAGCTCAGGCACCCGCGGTCAATACTAGAGTCTGCTTTGCATGTGGTGATCCCAACCACTTCGCAAATATGTTCCCCAATAGGGTTATGAAACAAGAGCCTCAACAACAGCAGCAGCAACAGCAGCGGCAGCAGCAACAGCAACAAGCCGCTCGTGCTCGAACTTTCAAGATTAACGTGCGCCAGGCTCAGGCTGACAACAACGTGGTCAATGGTACGTTCCTTGTGAATGGTATTTATGCTTCGTGTTTGTTTGATACTGGAGCCGATAACTACTTTGTATCGTTTGAGTTTGAAAAGCTTCTTAACCGTAAGCGCGCCCAACTCCCCTCGACATTCGATGTTGAAGTCGCTACTAGAAGAATTGTCGTCGTCAACTCTGATCTTCGTGATTGTACTCTCGAGCTCAACAATCACGTTTTCCCCATCGATCTTATTCCGATGCAACTCGGAAGTTATGATGTCATAGTAGGCATGGACTTTCTTCGCGAAAACCATGCTGAAGTTGTTTGCTTGACAAAGGCTTTATTCGCCCTAACACCTCTCCTTGGGGCGCACCAGTCCTTTTCGTCAAAAAGAAGGATGGGTCATTCCGGATGTGCATCGATTATTGGGAATTGAATAAGCTAACAATCAAGAACCGTTACCCTCTGCCTCACATCGATGATTTGTTTGACCAACTACAGGGTGCTACGTGTTTCTCCAAGATTAATCTACGCTCAGGCTACCACCACTTACACATACAAGAGGAGGATATTCCCAAAACCGCTTTCCGAACTCGATATGGCCATTATGAATTCGTTGTTATGCCTTTTGGTTTAACCAACGCACCCGTGGTTTTTATGGATCTGATGAATCACGAGTGTAAACCTTTTCTAGACCGCTTCGTCACCGTGTTCATCGATGATATCCTGATCTATTCTAAGTCGAAAGCCGAACACACGCAACATCTACGTTTGGTTCTCGAGCTACTTCGGGGGAATCGACTCTATGCCAAGTTCTCCTAGTGCGAATTCTGGCTGGAGGAGGTTCAATTCCTCGGTCATATTGTCAATAGTCAAGGTATTCACGTAGATCCCGCGAAGATTGAAGCCGTCAAGAGTTGGATTACACCTAAGAACCCGTCTGTAACACCCCAAATTCTATAAATATAACAATAATGATTTTCGTGATTTAATAATGGAAATAGTAGATATATCAAATTAGCAAGGTGTTGAAAGATTATAAAATTTATATTAGGTATACTACATATGGTTAAATTTTCATAATGGAAGTAAATGTCTAAGTTGGGATGAAAATAATATACATCTATAAAGTATAAGGGCTTGAATAGTAAAGTAGGCAAAGATATTATAATAAGATGGAAGCTTCTTGAACACACACACAAGTCACGATGGTTTCTATGTATGTGTGTGTGGAGGCTGTAACTTGCGGCTTTGAGGAAGAGGAATGCAAAATGTATTTGAAGTTAATCCATCACTGAAGGGATAGGAAGTCTTTGATCATCCTCTAGCCATTGAAAGCTTCGTACAATAATGCTTTGAAGTCAACAGGTTGGTGGAGTAATTCAGAAATATATTCATGCCAAGGTGAGTGGGTATTACTCTATTTTAAAGAATTTATTTATAGTATTTGGTGTGAATCATTCTCTTGACTATTTTGTAGTATAATGTGTAAATCGGACTAATGCCTTGTGGCTATGTTGTCAAGTCATGTTTTGAGTCCTTAATGGGACATAAGGGTGATTGTCTTGATTACAGATTTGTCAAAGTGTAACTAATAACATGGATTGAACAAGTTGTGAACTTGTGTCACTTGCAACTAAGAAGGTTAGGTATGTATACAATATATTTAGTTTTGATCTATTATAATTGTAGACGGATTGTGTTAATTAAGAAATTAGAGTTATGATTTGTATGTGTGGCGAAAACCTACTACTAGCTTATATGGTTGAAATTGTTGAGTTTAGTAACAGGTTACATGGGATTCGGGGTATTCAAGTAACAAGTATACTCTAGTGCAGATTTGAAGGCGGTGTAGCCTACTCCAGATTCGGCGTAGGTTACGCCGGTCGCTTGTGTTATGTTGCATAGCCTCTGTGATATGCTGGGCCTTACGCTTGTTGTCTACGCCAGGATGGTGTAGCTTATGCCGAACTCATCGTAGCATATTTTGTTATTTTTATTAACGAAAAGTTGGTATTTCAATCTTAGTTTACATTGGAGATCTTTGAAGTCTTCAAGATGGTTTTATCTCGTATTATTTAGACGTGTTCTTGCTTGACATTAACTCTAATTATGTGATACTGTGTTGTCTCAGGTAATGCTCACAAGTAGATTGAAAAGAAAAAAATTGAAGATCATGTATCCTAGAATGAACTACACGCATCTCGATTTTGATTTAAAAGTAATTGTAAAGTTATACAGGTTTCAAGGGTTTTTAGTTGTTTATAAATCTAGACATGTTATGTTAGCACGTTTTCTTGGTCGAATAAAAACAACAAAGATCAATATGAATTGATTTTTGATGGTTGTTTAAAAAAAAGTTGGGACCTAATTTCCGCGATAAAAAAATGGTTGTAAATGTATTTAAATAAAATCAGGTGCTTCAAGTTGGTATCAGAGCCATGGTTTAAGGGATTCAAGTATGGTTGAACATACTTGGACTTAAACCTTGTGCTCTTGATATGAGATGTGTGTTCAGCCAGGACTTGATCTTGACACCAAAATGTATGTTACTATTATTTAGGGTCATATTAAATTATCATTTTGTTGTAGTAAAGTGTTGTAGGTTGACCCCACTTATCAAAGGAATGATTTGAATTGTGATTCTCAAAAGAGGATTGATCAGGTTGATGAAGGTATGTATCCACACTAAAAGAATTGTATATATGTATGTTGTATGCTTCCTTATAGTCAATAAACTGGAAGCATGTATACACATTGTTGAAAAAGAAAAGGCAAACCTTAAGGTTATGAATAAACTGATAAGTTAGCCCATTACCAGGTAATGATGCAATGCATGTATTGAAATTTGCTTACTTAAGATGTGAAGTGGTGATAATAAGAAGTCATGTGTATAGTGTGTGGGCTAATGCATTTGGCCAGTGTACTAGTAAACATATGATACTATTGAATTCTTATGATTACCATAATAAGAACTAAGGTAATGAAGAGTTTGTAAATGCGGTGAAAGGGTGGCAAAAACTTTTTATGCTGATGGTTGGAACTAATTAAGATACATATTAGGTTAATTAATAATTGAAGTAAACATGAAGTTAAACTATATGTTGATTACATGCTATAAATATGATTTAATAATAGTCACATAATATATATGTGACTAATGATTGACTAATAGTTAAATGGTTGATACACGACAAAGGTTTTGAAGGAAAGTTTCATAAGTTGATTAAATAGCCCTTCATGGGTGGAATGAGATGTACGAATCTTAGAATAGCCCTTTATGGGGTGGAGTATGGCCCTTCGTGGGTGGAATGAGATGTACGAATCTCGGAATAGCCCTTTATGGGTGGAGTATGGCCTTTCATGGGTGGAATGAGATGTACGGATCTCAGAATAGTGAGATGTCGGATCTTAGAATAACCGTTTATGGGTGGCCCTTCATGGGTGGAATAAGATGTACGAATCTCATAATACCCCTTTATGGGTGGAGTATAGCTCTTTATGGGTGTATTATAGCCCATTATGGGTGGGATGAGATGTATGCATCTCATACTAGCTCTTCATGGGTGGAGTATAGCCCATCATGAGTGGGATGAGATGAAAGGATTTCATAATGACATGCGAAATGAAATATATGGAATTTACAATACAATAACTTATGAAATAATAAGATGGTTCAAGGCGGATGAGCAAATTATAGAGATGGTGGTTGCAAAGAAGAAAGCATAGTGCATGGAGATTTTGAACCTCACAAGTAAGTTGAAACGGTTTGTTCATTATGATTGATTTATGTGCAATTGACATGAAAGGGAGAAAAGCATCATATTTTGAAAACACATCTAAACCTAAATGAGATATGTTGGAGGATTAAATTAAAATTGTTATACAACTGAAATATGTTAACATACACATGGAAAGGGGGGGTTTGTCAGTATGTGGAAATTCACATGTGAGAGTATACACATGTGAGAGTATACACATGTTGATAATTAAGATTACGTAGAAGGACTGAAATGATAGTCCTGAATAGTATAATCGATTGCTTTTTAATGACAACCACACATGCAAGTGTAAACATGAATGATATTATGACTTGAAACATAATATGGTGTCGACAAGCATATGTTAGTACAATATGTTAACAATGTCACATCACGAGTAAGATTGTGTGAGAATATGGTATTAACGTGGTCTTGAAGTGACCATAATTATAGGGATGGAGGTTAAAAAAGTAATAGACTGAGTCGAAATGAAATGGCATGTTTAAATAAACCATGAGTACATTGCACTAATAACGAAAGACTTATTATTTTTATATGAGAACATAAAAGGTCAAAGCAGAGTATGGAAACAAGTTATCCAAGGATTTAAAGTTGATGAGGCAAGGTTAAAATATGTGCGTAACATAAGTTTTAAATGTTTGTAGATTCCAAATACAAGGTATATTGATATTGATTTTTCTTAATTGGAAAAGGGGTTTAAAATCATAATATAGTATATTGCAAATTAATTTTTAAAGAAAATTAATTTATTTTGATGAATTTTGAAAGGCTTATATGATCAAATTGAATTATAGGATCATAATGCCTCTGAATAAGTGAAGAAAATGATGAATACAAGTATGCTGGTATGCACATTGTCTGGGATATTCAATGTTTCTATTTTCAAAGGAAGATAAACTTTTTTTTATATATATTAGAATTAATAAAGGAACACTTGTGATAGTTAGTTCCCTATGTGTATGAATGAATATTAGAGGTTTTCTAATCTCATTGTATAGAACTTAAGATATTTATTTTGTATAACTACTAGTGAATGCTAGTAATTCAAGAAGTTTTGATAAACTTGTTACATAAATTTGTTGTAAAAAAAGTTGGCATACATACAAGGTGATGACTGTGAAAAAGTGGTGAAATTTGAAATATTCTACTAATGATCCAACTAATGTAACCTACTGAAAACATGTAACCAGATGGGTTTAAATGCAATGATGATGAAGAAACACATATGTCGGCATAAGTAATTTCATTTCAGGAACAAAGTCAGTTGCAAACGAGCCTAAGGACAGATCATGTCTAGTATGGTTGTGTTGGTATCTCCATTAAATGTCAAAAAGAGATGCTAACCTAAATGATTGAAGGTTATGTTGAAGAAAAGCTCTACTAGTTGTTAAATTTACATGAGCAAGGTAAGAGCTCTTGCATGGTATCTTGTTATACAACAATACTTGCTAAATTTATATGCAGAATATTAGTTGGTCGCTAATTAAGCTCTCACTTCAAACAAAAGATCATATCAAATTATGTGCCTATAAAGAAACAGAATTTAATGTCACTTTAGTCTCAAAAGTTGTAAAGTGAGTTTCCTAACAAGTGAAAACACAAATAGATTATGATTCATCTACAAGTTGTAAAAGTTGTTTCTAATGGTCAATACACGTAAGGACGTTTGGATTTAGTTCTCTTAGTTAGGTTGGCATGGGAGATCAATTAGAAAGTCAACTCGAAGTGCAAGTTGGAGTTAAAGGATTACGACTAGAATATCAAGTGCAAGACTTTATAGACACCTTGAAATGCCTTCTGTGAGGAGGCGAAGTCATAACACATGAGGTAATGTTTTCACTTTCATGATGATACATGAATGTTTGCTACAAAATAATGAGATGAATATGATTTTTGATTTATTAAAACCAAAATATGTGCAATAATTGAACGTCGCTGACAAAATGAACTTATGTAGTTGAGTAATATTAAAGTCCTAAGGGGACATGCATATATTTGGTTTACTTATAAGATTTCTGGATCATAATGTGAGTTAATATTAAAAGTTGTGTGATAATAAATAAATACATAAATATGATTATGTGATCGACAAGGATTATATGGTGAACCGTTTAACTAGTTTATATTGAGAAATATAAGAAAAGTCGGACTTAATGACGAGGTAGTGGAATTCTTGATAGAATGTATAAGACAACAAGTAGCATTAGATGATCTAAGACGATGTTAGGATTCTTGGTTATATTCGTTTGAACAACACCTGGTTGGAAGAATTAGATATTAACATGAAGGGCTCCTTACGAATTATGAAAACCCAATGCTTGAAGATCTTTGGGAAGGCAATGTTGGTATCCATGAGAGGATCAAAAGAGAATATTTTAACCTAAAATGGTAAGAGGTGTATTATCGCCAAATATCGAGCTACGTGTTAAACGTACTTTTGATAAATGAATGATTAAGAATTATTATGTAAATAGAACACAAAGTATGGCAACCCCATACGTGTAAGGATTATAAAACTTCTTGTAGGACATAAGTAATATAGGTATTTAGACGCCTAAAAGTGTATTGAGGTAAGAAAAGAGAAAGAATACGTGAATTAACACTAGTGTAGTAGTATTCTAATATGTGATTGATTAGGTTTCGAGGACGAAACCATCATAAGGGGGGTAGATTTGTAACACCCCAAATTCTATAAATATAACTATAATGATTTTTGTGATTTAATAATGGAAATAGTAGATATATCAAATTAGCAGGGTGTTGAAAGATTATAAAATTTATATTAGGTATACTACATATGGTTAAATTTTCATAATGGAAGTAAATGTCTAAGTTGGGATGAAAATAATATACATCTATAAAGTATAAGGGCTTGAATAGTAAAGTAGGCAAAGATATTATAATAAGATGGAAGCTTCTTGAACACACACACAAGCCATGATGGTTTCTATGTATGTGTGTGCGGAGGCTGTAACTTGCGGCTTTGAGGAAGAGGAATGCAAAACGTATTTGAAGTTAATCCATCACTGAAGGGATAGGAAGTCTTTGATCATCCTCTAGCCATTGAAAGCTTCGTACAATAACGCTTTGAATTCAACAGGTTGGTGGAGTAATTCAGAAATATATTCATGCCAAGGTGAGTGGGTATTACTCTATTTTAAAGAATTTATTTATAGTATTTGGTGTGAATCATTCTCTTGACTATTTTGTAGTATAATGTGTAAATCGGACTAATGCCTTGTGGCTATGTTGTCAGTCATGTTTTGAGTCCTTAATGGGACATAAGGGTGATTGTCTTGATTACAGATTTGTCAAAGTGTAACTAATAACATGGATTGAACAAGTTGTGAACTTGTGTCACTTGCAACTAAGAAGGTTAGGTATGTATACAATGTATTTAGTTTTGATCTATTATAATTGTAGACGGATTATGTTAATTAAGAAATTAGAGTTATGATTTGTATGTGTGGCGAAAACCTACTAATAGCTTATATGGTTGAAATTGTTGAGTTTAGTAACAGGTTACATGGGATTCGGGGTATTCAAGTAACAAGTATACTCTAGTGCAGATTTGAAGGCGGTGTAGCCTACTCCAGATTCGGCGTAGGTTACGCCGGTCGCTTGTGTTATGTTGCATAGCCTCTGTGCTATGCTGGGCCTTACGCTTGTTGTCTACGCCAGGATGGTGTAGCTTATGCCGAACTCATCGTAGCATATGTTGTTATTTTTATTAACGAAAAGTTGGTATTTCAATCTTAGTTTACATTGGAGATCTTTGAAGTCTTCAAGATGGTTTTATCTCGTATTGTTTAGACGTGTTCTTGCTTGACATTAACTCTAATTATGTGATACTGTGTTGTCTCAGGCAATGCTCACAAGTAGATTGAAAAGAAAAAAGTTGAAGATCATGTATCCTAGAATGAACTACACGCATCTCGATTTTGATTTAAAAGTAATTGTAAAGCTATACAGGTTTCAAGGGTTTTTAGTTGTTTATAAATCTAGACATGATATCTTAGCACGTTTTCTTGGTCGAATAAAAACAACAAAGATCAATATGAATTGATTTTTGATGGTTGTTTAAAAAAAAGTTGGGACCTAATTTCCGCGATAAAAAAATGGTTGTAAATGTATTTAAATAAAATCAGGTGCTACACCGTCAGAAGTCCGTTCTTTTCTCGGACTAGCGGGCTATTATCACCGATTTATCGAAGGATTCTCTAAGATCGCTGTGCCGCTTACCTCTCTCACGCAAAAAGATAAGCCTTTTGTTTGGGGAACTGAGCAAGAGACTGTCTTTCAAACCCTCAAGTATATGCTTTGCAATGCTCCTGTTCTCACTCTGCCCGACGGAAACGATGACTTTATTGTCTACTGTGATGCCTCAAACCTTGGTCTTGGTTGTGTCCTTATGCAGCGAGACAAGGTTATTGCTTACGCATCTCGTCAGCTCAAGATCCACGAGAAGAACTATACAACCCATGACCTCGAGCTAGGCGCAGTTGTTTTTGAGTTAAAGATCTGGCGACACTACCTTTATGGTACCAAGTGTACGATCTTCACCGATCACAGGAGCCTACAACATATCTTTGATCAGAAGGAACTAAATATGCGTCAACGCCGGTGGGTAGAACTTCTCAACGATTATGACTGTGAGATTCGTTATCATCCTGGCAAAGCAAATGTCGTTGCCGACGCTCTCAGCAGACGGAGTTATTTGCACAGCATCTGTAATATCCAAGCCCAATACCATCTCAAAACCCTCATCCGCGAAGCCCGGCATGCTTGTTTCAATGAGCGCACTTTGAAGAAGGAAAGGATTATCAACGATGGAGCCCAGCTAGTAAATAAGTCGAATGGGATATTCCATTATCTGGACCGAATTTGGATCCCTAAATGGACCAATTTGCGACAGATTTTGATGGACGAAGCCCACAAATCCCGATATTCTATTCATCCCGGTGCCGACAAGATGTACCAGGACCTGCGCTACAAGTACTGGTGGCCGGGCATGAAACGGGATATCGCCCTCTATGTTTCAAAGTGCCTAACTTGCTCAAAGGTCAAGGCTGAACATCAAAGACCTTCTGGCTTACTCGTTCAACCCGAGATCCCTGTGTGGAAGTGGGAGAGTATAGCTATGGATTTCGTAACGAAACTTCCGCGTACGCCCTCAGGTCACGACAACATTTGGGTTGTTGTTGATCGTTTGACTAAATCAGCTCATTTTCTGCCAATACGGGAAGACTACAAGGTAGAAAAATTAGCCCGAATCTACACCAAGGAGATCATTTGTCGACATGGGACGCCTCGCGATATCATTTCTGACCGCGATGCTCGGTTTACCTCGCGCTGTTGGGAAACATTTCAATCTGCTCTCGGTACTATGCTTAATCTAAGTACCGTATTCCATCCTCAAACCGATGGTCAGACTGAAAGAACGATTCGTACCCTTGAAGACATGCTCCGTTCGTGTGTATCATTCCAGCATTCAAATGGCACCGTTTGAGGCATTGTATGGAAGAAGATGTCGATCGCCTATTGTATGGCACGAGATCGGGCACTCGCAATTAACCGGTCCTGAGCTATTGCAAGAAACGACTGACAAAATCCTCCAAATTCGAGACAATCTACTGAAAGCTCAGAGTCGTCAGAAAAGTTACACCGATAGACGACACAAGCCCCTCGAATTTGACGTTGGCGACCATGTACTCCTAAAGGTATCACCTTGGAAGGGTGTGGTCAGATTCGGCAAGAGAAGAAAGCTCGCGCCTCGATATGTTGGACCCTTTAAGATTCTGGAAAGGATCGTAAAAGTGGCTTACAGACTCGAACTACCGGAGGAACTTAACAACGTTCACCCGACTTTCCACGTTTCGAACCTTAGAAAGTGCCTGGCTGATGATGATTTGCATGTGCCTTTTGAGGATCTTCAAGTGAACGAAACACTACACTTCGTGGAGAAGCCTGTCGAAATCATGGACCGCCAAACCAAGCAACTCCGACGCTCACGCATTCCCAATGTGAAAGTCTGATGGGAAGGCAAGCGAGGCGCAGAGTTCACTTGGGAACTCGAAAGCGACATGAAGGCGAAGTACCCGCAGTTGGCGTTTGCGGAACGCGAATGGGTGGTCACCAAGAGAATCGGGAGGTCATCTGAGTCAAATTTGTTGGCGTTTGCGGAACGCGAATCAAAAAGCTTCAACGAAGAGAAGATTCAACGATGATTATCGGATTCTGGGCTTGCGGTTAGGGTTTCAGATTTACAAGCGGGGACAATACCCGGCGGCGGCCTCCTCCGTCTGCCTACCGGCAGGTCAGAGGCCATGGCGGCGCCTCCTCCTTTATGGATAGCGATTCTGTTTTTTCAAAGCTGATCTCTGACCAATTGATCTCATTTCATCAGTCACAGTGAGAAGATGAATATATTTGTTATAATAAAACTAATAATGACCATTTTGCCCCTGAGGAAAATGACAAAAAAACGAGGATTTAATTTGAGAAATATGAGTTGATTTTATTTTTGGACCAAAATGCAAAAAAAAAAAAAAAAACACAGGGACCCAGATGCAAAAAAAACTTTATATTTAAACTAAAGTGATAAAAGTAAACAAAACTCAAACTCTGGTACAAAAATTACAGTTTACTCAAATATAATTGAATGAAAACCATCCCAAAATTCAAGAATTTAATTTATTTGCAAAATTTAAAATTGAATTTATTTAATGTAATGTAATGCATAAAATTTAATTGTATATGTAGTATATTAGCCAAACCCTCACTCACCCCACAAGTGCACCTATCGCACCGACCCCCACCCACATTGTCTCCTGTCTACTGATGGTCAATGACGATGACCAAAATGAGGGGAGGGGGAGATTTTATTAAATTTTTTATGTTTTAACAATCACTTTAATATGGTGTAACGCTATCTATTTAAACTTATGCTTTATAATTTATCAACTAAACAAATGCAACTTGGAATGTTTTCATTTTTTACATTTACATCAGGATGGGTATTATTAAACACAAAAAGAATTGCAGCAATTTGGACATAGTATTAGTCAAAAACTCGTGAGCATTTATATATAGGCTAAAAACTTATTGATGCATAAACATCTATGAGCCTAATAGTGGTCTTAGAGTTTGGTGGGTCATTTGATCTAGCTATTCGTTTATTCACGAATTGGGCTCCTAATTCCTGAAGGCAACATCGGGTTTGCGGACGAGGAAAATTGGGTCAGTTGTTATACGGGTTGAAGATTGGAGCGTCTAAGAATCAATTATCATGATCTTAAATAATTATATTTATATTATTAAGTTTCTAAGTTTATCTCTAGAGTATATATTATATATATTAACGTTTTATTATTGTTTAGTTAGTCTTTGATTATTATAATGAAATTATATAAAGCTTTAAGCTTGATATTTGAAACTTATCGGTTCAAATCGTTTGAATATATTTCTCAATATTTGCATCAAGTGGTATGATCATGGTTCTGGTTTGTGAGAAGAAAACGATAACCTTAATCATAGGTTCGTTAGACTAGACAGTGGTCAGGTTATGTTCCTATCACAACATTGCAAGGCTCAAGAAACCAACCTACGGTTTACTTGGATGAGGAGGAACATCTTAAAGCTAGCAACTTCTGTACAACACCACCATGTTTCGGTGTTTACTTGGATGAATAGGTAAGCATAGTAAATAACTATAATTACGCTAATGCAGTTTGTTGTAGCGTATTTACCAAAATTTCATTGTATGCTTTTTGTGTGTGTAGACACACAAAACTGATTGTTATTTTAACATTCGTGATGCCAAACATCTTATCAAATTGTTTATTTTGTTTTATTTACTTTGTAATTTTAGCCTTTTTGTCTTTTATTTGTTAGATCATATTACTATTTATTATGGACAGGTATATATTTTCCTTTTACTTTATTTACCAAAACAGTAATATCCTCTCTTGGTGGATATTGAAATAGAAGAGTTAGGATGAATAGGGTTGATTGAATTAAAAAGCCAGTAATGACGTTATAATCGTTTTTTATTGGTGCCTAGTTTCTTCTAGTCGCTTTTATAAAGTGTTGCTAAAAAGATTCTTTTGTTTGTGCGGTTTTTATTATTTCCATCAAGTTTACCTATATACTTTTTCATTATAATTTTCAGTCCATAACCATCCTTTTATTTATTTTGTTATTACAATGAATCTTAAATATTTTTATATTTAATTATGAGTAAAATGCATGGATAGTCCCTGTGGTTTGGTGAAATTTCACCTTTAGTCCTCAACTTTTTAGAATTACACTCTTAGTCCATGTGGTCTGACAAGTTGTTACTCGGATAGTCCCTAAAGCGGATGAAGGTTACTCGGATAGTCCCTGTGGTTTGACAAGTTAATACTCGGATAGTCCCTGTGGTTTGACAAGTTGTTACTCGGATAGTCCTTGTCATTTCACACCCACTTAACCAGAAAAACTAACCTACATCCGCTTTGGGGACTATCCGAGTAACAACTTGTCAAACCACTAGGACTAAGAGTGTAATTTTGAAAAGTTGGGGACTAAAGGTGAAATTTCACCAAACCACAGGGACTATCCGTGCATTTTACTCTTTAATTATTTTTAAAATGTGAATTAAATTTCTAAAAAGTTCATTTAATTTTACTTTATTTGGTTGGAATTCTTATTTCTTTTACACTTTTGCTTAGCAATTGTCTGGGTTACAATTTACTTGCTAGAAAATAAAAGGGTAAATTACACTTTTCGTCCTTTATGTTTGTGACGGGTTACAATCATGGTTGTAAAAATCCCGACTAGGCACCGATTAATCGCCGATTAATCACCGATTAATTTTCGATTAATTACAATTAATCCCGATTATATCCGACTAATCCCCGGTTAATCCCGATTAATCACTAGTCCCCACCTCACCGACCGACTAGCGACTAGCGATTTCTACAACCATGGTTACAATAGATAGCGTTTAACTTCACTAATTATAGTCACAATCCTTTATTTGGAAAACACATTACACCTTTCGTCCTTTGACACTGACCAAGTTAAAAATTTCAGTTATGTATATCCACTTAATGGTATTCTGGTCATTTCATTCTTTTATTTAAAATGTTCATTATTAAATAAAACAAAAATATTACAAATATAAAAACATCATCTTCCCCAACCCCAACCCCAACCCCAACCCTAAATGTAATAATAAACATCAGATCCAAATATATCTACCCATCGACCTCTCTCTATTTAAACCTGTCTCCTTATACTCTCCAAAACCTGTGAGCACCACCACCAAAGCCCAGCAAACCAGGCCACTAAAAACCTCAATCGATCTATTCCAGTGACCACAAATCGGTTCAAGCAATGCATACTGCTATGTTGTTTGAACTCTATATCTCTCTTTCTCGGTTAAAAAAATGCATACCCCAATCAATCTCCGTTGACGGAACTCTCTGCAACTCTCCCCCAAGACCATCAGCACCGTCTTTGTCTCAACCGGTTCTGACCGTCCACAGATCCAGCAGTGAAAGTGTCGATGATTCATAAATCTAGCAGTGGCGTGAGGAGGGTTTAACGTAGATCCGACGATTTTAACCGGACGAATGGTGCTTCACCTTTTTCGGTGAGGCGTCAACAGTGGTGGCCGAGTAAACTAAGCAAACTCGTTAGGGCGGCTATGGTGGGGCTGTGCTCAAAGAAGTTGGGTGGGAAAGTTGCAATTGAAGAGAAACAGGTGTATTGTAGGATGGTGATTGAGGTTTTTAATGTTTCTAGCAAGTTGTTTGGGGGTCAAAGTATGGGTGATAAACAAGTTATCTGGATGAGTCATGGGATGAGGTTGTTAGTGTGCTAGAGGGCATTTGAGGTAGCTGCTAGGAGTGGTCAGGGGTCAATTTGTCGGATGAAGGTGGTTGTCGCCGGGGGTTGAAGTTAGAGAGAGAGTTGAGAGAAAAGGAAAGATTGGATTTGGTGGTGGTCATAGGCGGTTGTGGTGGTTATAGATGGCTAGGTTTATAAGAGGGAAGAATCAGGGGTGACAAGAAAGTATTGCCCTCACATGAAGTGCACATGACAAGACTTAACGTTTTAAACGAACCAGGTTAGTGTTAAAGGACAAAAGGTGTAATGCATTTTTCAAATAAAGGACTGTGACTGTACGAAGGCGTACCTTCGTACGAAGCCGGGGCTTCGCACAAAACAGTCCAGGTTCTCACCTGTGACTCATACAAAGACTTCTCCGGCTCTAAGTTTAATCAGTAGCTTAAGGTTTGAGGGATGAACACTCGATTTTCCGAAGAAAGACGCGAAGAACACTCGATTTTGGACAACGGAAGCAACACTTGTGCGAAGCCTCTCTTCGTACGAAGGCACGCCTTTGTACGAAGACACCAGCTTCGTACGAAGCCTCTGTTTCCCACCCGACACTCCGATTTTGACCGTTTCAGCACTTTGGAAGATTTATGCACTTCTGTTCCTGTACGAAGGTTGATCCGGCGCTATTCCAGACCGTGTTTACTTGCTAAGCACGCAGTGTGAGTACACTCGAACCCTTTTTCGCTTAACGCACTTTTGGGTGTTACATACGTTCTCTATCAAAACACAACGCTTAAACTCATTTTAAAACGCTGACCGCTCTTGCATGTTATACGTGACTCGATGAATGCTTGTTTGCTATGTTTACACAGTGATGACTTGCCCTACCACCCTTAGCAACGATAGTATTATAGTTTGGACTAAGCACCAATGTATTCAAGGGTTGTTAAGGTTTTACTTACTTTACGTGCTCATTTCGGTGAACACGTATCACACATACTCTACATCGCAGTCATGTTGGTTAGCTTGTATCATTGTCGATAGCTTACTTGATTCACATCTCTATGTGTTACATGTTGGTTATGCGTAAACGCTTTATTACTATACATATGCAAACTTGTGTATTTACCTTTACATTATTGTATTGACTTTATTTTAACGTATGTAACAGGTTGATGGATTACTGCTGGAATTAGTTTAGGAAGTCTAGAAACCCGCCTAGTTGCAAGTTTTGAATGTTATGTTTTTTTTGTTTGAGAAACTACTGAATTCCGTTATGACTTTTGTTGAAATATTTGTTTGATAGTATGGGATATTGAACATTTTAAATATTGTCACTAAATTAGTCGTTGATTCGCATCATGCCACATCCCGATGATTCCGCCGTCAGTTGGGATGTGACAACCACCTACCCCACACAATCTAAAACGTCCAACAAACACCAGTACTGCCGCTACCGGCATACCACACCAACGTCCCCATAAACATCACCATCTCCCTCACATTTCTAGGTGTGTGTGGGCTTGTTCACGAAGAAATGGTGTTTTTGTGCAAATATGAAGTGAGTACAGATCCCAAATCATAGTCACAATCACTTATCACGTTTTTGTGAAGATCTGAAACAAATCGATTTGTGTGTCATGCAAACAGTCGTTGAGCATGGATGAAATCGGATAAATCTTTTAGTACCACCGGCTTCACCCATTTTTCTTCTCGGTTTAGATTCAGAAAGTAAAGAAATAAAATGTGAGCTTTAAAGGGTTTTTTTTGTTTTTTGTATTTAATTTTTTATTAAAACAAGTTATATATGATAAATGACAAAACTACCCTCATTTGACTGAAAACTTTAACCAAGTTAGTGTCAAAGAACAGACGATACAAGATTTTAAAATGTAAAGGTTGATACTTGTTAATTTAAAACGTAAATGACGTCTACTGAAATTTGGTATAAACACAAAGAATAAAAAGTGTAACTTACCTTATAAAGAACTATTTAGTGTGAACATAATAGTATCCACAATGTATAAAAAAATCCAGACTTTTATAAACCGTTATCTCAGCGTCATTCAGATTTTCGATTTCCATAAAAAAAACACCCACTTTTTCCAAAAATGTACAAACTCCTACAAACTCTACATCATCACATACTTTTACTATAATTTATATATCTCAACAAACCTTAAAATTACATAAATTCTACAAAAACGATAAAAAATATTAAATGAATAAATAGGATAACAAGAGGCTCAAATTTTTGGTCGGATTATGATGCTCAATTTGCCATGGTTGCATTCACGGTTGCAGATGATAGTTGCCACCCAGATTCTCCTGCCAAGATACAGATCGGGTCTACACCATCCGATTAGTTTCAAAATCATCACACAAATCTGGAACGGTTTGTTAAAAGTCATCACAACCTCGAACCAAGAACAAGAACCCATTTGAAAAGTCATCAAAACAAGTCCAGATCTAGTTATCATCAACAGATAACAGATCGTCAAAGATAAGTCCGAAAAGATCCAAACAAGAGCATCCACAAATGTACTCAAAATAAACAGATCAGAAGCTTCAACCAACAATCGGGAGCTTAATATTTGATGGGAAGCTTGATCGGGAGCCATCGTCGCAACGATCAGAACCACATGATCCGAAGACCGACAACTGATCTAAACATCATAAAATCCTAGCCATTTGGGTAGAAGAATATATAGTCGTTGGAGTGAAGGGGCCCACCACCGCGTCTAGAATCAAGTATGGAATTCCGAACTTCTCAAACGGACTTCAACGCCGGAGGACACCAACAATGTGGGAAAAGCGGAAAACGATATCAGAAAATAATGACTAGATCAGGACTATGATTTTTGAGCACATTGCGGCCTTGCGGGTGCTATAAGACCATTGGGTATGGGGATCGGCAGAGGGCCGTCCCCCCTAGCCCCGTCTAACACCGCCCCCTTGGGGCCCGGCACGGCTTCTTCGTCGGAATTGTGACGCAGGCGACGGAGCATATGTGGTGGCCCCATCTCACTTCTCTCTCATCCTTTATATATATATATATATATATATATATATATATATATATATATTATTATTAATGGTGGGGTAGTCTTGGCTAGTCCCCACACCCTTGGCTAGTCCCCAAGAGGAGCATCCTCCTCCTGTGATTACGTGGCGCCTACATGGCGGGTAGTCTCCAAAGAGACTATCCTCTCCATACCCACCGGTCTAACGTTATGAAACACTTTTGCAACATTTTGATTAATTGTTTTTAGTGAACAAAAACAATTATTAATTTATAGCTAGATAACTAAGAAATCTTAGTGAATCATATTAACTTATTAATTTATACAATTAATTAGGTTATAACCCCGTGTATTACACGGGTTGAGTAAATAAATTTATAGTTAATTACATAGTTAGTCCTTGTGGTTTGCACAAAGTAACATACTTAGGTACTAATAGTTTAAAATCACATTCTAAGGTATTAACTTTTCATTTTGTAACGTTTGGAGGTATTAACATTATTTGTAGGTTTAAAATCACATTCTGTTAGTACTTAAGTATGTTATTTTGTGCAAACCATAGGGACTAACTATGTTAATACCCAATAAGTTAATACCTCCAAACGTTACAAAATGAAAAGTTAATACCCTAGAAGGTGATTTTAAACTATTAGTACCTAAGTATGTTATTTTGTGCAAACCACAGGGACTAACTATGTAATTAACTCATAAATTTATATACTAAATAATAAAACATTATATCTTTAAAAACATCCTTTCGAAATTTAAAGTAGGATAAAATTTAATATTAGCTCATTATTCATTTATTTATTTAATTAATATAAGATAAGTATGGAAGTGAGGCGATAAAATCATAAAATAACCTACAATGAACGACATGTGTCACACATTAATGTTTTATTATATAGTACAGTATAGATAAAAATTTAGATTGATATAAATAGATTATTTTGTTGTAGCAAAATTTGTTAACGAAGTCTCAATAAATTTAACCCATTATTTAAAACTCCGTAAAGGTATAAATGATAAATAATATTAGTTAGAGTAAATTACGATTTTGCCCTTGTGGTTATATCACTTTTACCCTTTTAGCCCAATTTTTTTTTTTTTTAACATCTGAGCCCCCAACGTCTTTTTTTCTAACCCTTTTGGCCCCTAACACTAACCCCATCCATTAAATGTTAGGGGCTAAAATGGTTAGAAAAAAAAAGTTAGGGGCCAAAAAGATTAGAAAAAAAGACGTTGGGGGCTCAGATGTTAAAAATTCTTTTTAGGCTAAAAGAGTAAAAGTGATATAACTACAAGGGCCAAAATCGTAATTTTCTCTATTAGTTAAATAAATAATATTATAAATGAGAAGGAGATTAAACTAAATAATAATTATCCATAAAAATTAAACTAAATAATATTTAGTAGTAGGATTATCTATAATCTATAATTAATTATAAAAGATTAAACTAATATAATACTTATCTATAAAACATGGCATAATATGATGACAAGTGTCCCTAAAATGGTTTCTTTTATTATATAGTATAGATATAGATTAATAAGTTCAAATATATATATCTTTTAGAATTAAAACATCATATTGTTTTTCAATAATCGAAAACGAAACAATTTTGTATTTAAATTTTAAAGAGTGAAAAGATATATTTTGCTCCTTTTTACTTATTTTTTGAAGAAAATAAAAATGATTACTAATTAAACATTAAACGGTAAAAGTAGCTATATTTTATTTCATTAACCATATATGAAATACAAAATTAAAGTTAATTCGGCGTGATAGGGTAATTTAAACAAAAAGAAAGTTGATTGATTAAAAACACCATTATTCCAACGCTCACATGTGAAATTGGCAAATGATGGTTACATGTAAAGGTAAAGGGGAAAATCACTTGATTTTTACCTAGATTTTTTACTTTTTATCGTTAATAATTTTTTTACACTAGCTATTATTACTTTTTAAATTTTAATTGCAGCGTAAAATATTTTTAATCTTTTAATTTAAGTATACTATTGTTTTATTTATATAAAAAATAATCATGCTTGAACTAGGGTGCGTATAAGAGTGTGTTAAAAAGAATTAAAATATGCGTCAGAACTTTAAAACAATGGTTTAGGATTTTACAATGGTGCATCATATTTTTGGCTAGTTTTTTTTAAACACGGATATTTTTAACTTTTAACTCCTTGGGACACATGACACATCTCAATGGATTCTCACGTTTTTAAACATATCTCACGCTTAGCCCTTGTGTAATGGAGCGGTATATCACGCACACATGGCCTATGGTGCCTCATAGCGTCACCAAACACCAATACAGGTGGCGCTATGGGGGTTAAAATCCATCTTCCCGTTATGTGCTTCGCGGCGTTTCAAAGGGGGTTTTCAAAAATTTGACCGTTGCAAACGGTCGTATATTAAAAAAAAAACTTTAATTCAATTAAAATACCATCTCTTCTATAAATAAACCCCCATCTCCCCTATTTTTATAAAATCCAATACACTCAACACACTCTCAAACCCTCTTTATCTCTACCTTTTTTTTTTATAAAAATCTAGAATTTTTATACAATGCAACCCTTCAACCGCGGTTTTATTCCTCCGCATTCGAGTGCGGACACGAACCAAGGCCTGAGTCATCGTCGATGGGATCCGAAATGACTAATGCATTTTCGGAGATAAACCGATGCCTTCAAGACATACACGAACTAGGAACTAAACGTATGGAAGAGAACCGAGAACTGACCGAGATTATGTAGGATAGACAACGGGCTCATGACTTTAAATTCTACTCGAAACCGCACGACCACTTAACCGGAAAAGCATTGAAGATGGCGTTGGCACAAAAGGAGTGAATCGAAAAAAAAAATATAACCTTTGAGTTTTATTTTATTTTAATGTAATGTTTTTTTTTTTTTTTTTTATTTTAGTGTAATGTTTTTTTAATTTATGAAATGGTTTTTAATTTTATAAAGTTAGAAATTAATTATAAAAAATGAAAATTATCAATTGGGTAATGATGGGTAAGGGCTTTATGACTACACGCTCTAGTGATATAACGGCCCATAAAACCTCTCTATGACGTAACGTGCCACTTGTCGCATAACGCCCCCAAAAGGGCTTTATGACTACACATGTCCTTATACGTGCGCCATACTCTTTGAAGAGGAGAATTAAGTACAACTAATAGCCTTATACACATAGATACACACAAACACGCCTCCATGAAACACACCACACACCATAGGCATAATCACATACAGATACAAATATACAATGAGGATATCTATTACCATTATTTATGTTCATATTTTACAATATAATTTTTTTTCGAAGTGAATAAATCAAAGTGCCCCTCTAGTCAAAATCGTACTATTTAACATGATTATTATTGTACAAATTCATTGTCTCATGATATGTTGAATAGATAATAATTATTGGTACAAAAAGTTATGATAGTACGATTTTAATCGGTGCATTAAATACAGAAATAATGCATCATCAGGTGGAACTCTTTTTTGGTTTCAAGGTAATTGCGATGAATAGTCATCGACTTCAAAGAAGGCTAGAAGAATAGGACCCATTGTGAGACTGACAATGCATTACAAACGTATGATCATTACGCTTCAACCGGGTTATTTTATTCCACCTCTTAGAAAGAAAAGAACTTAAATTAAAATACTTAATAGCATGACGATAAATTTATACAAAACTTCTACTCCGACCACACACATTGGAACCATAGACAGTCAAGTGAAATCCAATCCACTAAATAAATTGATCTATGGACAACATCATTGTGGTAAAGGTCGTAATGCTAGAGGAATGTAACACCTCGAAAATATAAAACTTTATATTAGAATTATAAAGTATAAAATAAACGAGAATAAACTAACTAGGAAATAAATAACCTAGTTAGTTGGTTGTCTTATTTTAAAGCATAAATGAAGTTAAATTACCAAAGATATAAACTAAATAAAGGTGGAGGGGCCTATGTTGTTAAAATTGAAACTTAATTTCAATTAAAACAAAGTTAAAAACAAACCAAACTCACCCAAAGGGTGTCTGGTCGAACAAGAACCCAGGGGGCGACACAGGCTCCCCACCAAACCCTAGTGCATGTCAAACTTGATCAATTGGAGGTTCAATTCAGTCCCAAATCAAGTTCTAAACACGAATTAGTGATCACCTCACTGAAGGGATCACAAGGTATGCAAAATTCTAGTATTTTGATTCATTTCAAGTTCTAGGTTAATTATGAAAAACTGAAATTTAGCTTGATTATGTCTTGCATGGATGAAATTAGAAGTGATATGGCATCTAGGGATAAACCCTAGATGATTTCTGGTTAAAATCTAGCATTATACTTGTGGGGTTTATAATCACCATTGTAGGTGATTAGTGAGTTTGTAGAAACTAAATAAACACTAGAATTATGGTTCTTACTCTAGTGAAATCTGAATTCATGTGGTGAATATGAAATTATTAATGTTAAAATTTAGTATAGATTTGTTAATTGAAGTGAATGTAGATGAAAATAACATGTCAAGAACCTAGTAATGGTTATGTAAAAATCTGACCCGCTAGGTGTTTGTTAAAACGCCTAAGTGAGGAGTAAAACATTAAAGATCGGACAAAAACGCAGATTTGAATATCATAATGAATTATCCGATTTTTGGTTATAAAAGAGTTCTAAAATTGGTTGCGAATGGAACTCTATAGGTAAAGAATCCGGGTCATCAAGTGGAGGACAAGCCAGAGGTGATATACGCTAGAAAAGTGTGCTTAAAATGTACGTAACCACGGTTTTGTTACGTTATGTTGTTGTGTATTATTACTAATAGACTTGAATTTAGAATTGAGTATGAATTTGGATGTTTAATTGAAGTGACGAAGATCACTAGATAAGTAAATGGGTTAAATGTTAGTTAGAACAAGTTTGGTATGTTGTAAAATGGTGGTTCCCATCAACAACCAAACGGGTCAAATAACAGTCGAAATGATAGTGCTCGAAGTGACTTAAACGTCACTCATTAAATTTGAAATATAAGAGCGTGAATAATGGAATGGATGTGATATGCTAAAGTTGACAAGCCCGGGAATGGGTAATTTTGGTTAGACACCAATGTTGATAAATTATGCAAGTATGTAACTTGACCCGTTACATTATATAAATTGCTAGTTAATTATGTACGGTTACATTGTAGAATAAAACTTGTGTTGATTGTAGCGACCATGATCGTTACTTAAATCCGTAGGTTAAGAATTGGTTCGTAGTCGTTTGGTAGTCATCAAATTGGAGGATTCCGTAGATGAGCCAAACGGGTCGAATAATGGTGTACATTGTAGTGTTTATATTTTAAGTAGATAGCGATGGCGAAAATTGTCACAAGAGCATGAAGCCATAGGTTTGGTAATGAAGTGCCGGTGATAATAAGCCTCGGAAGTTGGGGTAATAAGCGCCTTAGGTTTACTAGTTAAATAGTAGTAAATTAAGTAAAGTTAGAATGGGTCGAATAAATGTATAATGACATATTTCGGTCCGTAAATTAAATTTTCGGTATGATAATTGTAATAGGCACGTCGGTAATGAATTTACAGACGTATAGGAAAAATAATCACCTAAAACAGACTTACGAGTCAAAAGATATGCTAATTTGAAGTTAAATTCTGAGTTTTCCGGAACTGGCAGCAAGTGCAGGACTCAGAACTGAGCCTGCTGGAAATGGTGTTCTTCCGCGCCACGCGGGGGAGAACAATGTAACTGTCGCGACACGCGGGGGCTCCCGCGCCACGCGAAAAAAAAAAAAAAGAAATCCTGTCGCGACACGCGACAGGACAAATTCTGAAAATTTATTTTTTTATTCATGTTTTAATGTTGGAACTTGTTTATATGTACTTTATCTATGTCAAAACTAACTTCTTTGGTGGTTTTGACCTTAGGTGACAAAAAGGGATCTTACGGATGGCGGTCAAGCAAGTTTTGAAGAACCAAACACACTTTGAAGCTTCCGCGATATATATATCTTTAATAGACAATGTTTTTGGAATGTAAACAATTAGCTAAACAACTTATGTATGTTTAAACTTAGTCGTTAGTTGGCTAAGGTTTTACTACTTTTGAACTTTATTTATGGAATCTATGTTATAACTAGACATCCTTTATCTAAAAAGGTATGAATTATTATTAAATTCAAGTAAAATGTTACGGGTGTTACAAGGAATCATTACCGCAGGGCATAGAGGGGGAGGTCATAAGCGTCTATACTGTAAAATAGATTTTCGACGGAATAAAAAGACATATGTGGTAGAATCGTAACAATAGATTGCGACCTGAATCGAAATGCATACATTTGTCTCATACACTGTAGGGATTGTGAGAAGAGATAAGTTTTAGATCCCGGGAGGCTATAATTGGATATACCATTGTTTCTGACACATAAGTTCCTATAAAAATGAGAAATCACTTACCTTTGAGTGTGGTTTGAACTATTAATTTAAGATTTGCTTTAGTAATCTTAAAATTAGAAGAAAATAAAAAAAAATGTTGTATTTTTTGATAGTTATCTTTCTCTTGCAATTGTGAATTGTGATGCATGATAAAATCAAGAGGTAAATGAGAAGATAAAATTTATGTATTTGTGTCATCATCTTCTATTAAGTGGATGAATTAGACATAAAAAAAGATTATGTCCCTCGTATGAATTATTATAACCCTTCCTATGAATTAATATTGTTCATTTTCTACTCTAAGTATACATTCTTTATACTTTTATACAAGAGCATAAAAGTTTAAAGAATTGATGCAACCATATAATTTTTTTGGTTAAAAGTTATTAACCTTTATATTAAAGAAAGATTAAATATCTAATGTATTATATAAAAAAATTAGGTTATGTGTTAATTTGAAGAGTAACCCTAAAATTTATATAACTTTGAACACCAATTTTATTTGTTGTCTCAGGGAATTTTAAAAGGTAGTAACAAGGAAATAAATATTTTAAACGTGTATGCTCTCCAAAAAGTTCACGGAAAAAGATTTTATGTGATAATATTGGGATGGTCTTGGGCAAGTTCTCGAGGTGATGGGTTATTTTGGGAGATTTTAATGTGGTCATCCAGATGAAAGGAGGAATTCTAAGTTCAATAATGTGTTCGAATGCTAATGATTTCATTGAGGACAACGGGTTGAGGGAGTATAGCATCAAAGGTCAATAATTCACTTGTCACATAATAAACTCAGTAAAATTGATCGTGTTTTGGTATGTCAAATTTTTTTAAGAGTAAATTACAAGTTTTGTCCTTTATGTATGTCCCAAATTGCAGGCGCTGTCCTTTGTCTTTAAAATTGATGAGTTTTGTCCTTAATGTTTGCAAATCTTGCACGTTATGTCCTTTAGGCCGAACCCAGTTAATTTTTTTGGTTAAATCTAGTCATGTGCAAGGCACATGCGGGTAGCATTGTCATTTCACATCCTAATTTATAAATGATTTTTAGAAATCAAATAAAATACAGCCAATCACCTGCCGCCACCACCTTCCACCCTCACCTGCCGCCGACCACCACCAGCTTCCACCCTCACCGCTCCCAACCACCGCCAGTGCCACCAGCCACCACCGTCCCCACCTACCACCGTCACTGTCAACATCATCATCTGCCACCGCCCCCACAAAAAAACCCTAATTCAACTACTCAACATCATTAAACCCAACCACAATCAAACCCATATGCCCAATCATCAAATCCTCCATCCCCCAAAATTAAAAACCTAAATACCAAATCAAAACACCCCCAAAAATCCTCAAGATCAGCTGCAAATCCCAGGTTAGGTCAAATTATGGGACTTTCTTATAAACCCCCTCGAAGATCAGCTGCAAGAGGAACCAGAACCCATTTTATAATATGCAACATCTGTTCCGGCCAAAACCAAAAATCCCCAAAACAACAAAAAAACCCAAAATATCTATTCCGGCCATCGAGTCTCCAAACAACACCACCTGCAAACGCCAATAACACCACCTCAATCGCCCCTAACCCAGTACCACAACAACCCGCCATCACCTAACACCACAGCTACCTGCTTCCGGTGTGCCACCGTCGCCCGCCATACAAAGTGGCCAACTTGTTGTTAGAGAGAGAGAGAAAGAACAGAGAGAGAGAGAGAGAGAGAGAGAGTGGCCAACCTGTCGCGTCACCACACCGGAAAGAGGAGATCAGATCGGAACAAGATCTGAATCACCACCGTCGACGGTGACGATGGCGGTGGAGGAGATGACGATGGCGGTGAAAGAGGAGATCAGATCGGAACAAGATCTGAATCACCACCTCCACTGTCGGCCCTAAAACAACCACACCACCTCCATCCGCCGGATCCCCACCAACTCCGTCACGCCGGATCACCACCATCACTGTCGCCATTTTAGAAGAGAGAGAGAGTGTTTAGTTTAGAGAGAGAGAGTGTTTAGTTTAGAGAGAGAGAGAATGTGCAGGAGTTAATTGAGAGAGAGAGAGCAGATTTTTATTTCATAAACTTTTAAATTTGACACAATAGTCCCTCTAACATAAATTGTTTTACACAATAGCCCTTGGATAATGAAATGATAAAAATACCATTGGATAATCAAATTTAACCAAAAAAATCTAACTGGGTTTGGCCTAAAGGACATAACGTGCAAGATTTGCAAACATTAAGGACAAAACTCATCAATTTTAAAGACAAAGGACAGCGCCTGTAATTTGGGATAAACATAAAGGACAAAACTTGTAATTTACTCTTTTTTTAACGAGTGGCATGAGGCGTGCCTTAGGGCTTTGCCAAAGCTCCACAATGACCATTGCCCCCTCATCCTTACAACGATTCAAAATTTTGTTGGAGCAAAACCATTCCATTTTTTTAATTCTTGGTTGGATAGGGGGATTTTGAGGGGATGGTGGTGAAAGCGTTAAAAAACTTTGTTGGGTTTAGGGAGGCTGACAAGGTTTTGATGAAAAAGTTCAAATTTATTCGGGATAACATTAAAAAATGAAAAAAAAGAGGTTTTGTCAAAGGAAGGGGAGACAAAAGCGATTTTAGGAGAAGACCTTGAAAATTTGGGCGAGCTGGCAGAGCCAAAAGACCTCTCGAAAGAGGAAATGTAGTAAAAAATTGAATGTATGAAAGGATTAAGAGAGTTGGAAAGCTTTAAAGCGAAAGATATTAAACAAAAGGCTAAGGTAAGATGCCCAATAGAAAGGGATGAAACACGACATTTCTTCATGGGTATGTGAACAGTAGGAGGGCTAGCAACAATATCCCTGGTCTTCTTGTTGATATAGAGTGGATCACGAAGCGAACTCTGGTAAAAAAAGAGGTTATGCGATTTTTCAAAAATGCTTTTGAAGAGAAGGTTAGGTCAAGATCGAAGTTAATCAGTCACAACACAAATCTGGACACCCAATCGCTTACAGTTCCCTTCAGCGGTGATGAAATGAAAAATGCGGCGTTTGATTGTGGGTCAAACAGGGCACCGGGACCGGACGGTTTCGACTTCAGATTCATCAAAAGATTTTGGAACATGTTCGAACAAGACTTTCATTGCTCTCATTCCAAAGACTTCAGGAATATCCTCTCCTCTTTCTACAATATCGAATATATATCCAATGGGTGTAGTTCTTCTTTCATTGCTCTCATTCCAAGGACCAAGGATTTCGTGGAGGTGAAGGATTATAGGCATGGTTGTAAAACAAGGTCTCGAAGGCCGAGTACTCCCCGAGTACTCGCTACAAGGTAGGCTGCCGAGGCACGAGTACCCTTCGTTTAGGCAAATTACTCCCCGAGTACTCTCCGCTTATGTCGAGTACTTCCTGCGTACTCCCGACTCCGACTAGGGAGCGCTTAGCGACTTATGCGACCATATTTATAGGCCTATTAACCTCATTGGGGTAATTAGCAAAGCTATTTCAAAAATCATGGAAAATCGTCTCAAAAAATGTAATTGGCTTGGTTATCTTGGAAAATCAGATGACGTTCTTAAAGGAATGTACATTCTAGATAGCCCTCTCATGCTTAATGAAATTCTCTCGTGGCTTAAAAAGTTAAAAGAAAGGCTTTTCTTTTAAAAATCGATTTTGAAAAGGCTTATGATAATGTTAACTAGATGTTCCTAATCGAAACTATGAAGCAAATGGGTTTTCCTCCGCTTTGGTGTAATTGGGTATATGGGGTTTTGGCTTCGGCCATGTCTTTTGTTTTGGTAAATGGGTCTCCTACTTTTGATTTTAAATTTTTTTAAAGTGATTAGGCAAGGTGATCCACTATGGCCTTTTCTATTTTTTAATAGTTATGGAGGCCTTATCATGTGTGTTTTCGAGAGCGGGGAAGAGGGGGCTTTCAAAGGGATCAAAACACCTAATGATGGTCCGGTCATCTCTCACTTGCTATATGCTGATGATGCCCTCTTAATTGGTGAGTGGTCAAGATATAACACTGTTAACGTGTTTAGAATTCTTAGACTCTTTTATGCATGTTCGGGATTTAAAATTAGTTTATTCAAATCTAATCTTTATGGGAATTGGAATGGGTGATGAGGAGACAACTTCTACGGCAAAAGTGTTAGGTTGCAACAGAGAAGATATCCATTTAACATCCCTGGGGATTAAGGTGGCCGCTAATATGAATAGAAGTAATCATTGGAAGCCAATCATGGAAATTTTTTATAATATGCTATCCTTGTGGAAAGCCAAAACTCTATCAATTAGGGGGAGACTTACTCTGATTAGGGCGGTTTTGGAAAGTCGCCTGATTTATTATTTTTCTTTATACAAAGTTCCAATTGGAATTTTAAATCAGTTAGAAGCGAAAATGAGAAAATTTGCGTAGGCTGGGAATAACGATTTGAACAAAATACACTGGGTGGCTTGAGAGTGGGTAATGCTTCCTAAAAATATAAAGGGGGGTTGGGTATAAATTGCCTTAAAAATGTGAATGAAGCGTTGATTGCTAAGAGGGTTTGGAGGTTCAAGGAGGAAAATCAAAGTTTGTGGAGGAAAGTGGTGAAGGCATGTCACTTCAAAAGAAGTGGATGGAGCTTTTTGCCATATAATGAAGCTATTGCTAGATGCTAGAGTAACACAGTTAAATTGAAGATGAAAATGAAAATTAAAGGGAAATGCCTTCTAAGTTTTATAACATGGAAGGTTGGGATGGGAGGGACATTAGATTCTCGATTGACACTTGGTTGGGAGATTATCCGCTAAAAGATGGATGGCCCCGTCTTTTTAACTTGGAGGTAGATAAGTCTTGTAAAGTGGAAGAAAGGATTCATAGAGATCAGAATATGTTTGGAGGAGTTTGGCAATGGCACAGGGATTCTGAGACGAAGTTAGAATGGATAGAATGGTAGGAGTGCCAGGACTCTATAGCGGAGGTGTGGCTGTCAACGGACAAGGATGTTTGGAAATTGATAGGTGACGACATGGAAAGTTTTTTGTAAAGTCGATAAAAAACCTGATGGAAGAAGATAGGGGAGGTGGTACCGGAGTAGAGTTTAAATGGTTCAAGTGGGTGCCTTTAAAGTGTAACATTATGGTTTGGAGGGCTAATCTCGATAGATTAGCCACCCGTGTGAATTTGAGAAGAAGAAACATTAACATTTCATTGGTTCTATGTATGATGTGTGGAGAGATAGAGGAAACTTCGGAACATTTGTTCACGACTTGCATATTTTCTAACCGTGTTTGGTTGGGTTTGAGCTCTTATGTTCGTTTTTGCGGTTAAAGATCTTATGGAAATGCATGGGTTCTTGCAAATGGGAAAGAAAGCAAAGAAAATTATTGATGGTCTTATTTTAACAACATTATGGAATATTTGGAAAGGGAGAAACAATGTTATTTTCAACAATAAAAAATGTAGCCCGCAAAATGTGTTAGAAAACGTTAAGTCTAGAGGCTTTGTTTGACTTAGAAATAGGTCCGTTTTTTAAAACATTAGATGGGAGGATTGGTGTAAACCGCCTTTGTACATGTTTTAATTTGGGCCTCTTGCCCGTTAGGGTCGGGAGCGTGTATATTGTTTGGCTTATTGCCCGTTTGGGTCAAGGGTTTGTTGTAATGAACTATACTAAAAAAAAAAAAAAAAAAAAAGATAAATGCAACATCACACTACATATCATCATGAGAATGAATCCACAAAGGACGTGACAACGTTTTGATAGCTATCTTTGTGGATGCTCTTACGGGCATTTATTTTTCATTCGCTTTCCGACGAAATGTAATGATCTGAAACCTAAAATACTATTCTAAACATTAAATGGCATCCTCCAAAAATCCAAGAGTTTTTTTCTCAAAAGAGTGTTGGTGGAAAAATTATTTATCAAAATGAGTGATTTGAAAAATAATTACCAAAATAGATGTTTTGCAATGACTTTTTTCCCAAATTGGTGAGGGTGGAAAAAATATTTACCAAAATGGGTGATTTTTAACAAAAATTATTAAAATGAGTGTTATTTCTTAAATCTTTATTATTAACTAATCTATTAGATTTTTTTCTTTTTTTTTTCAATTAACCTAATATGTTTTTAATTTATTTTCTCCAAACAATTACTCTTTATATTGTATTTACTTTTTAACCGACCAAAATGTAATTCTTTTTTCTTAACGCTTTTTCTTTTATTTCCTTTTACATTTATGTAAGCTAAATCATTATAATTTTAGAGATGTAAACGATCACTAAAGTAGCACGTTCATGTTCATTTATTTAACTTTAATCGAACACACAATCGAACACAAACATGGTTTTCTTTTTTGTAAACGAGACATGTGTTCATGTTTACATTAACTGAATGAAATAAATGTTGTTCGTGACTATTAAAAACTAAGTTGATAATAAAAAATGATAATAAGTATCGAGTTGGCCAATAAAATTATGAACCAATCAATCTACGTAATATTTTGCCCACTGATTGTTAATAAAATTTATGTAACTTTAGGAAACACTATATTATGGGTTTTCATTTGAATTGGTAATCAACTACACGGACAATAGTAAATGAAAAATTACTCTAAAAAATTAAAACAGTAGATGAGAGGTATTAGCATTTAAAAATAAAATGAATTCAACGATCTCAGTTTGTTTTAACATGGGTTTCATTATAAAAAAAGAAAAAAAATATAATAATTAATAAGATAGTTAAAAAATCTATATAATGAGTTAGATGGAAGAAAAGAATATAAATGTGATAGGTTGATTAAATAAAAATAGATGAATTATAACAGATTACTTAAAAATAAAGAAAATATAGAAAAATACCCATTTTGGTAATTTTTTTTTTAAATCACCCATTTTGGTAAATAACTTTTCCACCAACACCTTTTTGGGAAAAAACTCCAAAATCCAAATCATTAATATTATTTAATCAAACTAACATAAATATTTTTATGAAACAGTAGATTATAATTTTCATCACTTTGGTTTGTTTAGAAATAACGCTATTAATCCAATCGTTTATTTATTACACTCAAATTACAATAGTTTCAGGGGTTGCAGTGCGACGGTGGAGCACTGTTTCGGTGGAGTTGTCGTGGTTGCTGGTTGCAGTTCATATCTAGCATGAGGATTAGTTGATTCAAGTGATTTTACATGTGGATCTGATTGGTGCGGTGTTGCCTAGCATTGATGAGATGTAGATTATTTGTGTTCAAAATCAATTAAGGTCGAATCTCGTGTTCAAAAATTAAAGGGGAAATGGACTGTATCATCCTACACTATGCAAAATTGGCCAATAGCACACCCAACTTTCAACTTGGCTCCCACCACCCTCTACTCGACAACTTGGTGTCACTGTCACCCCTTCGTTAAAAAATCACTAACTCAGTTAGGTTTTTAATCCTACGTGTCATGGGGATGATGAGGTGGACAGCCTACGTGGACTCACCATTTAACATCTCTGTAAACATAATATAAAAACCTAATTCAACACAAACACATATTCCTTCGTTTTGTCTTTATCAATTCACAACCTGCAAATTTACTTCTTTTTCAACTGAATCCAGATCTGAAATGATGCTCGATTCATGATGTTTCGAAAATGATTCAAAGTTTTGATTCTGTTTAGTGCATCAAAACAATCTATGAACAAACTGATACACATATGGATGTTCTGTTTATGATAATCAACACTTCAAAATCTTTTCTTTTGATTGCTAAACCAAAACAGATTATCAAAACAAACGACACTCGATTTTCTACAACTCTAGTTCAGATCTGATTTTTTTCGTCATCTGTTCTCTCAATCAAACAAGAATCAGTTCAGATCTGAACTCAAACATGATGCTCAAATAATTTGTAATTCAATTCAAATCGATAAGTGTGATGAGTTATGAACAAAATACTCAGATTTCAATCAATTCAAATCTCCGATTGATTTTGCTCTGCAACAACCTCCAGCGACCACTCCCACCTCGAGCCGCTGCAACAACCTGCAAATCGTGTCAAAATCACCTTCAGTTCCTTCAATTCAGAAGTTCATTCGGTCCGATAACGTCGAAATATCAAGTGATGGCAGATCTGTGAGCCGATTGATCATCAAACGATGAAGATGGAGACGTTGAGGTGTCGTAATCGATCATGCTCGGTCTGTTTCTCTCTCTTGATCTCGTCAGTAGCATCGATTTCTCTTTCTATATAGGCATCGGTGGGTTTGACTGCTGTTCTTTGGTCAAAATTGCAGAGATTGAAGAGGAATTGGTTGGGGGATTTGGAGTTTTAAGCAGGTGTGTTTTGGTGTGTTCATGGTGGATTAGGGTTTGAAGGTTTGTGCGTGTTTGGGAAGAAGAAGAAGAGAGGGTTTGTTTAATCCTGCCTTGGATCTTTTAAAATGAGATTTATATATTAATTATAATTAAAATATAGATTTCTTTAAAAATAATTGGCCACCTCAGCATGACACGTCATAAAAAACAAGCCACATCATCAAAATTCAGCCACGTAGGATAAAAAAACTAACTGAGTTAGTGTTTGGTTAACGACGGGGTGACAGGACAACCAAAGTATTAAGTTGGGGGTGGTGGGAGCCAAGTTGAAAGTTGGGCGTGCTATTGGCCAATTTTGCATAGTTAAGGGTGATACAGTCCATTTCCCCAAAACTAAATAATGCAAAACTTGGGGTCGTTACGAATAAAAGATGAATAAAAAAACTTAAACAACCCAGTCGCTACACTCGTTTGTCTTACCCGAACACCTCTAGAGCCGTTTCAACTCTCGACTTAGCAGCTACACCCTTTGTCTAAGCTGAACATTGAACACCATCTAGTTTTTAAAGCCAGCAACTAAACCCATATGTATTCAATTCCATGTCAAATCGGATTTTCAAAATCGATAATACTGTTGTTGTCCATGTGACATAATTACTCACCATCACTTGCAATCCATCATTAACCTGCAATAATTTATCTCATATTGCATCAACTCCAAGCAACTTGCCTAACTCACAAGATTCTCAAGAGAAATAAAAAGAATCTTATGCTCGAGGGGCCTATGAAAATGAAACCAGGAATATATGTGTGAAATGGGAAGTAATGTTAGAAGTTACAGGACTTTTAAAAGGGTTCAACCATTGTGCTAAAAGTATCCAACAAAAAAATCAAAGCAAATTTGGTATTAAGTTCTAAAACTACTCAGTTCATTTATCTTCAAATCTATAATTTAAGGTCCTAAAAATGCTAACTCGCTTGTATAAACACAAAAGCACTTTGACAGTTAACAGTCATTGCCTGCTCTTTGTACACATGCTCCCGACTTGGCATTACTTTTCAAACTATGCCTAAATTTGACCATCTGCTAGGCAAGGGTAATACTTCTTTTTCCTCATTTTCTTGAATTACTTAGGCAAGAGTAATATTTATTTTTCCTCATTTTCTTGAATTACTTTTCAACAAACAGCCTAATTTCAATATATTATCACAAACGAGCCCTAATCTTAAACATATAAACCCTATCAAATAAACATCTATTACAAAATCAGATTCATACAAGTGATGAAAATTCATACCTGTGTTTGGATGAACAGCAACAAGCAAATTCGTACAAGTCGCCCAACCTAAAATCCATCAAATCTCCCTGTATCAATAATAATATATCAAGCGACAGATTAAATAATAATAATCGAATTGAATGAATGTATAAGTTTCCAGAAATCTCACTGTAACCGGATGCAAAGCCTTATCCCGTAATCAAATTTAGTGATGGAAATTCTCGTATACAGCAACAAATCCACGAAATGGTGAGAAAATTAGTGGATCCGGCACGAAATAGAGGTTGATTTAATTTCGGAGATAGTGTAATAGAGGTTGTAGGATGGTGGTGATTTGGGTGATTTGGGCGTCGGAGATGAGAAAAAAGAAGAATCTCTGTGTGATGTGTTGGTTTGGGTCACCCAGACAAACCCATCCTGACCCAAAGTTGAATGTGTCGGTTGATTCTGCCAGGTCTAATATTGGGTCATAGCATAATTGATAGCCAACCCACAAGCTATTTAAATTCCCTAGCCATTGCATTAGACGTTGGATTAACCGGGTCTTACGGTGCGGGTTAAAAGTGGTTCAATTACATCAAGTTGGGTCAAGATATCAACCCAGATTGAAAAGCCCATGTCAAGCAATCATGCATGCAGCCCACGTTCCACCCATTTGCATTTCAAGTTACAAGTTTTTTTTAGTCCATTTTCCACATGCAAATTTTATGTCTATTTTATTTTTATTTATTTAAAAATTTGAAGCAGTTTTCAGTTTATCCACTTCCCTAATTGTAGCAACGTGGGGTTGCATTCTGGTTCCTTTATGTATGTCGACAAAATGAATGAAAAAAGGGAGTGAGTTTATGAAAAAGTTTCTTTGGTTAATTTTCTCATTGCATTATGAGTTGATTAATTATTTCCATGCTAGTTCAAGTTTGGCAACTTGAATGGTGTTCTTGGAGTCTAACTGCGGATTAAGTGGTGTATCTGTATCTTAATCCAATTTTAGTTGCCCTACCGTACATTTATGTGGTGTGCCTGTATCATAAACGAACAGTAGATCTATCCGTTTCTTTCTAATTTAAAATATCTACCTGTTGCGTACTTTCGGTGCCTATCAATAATCATCAGTGGGATCTCATATTATAGCCCTTTTTTACATTTCATAATCATAAAAAAGTCGCATACAGAAACATCATATTAAAAATGTGTATGTGGAGATTTCAAGGTATCGGTAAACATCGTACCAGTACATAAGCGGGGATGGTAAGGTGCCGCAAATCTTCTAGCAATGGTATGCCCTTTGGCGTCCACACTCCCGCCTTTCTGAAGGTTGATTCCCAGTTACGCCTATACCCGTTTCTTGAAGCTATAACCAACTGGACCATCAACAACCCACATATATAAATATTCACTAACAAAAACTAAATGAAACATGATATGCTCACTGGATAATTATAGCATGAAAACATATTGATTTTCCCAATTTGATCGAAACTAAATGAAACATGTTACCCTAAATAATCTTGTATCATAACTATGTAAGGCACAAACTTCAGTCAAAAGGTGAGATATATCATATATTTCAGGAAGGATGAAATGAAAAAAATATACATGAAACAGAAATACCTTGTTAGCATGGTAGCAGGCTTTCAACATGAGTGGAAAATCTCCGCATTTCTTTTGTATTCTTGGGAGAGACCATTCCTCTTTCAACAAATCTTAGCATAAGTTCATCCGCCTCATGTGATAATCCACGAGCAACCAAACTTTTTCTGACATTCTCACATAATTTCAAGTCAGGAACAAGATTCCGACAAAACATTCGATTGGCCACTTTATACGAAGATAACGGGTCCCCCTTCCTTAAATAATTTTCAATAAGCATATGACAGCTATTCGCATCGGTTCTTGAAGCTGTCCTAAGAACTTTACCCAAAAGTTTATACGCCTCGTTAAGGTTCCCAAAACAACAGAGCTTTTCAATAACTTGATTGTAAGCGGTCTTGCATGGTTTCCTTGAAAGCATCTTTTCTAGTAACGACAACAGCTCGTTGACTCTATTATGTTGACAGAATCGGTTTATGACAACCCTGTATGTAACATCAGTCGGGATTAAACTCTTGTGAAGCATTTTGTCAATCATTTCAACGGCTTTTTCTATGTCACCTTTTTTCCCTAAGGTGTCGATTATTGCGGTGTATGTCACCGCATCGGGTTTTATGTTATTTAAGTACATGTCATCAAAAACTGAAAACGCAGAGTCTAAATCTTCCTTTTGGCAAAAACCATGTATGACGGTTGTGAAATTAACCGCATTAACATCACATCCATTGTTAAGACATTCCTCCATTAACTTCTTGGCATCATCCGGTCTTCGTTCTTGACATAAAGATTGGATTAAAAGATTAATTTCAGCCGGTGTTGGTGAAAACCCTTTTCCGATCATTTCACTAATAATCTCACAGGCCTCAGCTAGCTTCCCTTCCCTTCTAAACCCGTGCATCAAAACGCTATACGTTATCGAATTTGGGACCCACCATTCCTCCTCACTCATGTTCAACATCTCTCTAGCTTCTAATGATCTACCATTGATGCATAACCCATTCAACAAAGCGGTATACGAAACAGTGTTTGGCTTGCAACCAAGCTTCCTCATTTGCTGTAGCAACTCTTTACCTTCATCTACTTCCCCGACACTACAAAGACCATTTATAACATCTGTATATGTGACTACATCAGCCATACAACCCTTATCGCACATCTCATCAACAAGTTCTTTAGCCTTATCTATATCTCCTTTTTGACAAAACGAATGAATAACCGCACTATACTCAACCTTATCAACCGAAAAGCCTCTTTCTTCCGCTTCTTTAACAAAACCAATAGCCTCAAATCCATAACCATGTTTCGACAACATATGAATGAGCATATTATACGTAACCTGATCCGGAACCAACTCACTCTCATTCAACATTTTATCCATCAAAACGCGAATTTCTTCAACTCTATTCTCCTTACAATAAAACCCCATCAAAGTATGATAACTAACCTTATCATGACCGCAACCTTTCAACCGCATACTATCCATCAAACCAACTGCGTCGCGTATCCGCCCTGCATCACAATACCCTTTAATCAAACAATTATACGTCACAACATCCGGCAAAACGCCTACCAACTCCATCCTATCCAACATCTTAACCGCCATTTCCAATTTAAAAGCTTTAACCATAACCTCCAGCGCAACATTATACACAAACAAATTAGGCGTAACGTTAGCTCTCTCCATCACGGAGAAAACCTGCAACGCTTTCCACCATTTACCAGCACGACTATACGATATCATCAAATAACCGTAAGCTTTCGAATCAACATTGATTCGTCTACGTGTCATTAACCGAATGACACGTTTAGCACCTTGATACAGGCTAGTCTTACTCAGGATTTCCAGCATTGTGTTGTACACAACCGGATGGTGCTGGTACCGCCACAACCGATCGGTCCAGTAGAACAATTGTAGTGCGGTTCGTGCATCGGATTGGTTTTGTAAGACGGTGCAGAGTTGTGAGGGTTTTAGGGTTCGGATTAATTGGCGTAATTCGTGTTCGAGAGTTGGAGTCCAGTTTGAGGTAAATTGGATTAATCTGCAAACTTCTTTGACTAATGGATGCCTGATTTCGTCTTCTGAGGTCTCAATTTGATTGAAATGAAGTGAATGTTGGTGTTTAGGGTTTTGTGAGGAGTGTGAAGTGAATGCGTGAAGGAGTTGTGTTCGTGATGGTTGTTTGTGAAAGGGGCTTCTGAAGATGAGTAGCATAGTGAATTAAATTTCATAGAAATCAAGTTTGAGAACGATAATAATAATAGGGCTCTGTAGTGATCAGCGACGGTCCGATCACTTGCAATCTCCGGTGGGATTCTGATGTTGTTACTGGTTACTCTATATGAATGAGGGAGCCTTGTGGATTGGGCCGAGTATTATCTACAAGACTAAGCCCAATGGGCCTAACCTCCCAGAATGAAGCAAGGTGGCCCATTTTCGATTTACGCAATTCGGTTTTGACGGTTTGGATTTTAGAACCGGCCATGTAAACTGAACCGCTTGTTTAGTTATTTATTTGGAATGTGCAGTTATTGTATTCGGTGGCGGAGCTTGAACGAAAAATCAGCGGGGATCGAACTCTTAAAAATCCAATATTTTACACTACAAAAAGAAAATAATGGATTTTTTGGTAAAAGAGTAAATTACAAAGTTCGTCCTTTATGTATGTCAGTTATTACAAAGTATGTCCTTTATCTTTAATAAGCTCAGAAAACATACCTAATGTTTGAAAAACCATTCAGGTTATGTCCTTTAGCCATAACACAATTAGTTTTCATGGTTAAAGTTGACTAAGTCAACCCCACATAAGGGTAATTTAGTCATTTTACTCTCTCACTCTACCTGCTCTCTCTCAATCTCTCTCTACATAAGGGTAATAAAGTTGACTAAGTCTACATAAGGGTAATAAAGTTGACTAAGTCTCTCTCTCACCTACCCCCACCACCACCACAACTCACCTGCCACCACCATCACCACCACCACAACTCACCTGCCACCACCACCACCACCACCACCACCGATCTGCCACCACCACCACTGCCACCGATCTGCTCTCTCTCAATCTCTCTCTACAACTACATCCTCATCCTCGACGGCGCCTCCCCCTCTCTGAACGGATTGCTCGAAAACATCCCAACACTTACTCGAACTTGAGTCGTCGTGACACGAAACCCGAACCGGAAACCCTGAAACTTGAACTATTAACCCCGAACTGACCTGAAACGGAGCTGCCATGGCTCCGGCAGCCACATTGTCGTCGAGCACTTCCGTCGCCGCCATCGATATCGGAAAACGAGGGGGCGCCGCTGCCACTGTTGCCGTAAAAGGAGGGGATCGACTCCTTTCTTCTTCTCCGTCTCTCTCTCTCTCTCTCTCTTCGATCTGTCCGATCTGCTCAGTAGGGGGGGTGTGGGTGTGTGTGGGCGACGATATCGGGAGACAGAGGAGGATCGGGTGTGAGTGTGGTCGCCGGAGAAGGAGCGACAGAGGGAGGGTGAGGGTTATGGGGGCTTTTCGGGGAATGCTCAAATAGTTGGGTGGGGTAGGAGTGGTGGCCGGGAGATGGTGGTAGATGGTGGTGTCAGCAGAAGTTAGAGAGAGAGTGGGGCAGGGAGAGAGTTTAGAGAGAGAGGGAGTCTGGTTGGTAAAGTGTGTATATATATAATATACGTAAATATATATAATATATTTTAATTGTTTTATTTATTACTTTTTATGTTTATTAATTTGAGTAAATAAAGTAAATGACCAAAATACCCTTATGTAGGGTCCATTTGGTCATACTTAACTGTAAAAATTAACCTAGTTAGGGCTAAAGGACATAACTTGTAAGGATTTGCAAACATCGAGTATGTTTCTTGAATATATTGAAGATAAAGGACACGGTTTGATATAAGTGACATACATAAAGGACGAGTTTTGTAATTTACTCTTGGTAAAATGAACATCATACGAGCGAAAAATCAGGAGGGGCCAGGGTACCCGGGCCACCAAGAAGTTACGCCCCTGATTGTATTAAATTTCCAAACTTTATTATATAAACTGTAGGAAGTGGGTCACAATTTTATTAATAAAACTAATAGAAAAAAAATAAAGATACTCTCTTTAAACATTTGGGAAATTGTAGTACATGAACCGTGTACAAATTCAAACGAAATTAAATATGAACTACAACATATTTAATAAAACAATCGATTCAAACCAATATCTTCAGAAGATAAAGTCTTCAACTTGATCTTTAATCGCGTCTACTTGTATGGTTCGTTGTGTTTTCAGTCTGTTGTGTAGGCTTCAACGAGATCTTGAACCACGTCTTCTTGTACAATAATTTCCTACAAAAATAACAAAAAAATGTTGACGGTTATGGTTGAGGCACGTGTTCAACACGCTTCCCTTAAAACAGATTTCGCGCCTCTACTAAAGACGGCGCGTCTGTCTCCCAGATTACAACAGCCGAAGCAGTTTGTACTGCCGAAGAAGGCCACGCGCCCGAGGTTACACCAGATAAAAACATAGTGTTAGACCTTTTGGAAATTAAGAATAGAATTGTAGTTGAATCATGTAGAGAAACTTATCTCTATATGTTCCCAACATATGGGTCATCAAGTACTTCTTCTTTAAGGACTCTTCATGCATAACTTTATGTCACCTACTTGTATTCTTACTCTTGTAGTTTTATATATGAAAAACCATCAAGTTAGGCACATAACCTACTTTTTAATACAAAAGATATGGGGTAGAGAAAAGTCTCACTTAATTAGAGATTTATTAGAGACATAAACTCTAATAAAAAACTAATAAATTGACATAAAAACTCTACTTAAGAGTTTATGTTCCATATGAAGAGTCTAGTACTTAATTAGAGATTTATTAGAGACATGAACTCTAATAAAAACTAATAAATTGACATAAAAACTTTACTTAAGAGTTTATGTTTCATATGAATAGTCTAGTAAATAATTATAATTTCAATAAATTATAATCTCACTAAATTAATATCCATTCATAATATCTAAATTTCCAACAATCCACCACATGAATGGAGATTGATCAAAACACACAAAGTTTCCAATGGAACCTCGACAGTTGAGTATTGTCGGATAAGTGGGTGTCCCTTTGAACTTTCCGTTGTGAAGCATACTTAGCCTCCTAGCGGTTTGTAAACACGATGTCCTTGAACAAACCCCCATTTGTGTAGACGACAATACACTTCACACAATACTCTCCTTAGCCGGGTCATCCCCTCATAGTTGTGTCCAATAATGGTCGTGGAACACTTTCCTGGTTCTGCGAGAGCTCTAGGAATTGTGCCCCCAATTCCATTCGAAGTGACCCCACTTCTTACTAACATAGGTGATTCTCCTTAAATCATTAAAAGCAACGTGGTTATCATGATTACGCAAAATCATTTACCACATAATATGCTTAGCCTCACAATTTGTCACTAAATTTCATAGGAATGAACTAGGACGTATTTAAACACCCTTTTATCGTTTAGGGAGTATATATAACTATATATACTAGCTTATGCATATCAGCTATGCCCCCATAGTGACCACCCTTAGGCATATGAATTCGTTGTCCTATTGAACTTAGATCTTGGGATCTCTAGTCAACTAAGGTAGGTTTCCCTCACACACCCTTTTTCCATGGGCTTTAGTCTCATTCCACAACTTGATCTCTAATAAACCCTTAGGTTGTTGGATCCATAACATTATCTTTGTCTTTGACAAGTCACTAAAGATAACTTTGCAGTTGAGATCAATTGTCATGACGTGTTCGTAACTCGAAAGTTAACATTGCCTATTGTCAATTTCTAAGACTATAACCTCAGTGGCCACCTGAACCTGGTTATAATATTTGTCTTAGAATGATACATTTATCATTTAAGGCAAACACATCTCCATTATGCATTACGACATTTGTGTCCTCCACTTAGTCGTCTATTTGCAATGTTAGATTGGATTACAAAATCCTTATTACCAAAAACAAATGCAAGACACCCCCACATTGAAGTGTTATCGGATAACATCTTGATGGGTTAATGAGAACCATTTCTACATACCCTTATAGGGTTGTTTCTTAAATGGATCATCCCCCACATTTCTTGCCATTTGATCAACATTTTCGTAACACCACTTATTGTGACATTTATACACATATGATTGAACAAGATCAACCTCATTGTATCAGTGAATTCAACTCATATTGCATTAGCTTACATAAGCTTCTGAGCTGACCGAAGCAACACATGCCATTGTCATAAGTTTGTCACCAACTTAGAATAATTCTAATTAACATCTAGAATAAGCTTAGACAATGAGTTCTCCTCATTAGCTTTTCGAACAAACTCTTAAAAAGTTACATGTCTTTTCCTTATAATGAATGAAAATTCTCCCTCAACTTTGTCTATACACAAATTCTTTTTGTGTTCATACACATTTGAATGTTTAGAGTTAATTAGTCTTCGTCAAGACCCATAATTAACCAAGTACTAGTCTAGCATGCTTTAGACTACAATACTTTAGCATGTGAACAGAAGATGTATCATTCTGATTCTTCACAGCCCTAAGGATATCATAATATCACTTTGCAACATTCATCCCTTGTCAAGACAAAATAATGATACTTATTCATAATCCTAAAACATCAATATTTAGGAAGGTCTCACAAATTATTGATTATAGCACATTGCTAAATTTTATCATTCATTTAAGAAACATAACTTATTTACCTTTGATCTCCAACACTTTACCATTGACTCATAAAGACTTAAACATAAGTCTTAATCCAAGTCATTTGGCGAACACATTCATCACCAACAAGATGAATGTTCCTTGTCTACAATCACTATTATGTGTGACATAGAGTCAACTAGATTAACACTCAACAACATGGCTTTCATAATTTTACCATAAGTGATTTGCACACAATTATTGTTATTCATTAGGAGATATGTATATTTAGGATGCTCTCCCAAACGAAGGTAAAATCTCCATATAGTTCTAACAATAATCAAGTGGTAGACGCATATACGTGTAGATCACTTGGAACAAATCTCGCAAGATTTATTATTCACACTTGTGAATTTTCCAATAACTTCTAACGAAGTATGTCGACATGGATCTCGTTTGTGTATTTCATCTCAATACACTCAGTACGTTCTTTCATTATTCTCTCATGATGTGGTTACACATTTGATGTCTCGTCTTTGACATTTAGTCAATGCAACAACTCTTAAGTTGTTTATGTCCAAGAATATTCATGTACTATCCGTTTAAAACCATATTTTGTTAAACAATGCATAATTGGCGTTATAATTATTATCACAAAAATAATTTATACGTCAAAACATTAGTGATTTATTTCTTTGTAAAAAATTGCTTGTGTTATCCGAAGATATTGAACACAAAACAATAAAATACATTGGAAATTAAATCGTAAGTGCCGAACACTTTTGAAATTTAAACGGAAGTATAGACGATATGTAGACATCAAATATCAAAGTTCTTTGATCCTCAACACTTTATAATCCGACCGAAAACTTCTCAACGATATCGTCCTATAGCATATCTTGAGGTACTCCCTCAATAAGACTCCATGCACTTGTAAGTACAAGTTTCCCATTTCATCTTGAAACTTTAAACTTGGACAATTATGCTCAAAACAACACCAAGTTGTTATAAAGACTATATTTAAGTAGCAAACTTGAACAATTAAATTTGTTCACAACAACACCAAGTTGTTTTTTCACCAAATAAATGACTAATTAAGTGTCATCAAGAAGCTCTACTCAAGAGTTTCTCTTTTATTCACCACATGCTACTTCTAGTAAGAGTAGCAAACCATTTGAATTATCAATGTTATATGTAAAACTTTGTTTTAAAAATTATTCAAAACAATTTTGCAATATACAATATTAATAATATTAATTAGGATTATGAAAACATAGATCAAAACCCAAAATATCAAATGGTTTTATATTGTTTAGTCTTACTACACATGTACTAAACATTTTCTAACACACATGTTGAACCAAACTATTCGTTTTGTACCACGTTATAGGATTTAAGATTGTATCTCAATCTCAAGAAATCCAAACACAACAAGTTGTACTACATACATATTTCCCAAAAAAAATATTTATAAGACCATAATCTCTAAAAATATTTATTTTTTTATTATAAATCTTTTCGTGAACCCAAAATCCTTATAAATAAGGTTTTAAGATTGTAGCAACAATCTCACGAAATCTGTTTTAAGCTTGTAGGAAGTGGGTCACAATTTTATTAATAAAACTAATAAAAAAATAAAGATACTCTCTTTAAACATTTAGGAAATTGTAGTACATGAACCGTGTACAAATTCAAACGAAATTAAATATGAACTACAACATATTTAATAAAACAATCGATTCAAACCAATATCTTCAAAAGATAAAGTCTTCAACTTGATCTTTAATCGCGTCTACTTGTATGGTTCGTTGTGTTTTCAGTCTGTTGTGTAGGCTTCAACGAGGTCTTGAACCACGTCTTCTTGTACAATAATTTCCTACAAAAAGAACAAACAAATGTTGACGGTTGTGGCTGAGGCACGTGTTCAACATGTTTCTCGTAAAACAGATTTCGCGCCTCTACTAAAGACAACGCGTCTGTCCCCCAGGGTACAACAACCGAAGCAGTTTGTACTGCCGGAGAAGGCCACGTGCCCGAGGTTACACCGGATAAAAACATAGTGTTAGACCTTTTGGAAATTAAGAATAGAATTGTAGTTGAATCATGTAGAGAAACTTATCTCTATATGTTCCCACCATATGGGTCATCAAGTACTTCTTCTTCAAGGACTCCTCATGCATAACTTTATGTCACCTACTTGTATTCTTACTCTTGTAGTTTTATATATGAAAAACTATCAAGTTAGGCACATAGCATACTTTTAATACAAAAGACATGGGTAGAGAAAAGTCTCACTTAATTAGAGATTTATTAGAGACAAACTCTAATAAAAAACTAATAAATTGGCATAAAAACTCTACTTAAGAGTTTATGTTCCATATAAAGAGTCTAGTACTTAATTAGAGATTTATTAGAGACATGAACTCTAATAAAAACTAATAAATTGACATAAAAACTCTACTTAAGAGTTTATGTTTCATATGAATAGTCTAGTAAATAATTATAATTTCAATAAATTATAATCTCACTAAATTAATATCCATTCATAATATCTAAATTCCCAACATAAACTAACGATTTTGGAAAATGGTTAACAAAATTGGTTCAGCCTTTCAAAACATTAAAACCGGACGGAATAATTGACCCACCCACATCCCACCTTGAGCTGTTTAGTTTGTCGGTTTTCGAAAAGTAGTTAGTATTTTCACCCATAAACTTTTGTCAAAGCCGACCTAATTAAACGATAAACACCCCTAAAAGAATTGAGCTAACCTACCCTCAACCTAAATTCACATAGTAGAAGTGTTTTATTGTGTTTGTAATTGTTTTAATATGAATTAACTTACTTTTTAGTCATGTTATTAGATCCTTTATGAGAAGGGAGTTGAAATGTAGATCAAGTTTTTTTATGCATATATTATAAAAGTGTAACACCTCGAAATTCTAAAAGTCATAATATAATATTTTATTGTTAATGCTTTATAGAAGAAAATGGTAAATGTAAGTTTTATCATATGAAAGTAAATAAGGTGCTAGCAATTGAAGTATTGGCAATTAAATCATTGAAAGTAACCAAGTTAGTATATGGGTCATTAAATAACAAGATAATGAGTTTAATCTCATTTGTAAGCAAATAGAAACTTGAGGGACTATTATTAGGCATTTTGAAAGATGAAAAATAAAATTTATTAAAACATAAAACTCACACACTAATTTGTGTGAGTGTGTTGACCAAACAAGAGAAGAACACGGGGGAAACCCTTGTTCATCATAAATCAGCCCAATTGAAAAGAGAATTGAAGATTTTTATGATGCATGTATCAAGATTTTCGATCTCCTAAGTGTTCTTCACATCAAGTAAGTTAAATTTTATGATTTTGTGATGTTGGGTGAAATGGGTTTCGATTAATTCGTGAATCTAAGTGAAGTTAGGATGAATATCTGATAAGAATTACCTTTTGAAACTTGAATTACGCTTAGATTTCTGATTACTATGATATATTTATGAAAACCCACTTGTAGTGGCTCTTATATAAGATGTTGATGATGGACTATGGTGTTAATTTGGTGATGCTTGATATATGACAATGAATGTTATAGGTTATTGATTTTTGAATCTGAATTGAAGTGAAGTGAAAGTTATGTGAAAAATTGATGAATATGATGATCTTGACAAGAATTTGATATGGTTGTGCACAAGTTACTTGTACACTATGCTTGGAAAGTAGTACGCACACCAAGTGTTTGATGAAATGCCTAGTATAGGTTAGTATGTGCTATCACTTATATGGAATGTTAATTAAGTAGTAATGAAGATGATCATGTATTATAAATATGAAAAGTAGGGGTGTTCAAAACTATCCATATCCGAAAATCCGATCCGAAATATCCTATATCCGAATCTGAAATATTCGAAAAATCGGATATCCGAAAAATCGGATATCCGAAATTTCGGATATCCGAATTTTTCGGATTCGGATAGTGATTTTCAAAATTTTTGGATATTATATCCGAAATATCCGAAAATTTAATTTTCATTTTTTTATATCCGAAAATATCCGAAGTATCCGAAAATATCCAAAAAATATTCGAAAATATACGAAAAATATCCGAAAACTTATATTCAGATATCCGAAACTATCCGTTTCCGAATATGAAAAAATAATAAAAAATAAAAATTAAATAAAAAGTTGGATTCTCGAATATCCGATTCACTATCCGAAAATTTCGGATATACGAATTTCGGATATTCGAAATTTCGGATACGGATTCGGATATCCAAATTTTCGAATATCCGGTTTTGAACACCCCTAATGAAAAGTGCTTAGTTGTGATGCTGTGTGCAAAATGAACATGATGTAAATACATAATTATGCATGCTAGAAGTTCATGTATGATTTTTGTGATGATGGAATGATAGATTGCTAGATCGATTAGCATCATAGTATTATGATACATGATGGACTCGTTAAGCGATTGACACGTGAATAAGAGTGTGATTAAAGATGCGTATGATTATGCATACTAACTATTGAATGGATGTAATGGGAGGAGATAACAGGAACGTGTCAAGGAGAGCTCAAGCACGGAAAGGCTAACGGGTCAAAAGTAAACATGGGAGCTATGCCCGAACTCGGACGCATGAGGTAAGTAATTTCCCGGACTCCCTCTTTAGTAGTAAAGAGATTATTTGCATGATAATTGTTAGTAGTTGTGTCGAAACGTGAATTTGGTGATGATATCAAGTATTAGTATTAAGTAAGTGACTTTCGGAATCACTTCTTAGTTTGTTTAAGTAAGGTAGCGTTCTAGTTAATTAAGCATGATGTTTAAAGTAAAAAATGGATTTGGTTGTATGAAATCGATGACTTTCGCTAAGTAGATCGAACGGGTCAAAATGAGGTCTTGTTGTTATAATGGAATGAAGCGTAAGAAATGGCTACGGTATTATAACCGGGTAATGGGTAGAATTTCACATAAGTACGCTAACCGGGAAACGGGGACACGGATTAATAGTCAAAAGAATCGGTTGTGCGTTATGACTAATAGGTAAACAATTTCGTGAATGGAACTTGGACTAACAAAGTTTGATTTCGTATAATTGAATAAAATGAATGAGTTTAACGCATACCGGGTAAACGCCTACCAATTCCATCCTATCCAACATCTTAACCGCCATTTCCAATTTAAAAGCTTTAACCATAACCTCCAGCGCAACATTATACACAAACAAATTAGGTGTAACGTTAGCTCTCTCCATCACGGAGAAAACCTGCAACGGTTTCCACCATTTACCAGCACGACTATATGATATCATCAAATAACCGTAAGCTTTTGAATTAACGTTGATTTTTCTACGTGTCATTAACCGAATGACACGTTTAGCACCTTGATACAGGCTAGTCTTACTCATGATTTCCAGCATTGTGTTGTACACAACCGGATGGTGCTGGTACCGCCACAACCGATCGGTCCAGTAGAACAATTGTAGTGCGGTTTGTGCATCGGATTGGTTTTGTAGGACGGTGTAAAGTTGTGAGGGTTTTAGGGTTCGGGTTAATTGGCGTAATTCGTGTTCGAGAGTTGGAGTCCAGTTTGACCTAAATTGGATTAATCTGCAGACTTCTTTGACTAATGGATACCTAATTTTGTCTTCATTGTTTTCAGAACTTTTTAAAGCATTGAATTGCTGAGTGTGAGTAATGGAATTTGTCGGAGAATTGAAATGAGGTTCGTGTTGGTGGTTAGGGTTTTGTGAGGAGAGTGAAGTGAATGCGAGAACGAGTGTTGTTGTAAATGATTGTTTGTGAAAGAGGGTCTTGAAGATGAAATAATAGGGTTGTCGTGAGAGCATTTGAGTTGCTTACAGTGAAGACAATCACTTGCAGAGTTGATCTGGCTGGGGGAGCCTTGTGGTTGTAGATTGGGCCGATTGAGACTAACAAGCAATGTTTTCAGAACCGGACCGGACGTCGAACCAGACGTCTTACTGGTTCACTGGTCGGACCGGTCGAACCGGTCCGACCGAATATAAGAACCGGATAACATAAAAAATGATTTAATAATTTATAGATAAAAAAATATACAATTTAATTTAGACATAGAATCTAATTTACATATAGAAGAAAAAAAAAAGCGTAAAAGTATTTAAACATATTATGCTTTCTTAATTAAATTTAAATAAATATGTGTTAAAAGAAAAGTATAAATGAATGGTGTTGGAAACTGATAAAGAAAAACAATAATGTTTAGGTTCTTGGAAACTTTGTCAGAGATAGTATAGAGTACTCCATATCTTTAAATATCATTTTTTTAAATGATTTCAATATAAACTCATTATTGTACTCTCTCTTTCAATTTTTCTTGTTTTCTTTGTTCAACTTTCATTCCAGCGACAACCCTTTCCATAAATCAAACCAGAAAACAATATAAACTGTCTTCTTCTCCTACCTTTCTAACTTACACCAGAAAGCAAATCCGTCGGAGCTAACACGTCACCGTCGGACCACCGCATGTTGGCCGGAAAAAGTCAAACACATTCTACGCCACCGCCGGACAGCCCCTGTTCACTCTCCTCTCAACATCTCTTCTACTCGATCGCCGGCCCGACCTCCAGGTCAATGTTGATACGGGTTAAATGCAAGAACCGGCCTGAAGGGGTAAGGTCCCAAAAACCTTGTAAAAAGTACTCGGGACCATACCACAACCTCGTCTTTCAGCCCTTTTTACCTTGCGCGGCCACGCACTGGTCATACAAAAGGAAGGCTTAAGAGACAGACAGCAGACAACGCTTACGCGCCAAAAGGAAATCATAAATCCTTGCGCTTTCCTCCATAAACAAAGGATGAAAATCCTAAGCCAAGCATTTCCGCTTAACAGTATCCGGACTTGGATATTATTTACTTAACTGATACCACACGATAAAGAGTCACACCAGATTACAGCAGTAATCTTCTAGAAGAATTCAATCATGCACCACTAGGACGGTTATAACCGTCTGGACACGTGTCATCACCTCAGGCATCCCTAAAATCACAATGATGGCATGTAATTAGAGTGAAACCTCCACTTGATCACTTTCCACGTGGCAAACCCCCAGCCATAGATCTAAGCAGTGATCCGTGTGCACTCACCTCGGATCAAGAAACTTAACGGAAGGAAATGTAACCGCTTACGGGGTTAGCGTATTCCGTCAACATTTCATCAACAAGTTTTCCCTCCCAAACTCTCGGTTATAAATATGAGGATAATTCAGGTATGAACTTCAAGTTACACACACTTCGTTAATACATCTTCTTCTTCATAAACACATACTTATTCTCACGCCGGAGTCGGGTCAAGGAGAGAACCCCTCTTCTCCCCTTGACGAGGCTAACGGTGCTTTGTTTTGCAGAGTTTACCGGAGAAGAAGGTCGGTAGCATCGAGTCGAACGAGAGAGAACAACCCCCTTTTATGCAGATCCAAACCCCCTAGATAATTCGATCCTGGTCAATTATCTAGTGTTTCTTCATTGGCGCCCACCGATTTCTCTGTCTCATCCAATTTTCTCTCGTTTTTTTTATCTACCCTGTTGATTTCATTTGCATATGGAAGAAACATCGTCTCATCAGCAAACCGGCCCTCGGCCGAATGTCGGGAATAACTTTTAGGTTGAAGGAATTCCAGAGGACGCCTCGGATGACAACGAGGTGCAATCCAATGGTGTGAATGAACCTATCACTCCGGGGATTCAGCCAGAAATCCTTGTTCAATCAATTCTACCTCCAGGAGAAACTCCAATCTCCTGGTACGTCAGGTCTCCAGGGGCACTAAACGCAGTATACACACAGCTGTGTGCACAGACTGCTCCTCAGACTCAGTCAAGAAGACCAGGATCCCGGGCTCATGCTTCTCAACGTGAGAACCTGTCCCATAATGGAGACACGGAGGTATACTCCAGATCTCCATCGAGATATACTCAATCTGAGAGTCATCGACGGGAGCATCGGGACGAGTCACACTCCAACCGAAGGGCATCCGTTCACACTAGGTTAGGTTCTCACCGAAACACCTACAACAGTGAAGATGATCCAACCTATCTCCTAGGCGACAATGTCAGTGTGTTTAGTCAGTTGAACTACAACAAATGTAAACCCCGTGCGGTTTACAATCCCGAGGCTGAACACAACTATGATTTGATTTACCTCCCTGCGGAAGCAACGGAAAACTCAAAGTTCATCATGGAAATAGCTTTGGCTCCGCTTGAGAAAGCTAAATTACCATCCAACGTGGGTAAATTTAATGGGCTAACAGACCCCGATGACCACTTGAGAGTTTTTACAAGCGCACGGCTAGTAGGTGGCTGGACTCTACCATTATGGTGTCATCTCTTCGTGCAGACCCTTACTGGCGCCGCAAGAATCTGGTTCGATAATTTACCCATCGGGAACATCACATCATGGAAGGATCTGCGCAAGAAATTTTTGACTCATTTCAGTCAACAACGACGATCCATCCGAGACACATCAGATGTCATGAACATTTGGCGTCATGACGACGAAAGCTTGGAGGACTTTATCACCCGATATAACAAAGAAGTACTGGAGATCGGGGGAGTCCACGAGCAACTGATTCGCGCACAGTTCAAATACGCGGTCAGATGCGATGATATGATCAAAGTCCTGTCCGGAACAGAAGGTCTCCCGACAAGCTAGGAGAAAGTGATGGCAGCAGCTAAGGTTTACGCACAAACAGAAAAGAACCTCACCACTAATAGGCCGCCACCACCACATAACTGACCCTCCGACTTAGGATCCAGTGGCGGGAGGAAATTCAAGAAGGGATGGTGCAATTCTAGCTCGGGAAACCATTCATCTGAAGATGCTCGGGCAACGATCAATAAACTTTCTGCGCAGAGGGAAATCAAACAGGAGAACAGGGAGAGGCAATGGACTCCCTTAACTAAAACTCTTGTGGAAGTCTTGAGCACTGAAGATTATCAGTTCAAGCCACCGATCCCCATGAAAAACAAGCACGGACAAGACCCAGCCCAATATTGCGAATATCACAAGGACAATGGACATACCACCAACAACTGCATTTCCTTGCGCACCGAGATCGAGAAAGCCCTTAAAAGCGGCGAGCTCACACATCTGCTGCAAAATGTGCGCAAGGAAATAAAGCAGATAACTCGAGGCGACGAAGGCCCGAGCAAAAGGGCAAAGAACTAAGAAGAAACTCTATGGTCTCCACGCAGGAAAACACGATTTATTATGACAGAGCGGAGAGAATAGAGTAAGTTAAGTCTCGTATATTTATTAGCAAACTTTGTAATGGACTCTGCGCCCTATCCGGAAATAAACATCAAAGTTTCTATTATTCTTGTGTTTTTCTTACATAGTGCATGCAATTTCTTTTAGTAAGCGCAAAAACATTATGGTAAATATAAAATAAAGCCTCATGAACGGTCAGTGATTACATCACAAACGACCATACGGTCACACATGAGCTTTATACCAACTTCATTCGCCTTACTCAATCAAAGTAATTGTACTCTTGCAATAAATTGTAAACTAAAAAACACGACATACTATTCTCAGCGTACAAATACGCCTTAAAAACTATCAAACACGGCAGTGTTTTAGTTACTTGTGCAACAGCGCACCAACAACGAAAGGGATACACACCCCAAATATTACAAAAAATTGTTCGATACAGTTTCAAAAGAACCTACACTAAATCTTCACCGTCATCCAGAAAGATTTCCTTTAGTTGTGCCACGTGATCATCAGATTGCAGCGCAACATTTATAAGATCCATAACGGGAAGCTGCAAGTCGTTAAATTATGCCTTCAAAGCAGTAAGCGCAGCACCAGTGTTGACGCCATAAGTCGCAGATCCGCTGGTATCCCAATCAACCTTCAAAGCGCTATTCACATGCTGAGAACACTCAGCGTATCCTTGGGCATACCCGTCCTTTCCCGCAGCAACAACTAAACGCGCAATGGTTTTATCCAACTCCTCAGAATTCAACATTGATTCAGCAACCTACGACAGCAAGAAAGGGTAAATAACAAGAAGGCACAAAAACATTCCCGCAACAAAAATAAGAAGCAACTTACACAGGCGATTCCACAATCTTTCAGCCATGCCATATCATTCTTTAAAGGTTCAAGCTCGCTTTCCACTGTGGCCCGCGCCGTTTCAGAATTTTCCAATTTTTCTTCAGTTTCAGTCAAACGACGAGAGGCCTCAGCTTTTTCGGAATGCGCAAGTTCCAGATCATTTTTAAGTTGTTCCTGGTCAGAAAGCAAAGCAGTAAGTTCTTCTAACTCTTTATCTCTAAGAGCAAGAGTAGCGCAAGCTCGTACCTCTCGTTGCTCACTGCGCTCCCTATGAGAACGCGCTTCTTCTAGCGCAACTTCTGCATCAGCCTTCCCCTTTTTCAACTTTTCTATCTCCGCATCCTGTTTCTTCAGTCTTTCAATCTCAGCCTTGAGATTATTGATGGCATTGCGGAGATTCACCTTCTCAGCATTATCTTTTTCGCAAATTCTTTTCCAGTTTTTGCGCTCTTCAGAAAGGAGGGCAGCTTCGGCTTCCGCCTTCCTCTTCCAACCTGCAACAGACCACTCTTTAGTTTTATGATCAGCCTCAAACTTGGCTTGATCCGCTTCCAATTTAGCTTTTAACTGAGATAAACGCTTTTCATCATTAGCAAACTTCTTCTGTGATACCCTGAAAGCCTCCCAATCCTTATGAATACTATGCCACTCACGCACTATGCGATGAGTGGTAGAAGCATGAGAAGCAGTCTCCTCAAGATAAGCCTGATAAGTTTGTTCATGAAGCCGGTTTTCTTGAAACTTGATCTCCCCAGGCGGAATATGCCCTGCAACCAATCTCGGCACACGCGCCAATCTGAGAAAGTATCACCTTTCTTCACATTCCAAACAGGGGCATGAGGCTCAGAAGCATCTGTCACCGAATAAGTTCTATAGTAGTAATCCCCCAGAGTTTCCTCTGGGCAGATTGGAGAATTTTTGCCCGCATCAGAAAACGAGCTTTGCTCCTCAACAGTAACCTTCTCAACGCGCTCAGGCATAGCATCAGAAGGTTTAGGAGAAAAAGTTGAAGCAGGAATTTCCTCAGCAGTTTTCTTTTCCTCATAAGCAATAGTTTCAGGAGTTCGTGGATTACCAGCGCCATCCACGCCCCCTGGACTAATAACCTTTTCGACTTCCGCAGTAACATCAACAGGCTTGTCAGCCTCAACAGTCTTCTCCTCACCACCCTCAGGAACCTCAGAAGTTTTTAACTGGTCAGCAGTGGCAGCACGCGGAGGAGAGGGTGGGAGTTCTTCATTAACCACAGGCGGCGGCTCTGTGGAAACAGGAGAAACAGGAACTTCTGAAAAAAAACAAAGTCTGTAAAAATCTAATGTGCATAAGGAAAAGAAGCAAAGGTAACACTTACTAGGAACAGACTCAGAAATAAAAGCATCCAGATTGCCCTTCCTGGTAATTTTCGTCCTCTGGACTTTCTTTGAGGGCTGACCTTCAGCTTCAGCATCAGTTTGTTTCCTCTTGCCTGTTTTCCTTAGCACCAAGTGCTCAGGACTGGATTCCAAGTCAATAGGATCCTCTGGGTTAGATGGGGGGATATCGGCAGTATCCATCGGCTCAGGTTTTGGCCTCCTAACAGTAACTGCAGGCGCAAGACCCTCCAAAGAGTCAGAAACCACCACATAATCACACCAGGAGTCAGAGGAACGGCGCGTACCTTTCTTCTCTCCTCCAACATTTTTAACTTTGGAGGGTTGAATTTTTTCAGCATCACTCTTTTTAGGCGCAACATTACCGGTCGTCGTGCGCTTCTTCTTCTCAGGGCCTATGCCCAAGTTTGACAACTCACCTACGGAAGCGCAAAAAACAATTTACTCAGAAGCGCAACAGAAAAAAGCGAACAGTAAAACAATACGCAAAGCGCCAGCAGCAGGCTGAACAGACAGATCCGCATCCTGCGGAAGAACAAAAATTTTTACAATTGTATGGTACCAAAGTTCTTCGTCAGGCCTCTTCTTAATGGTACCCATCTTTCCACCTTCTCTCTTGAACGCAACAACATACAGCGAAACAACTACAAGGGAAGAAGGGCGGGTTCAAAAAAAAAAAAAAGAGAAGAAGAAGGAAAAATCCCAATCTCACCATGACCACCCTCCATATACACCGGCTTGTCATCTCGGTCCATTTTCCAATTCAAGCTCATACTGGCACCAACAAGGGCTTTCTCCGGTAAGGCGATGTTGGGAACATCCTTCAGATCTTGATACGAGTTCTCGTCAACAGGGGTCTGCATTGTTTCAATAGGAACATCTTCCTTTCCCCTTAGAACCATCCTCACCGGAATCACTCCAGCCTTGATAAAGAAAAAAATTTGCTTCTAATCATGGAAAGATTTCGGAGGATGCTGCAAAATCTTCTTCGCAGACGCTCTCTAAACAAACGAGTAAAACCCTTGGGTGCAGTGCATTTGGTGGAAAACCCTAAATCGAAGGACTGTCGGCTCAATATGCATAGTCTGACACACAAACTCGAAATGTCGAACCCTAACCATACCAATAGGGTGCAGTTGGGAAATATGCAACTTGTAATACTCAAGGATTTCAAGGAAAAATTTTGTTACAGGCAAGCGAAAGTTTCCTTCACAGAAAAAAATCCCAAAAAAGAGTGATATACCCAGCCGGAGCATCTGCTGCTGTCTGGCCCTCCTCAGGATACAGGGCACCCCAGTTCTTCGGGAATCTAAGATTCCGAACCAAACCAACAAAAGTTGCTCTGGGCCACTTTAACGGTGGAAGTTCAGCAGACATTTCTTCAGATAGGTCTTCATGGTGTTCTCCGGTTGACATAAGAAGAAGAAATGGCAAACCTTTTTCTTAACGGATAATGAAGAAAGGAAGAGGAAAAGCTTTCAACAAAGTAATGATTAACAGAAAGGGGCAACTAAAGCAAACTTATATACTCACAGCAACAAATAGCATCGGTAACTGCCATAGCACCTTTTCCGGATATCACAGTTATCCAAGCAACAGAGCGAGTGAGAATCAACACAAACGCGAGTCCACGCGCGCGTGCGAAACACGGACAGTAAGGGACAACTGACAGTGACAGCCTGTCACTCTGTCTTTACTGTATCAACCCCATCTAAAGTCAAAGATTTTCAAAGATCTTTATAAATAAGCAAAGTAAATCTTCTCGAAGAAGAATCCCTACTTTCGCGCCAAAAAACATTTCCCTCTCATAAGTCCAGTGCTCCACTTACTTGCATAAGAGCAACACTAGACTGGGGGGACTTGAAGGGGTAAGGTCCCAAAAACCTTGTAATAAGTACTCGGGACCATACCACAACCTCGTCTTTCAGCCCTTTTTACCTTGCGCGGCCGCGCACTGGTCATACAAAAGGAAGGCTTAAGAGACAGACAGCAGACAACGCCTGCGCGCCAAAAGGAAATCATAAATCCTTGCGCTTTCCTCCATAAACAAAGGATGAAAATCCTAAGCCAAGCACTTCCGCTTAACAGTATCCGGACTTGGATATTATTTACTTAACTGATACCACACGATAAAGAGTCACACCAGATTACAGCAGTAATCTTCTAGAAGAATTCAATCGTGCACCACTAGGATGGTTATAACCGTCTGGACACGTGTCATCACCTCAGGCATCCCTGAAATCACAATGATGGCATGTAATTGGAGAGAAACCTCCACTTGATCACTTTCCACGTGGCAAACCCCCAGCCAAAGATCTAAGCAGCGATCCGTGTGCACTCACGTCGGATCAAGAAACTTAACGGAAGGAAATGTAACCGCTTACGGGGTTAGCATCTTCCGTCAACATTTCACCAACAAGTTTTCCCGCCCAAACTATCGGTTATAAATATGAGGATAATTCAGGTATGAACTTCAAGTTACACACACTTCATCAATAGATCTTCTTCTTCATAAACACATACTTATTCTCACGCCAGAGTCGGGTCAAGGAGAGAACCCCTCTTCTCCCCTTGACGAGGCTAACGGTGCTTTGTTTTGCAGAGTTTACCGGTGAAGAAGGTCGGTAGCATCGAGTCGAACGAGAGAGAACAACCCCCTTTTATGCAGATCCAAACCCCCTAGATAATTCGATCCCAGTCAATTATCTAGTGTTTCTTCACGGCCCGGTGATGCTTCCGGCTCCCGGCCGGACCGGTCCGACCGGCCGCCCCGGTCCGGGTTTAAAAACATTGCTAACAAGACGTCAAGATGATGTTAATTTTGATACAATGTGTTCGTGGCTAGAGGTGCAAAAAAAACTGTACCCGACCCGGTAAAAAAACATGGAACCAGTTTTTTTAATACCCGGGTATTCTATACATGAAACCGGAAACGACCCTACCCGTAGGGTATGCATTTTGATCTCAATTCCTGGAACCGGAACTAGAACCGATTAATACCCGAAACCGGACAAGAACCGGAACCGAAACCGGACAAGAACCAGAACCGATTATACCTAACCCGGCTATACCCGATACGTGATTCTAATATCTTCCTTTTAAATTTATGTTAGTGCATTTATTTTAATTTTCTTACATTATACAATGCATATATAATAATAATAATTAACAAAAAATACGAGAAAATAGGGTAATAAATATGCAATAGAGTATTAAAAAATATGAAAATACAGAACTAAAAGCCTCGGAAATAGGGTATAAAAACCCCAAAAATATGGTATTTTAATACCTAGTTTCTTAAGAATCGAAACTGAACCCTACTCGGAACTGGGCACATAGAGTATGGTTTTTTTGTCCAATAATCGGAACCGAATATAGAATTTTGATTTTTGATGCCATTGCTTAATGAATAATGATTTCTTTCATGTTGATTGTGTGCTTTGAATGTTTGAAAGATTGAAAGTCAAAACTTTGATGTTTAGATTTAAAATTAGTTGTTTAAACTTTAAGTATGGTTTTGTTGTGTAATGTGTAGTGATTTTGATTAAAACTTTGATGTTTAGACTTTTGGAAGACGAAACTTACATGTTTTAAACTTTGATTTTTTTTTTGTCTAGAAATTATGTCTCCCCCCAAGGCCCCAAATACAAATACCTATACGTGATAGAGAATGACTAGTGTATTTGATATAGGGAGACACGTGATAGAGAATGGCTAGTGTATAATAGAATTCTATCAAATAGGGAGACACATGATAGAGAACGGCTAGTATAATTGAAAGAGCTTGACAAAGTCTTTTGTTTTTGTTGTTAACTTTTTAGACAATGGTATAAGAAACGTGGGTTGGATAATGAAGGTTATTCGGATTGGAAGTATGATTCTCAAGGTCTTAAAGAGCATGAAGTTAGCTTTGAATATCTCAAAGATATGCATCAATGAAATGTGTCAAAGGGTTGAATGCAACGAAACAATTGACAAAGTAGCATATGAGCAATTCAAAAAAGAAAGATATCATCGGAAGAAGTCATTTTTAGGATTATTGCTCTTGTGAAATTTCTTGCTAAACATGGACTAGCATTTTGTGGATCAAATGAGAAGTTGTATTAAAAGAGCAGTGAAAACTTTTTGGGTTTGATTGAGATGTTGGAAGAGTTTGACCAGTAAAAGACTTTCTGAAGCTACATTTAAGGAATTAGGGGTTGTTTGGCAACATCTGAATGGTAAAGTACTGAACCAGTAAGAGGTCTGAACCATTAAGTGCTGAACCAGTAAGAGGTCTGAACCATTAAGAGTCTGTATAATGTTTAACCGTTCAGAGATAAATGTCTGACCAATTCAGATTAGAGGTCTTAACCATTCAGACTCTGTATAAATCTTAACCATTCAGAGGCAAATGTCTGAACCATTCAGACATCTCTCATGAAACAAACAGTCTGAATCATTAAGTGTTGAACCAATAATAAGTCTGAATCATTAAGAGCCTCATTAAGAGGTAAACAAACAGTCCCTTAGAGTCTCTTGGTCTTAATATCGGTTGAAGAAACACTAGATAATTAAGCGGGATCGAATTATCTAGGGGGTTTGGATCTGCATAAAAAGGGGTTGTTTTCTCTCGTTCGACTCGATGCTACCGACCTTCTTCTCCAGTAAACTCTGCAAAACAAAGCACCGTTAGCCTCGTCAAGGGGAGAAGAGGGGTTCTCTCCTTGACCCGACTCCGGCGTGAGAATAAGTATGTGTTTATGTTTATGAAGAAGAAGATGTATTGACGAAGTGTGTGTAACTTGAAGTTCATACCTGAATTATCCTCATATTTATAACCGAGAGTTTGGGCGGGAAAACTTGTTGGTGAAATGTTGACGGAAGATGCTAACCCTGTAAGCGGTTACATTTCCTTCCGTTAAGTTTCTTGATCCGACGTGAGTGCACACAGATCGCTGCTTAGATCTATGGCTGGGGGTTTGCCACGTGGAAAGTGATCAAGTGGAGGTTTCTCTCCAATTACATGCCATCATTGTGATTTCAGGGATGCCTGAAGTGATGACACGTGTCCATACGGTTATAACCGTCCTAGTGGTGCACGACTGAATTCTTCTAGAAGATTACTGCTGTAATCTGGTGTGACTCTTTATCGTGTGGTATCAGTTAAATAATATCCAAGTCTGGATACTGTTAAGCGGAAGTGCTTGGCTTAGGATTTTCATCCTTTGTTTATGGAGGAAAGCGCAAGGATTTATGATTTCCTTTTGGCGCGCAAGCGTTGTCTGCTGTCTGTTTCTTAAGCCTTTATTTTGTATGACCAGTGCGCGGCCGCGCAAGGTAAAAAGGGCTGAAAGATGAGGTTGTGGTATGGTCCCAAGTACTTATTACAAGGTTTTTGGGACCTTACCCCTTCAAGTCCCCCCAGTCTAGTGTTGCTCTTATGCAAGTAAGTGGAGCACTGGACTTATGAGAGGGAAATGCTTTTTGGGTAGGAAATCTTCTATGAGAAGATTTTACTTTGCTTATTAAAACTTTTAAGGAAATTTTGATTTTTCCCTTTGATTTGATCTTTTTGTAATCATACCCTGACGTTTGGTGACGTCAACTTGTAAAAAATAAATATTTGTGATACTTTTTCCTTGTTACCTTGGGATTCGAATTGACGCTTGTCAGGCCTCATTTATGGGGATATGACCTTAGGTCCTGTAGCGCCGTTCAGAAGGGACGTTTTTGACAGTTAATCATGGTGGTCTTTTCCTTTTCCCGGAGTTTAGTTCCTCTATATATGCGTTTGAGGGTTCTTTTCCATTTGTATGATCTGAAAAAGATGAAGGCCAAACGTTCTTTCCGTACCCGACGTCTTTTGGATATCCTGAATATGTATGAGGCTGCTGAGAGTCTCTTACTCCTTGCTAGTTCGCCACCTTTAGGGGCTGCCGGAGGCCAAAAAATAGTGTATTCCGTTTATCCCATAGTGGTGGATTCTGGTTCTGGAGCTTGCCGGCCAGAGGTTGTTGAAGAAGAGGCTAGTGTTTTGTCTGTTGATGCCTTGATGGCATGCTTTCCTATGATTCAGCCCGGTGGATGTGAACTGGTGTATTTTTGTCGGAAGAATCGCCGTGTTGATCATGTGCCGGTTGTTGCTGATTAGGTTAGGTTTGGGAAACTGTGTATTCCCCTCTTTTGATGTTGGTCGTTAAAAAAATTTGAAGATCACTGCCGTGATTGTTGTGAATGGTTGTTTATGTTTTGATGATGAATATATATTTTTTGATGCACTGTCGTGCATGTAATCTTCAGGTTGTGTTTGAATTACAATATGTTGCATATGTTTAATTGCTTTGAATAGGTAGAGCGAATGAGAATGGTATTGTATTCATGTGTGAACGTTTGTCTAAGATGCGCAAGGTTGTGCCCTTTTTAGACTGTTCATGAAGCGTACAATGTTTACCATATTGTTTTCGCGTATACCCACAGAATTATATGCAATTTGTAACAAACAGTAACATGAGTAAAGATGATGTTTGTATTAATAAGGGCGCCAGGACAATAATACAAAGGATAATAAAGAAATACATTGCCTGTATATTTTCATTTTCGGATTGGTTCGGTTTATATATAACACCTGCGCAGCTGTTGCGCGTTCCAGGTGCGGGGAACTAGCGTCCCATCAATTCTTTTCAGGGTGTATGCCCCCTTGCCTAAGACTTCATTGATGACGTATGGTCCTTCCCATTTTGGCGCTAATTTTCCTGGTTTTTCTGCTTTGGAAGCTTCATTGTCGCGTAAGACAAAGTCACCGGGGACAAAGGTGCATACGCGTACACGCGCATTGTAGTATTTTTCGAGTTTGGATTTGTACCTTGCCTTTGCGATGGCGGCATTTTCGCGCCTATCTTCGAGAAGGTCTAAATCCAGCCTTCGCTCTTGCTCGTTGTTTTGTGTTTCCATAGTTAGCATGCGCGGTGATGGGAGACCAATTTCTGCTGGTATTACCGCTTCTGATCCATAGACCAGGCTGAACGGAGTTTCTCCAGTGCTGGTTTTTGGCATGGTGTGGTGTGCCCATAAGATGCTGGGGATTTCATCGACCCAGCCTCTGTGCGCTGTTCCGAGGCGCACTTTAATGCCGTCAACAATCTGTTTGTTGACACTCTCGACTTGGCCGTTTGCTTGTGGGTGCGCCATAGAGGCAAAGTTGTGCTCGATCTTCATTTCTTTAAACCATTTTTTAAGATCATCTGAGGCAAAGTTAGTGCCGTTGTCGGAGATGATGCGCAATGGTAATCCGAATCTGTGAATAATGTGTTCCCATATAAATTTGCGGATTACCATTGCTGTGGTTGAGGCCAAAGCTTTAGCTTCAACCCACTTCGTGAAGTAGTCGAGTGCTACAATGATGAATTTTACTGCGCCTGGCGCGTCTGGGAATGGACCAATAAGATCAATGCCCCATTGCTGAAAAGGCCAGGCGGACGTAACTGGAACGAGTGGATTCTTTGGGCGGAGCATTTTTGGCGCGTGGCGCTGACAAGCTGCGCATTTTCGTAGTAATTCGACTTCATCTACATGCATTCCTGGCCAATAATAGCCTGCGTTCATTATTTTTGCTACTACCATGCGCGGTCCGGCATGTATCCCGCACAAGCCTTCATGGATTTCCCTGATTAAGTATTGTGCGTCTGTTTTGTCAACGCATCGTAGTAATGGCCCCATGAATGACTTTCTGTATAGAATTCCATCCGCCATTTCATAGTTTATTGCCTTGTTCTGGATTTTCGAGCTTCTGCCTTTCCTTCTGGGAGTTTTCCATGTTGTAGGTATAAGATAATCGGAGACATCCAGGATGGACTGCCGATTTCAATAACGTTTACTTGTTTGAGAGGGACAGAAGGATTGGACAACACTTCGATGCGTACTTCTTTTGCTAAATGTTTGAAACTAGTGGCAGCCAATTTGCTCAGCGCATCCGCGTGTTTGTTCTCGCTTCTGTTTATGTGATTAACCTTGAATGTTTGGAACTTGCTGATTAGCATTCGCGCTTGTTCCAGGTATAGAGCCATTGCTTCTCCTTTTGCGTCATAATGACCATTGACCTGTTCAGCCACTAATTTTGAATCTACATTGGCTTCGAGGTTCCTTGCCCCCATCTTGAGTGCTAAACGAAGGCTTGCTAGGAATGCTTCGTACTCTGCCTCGTTGTTTGTGCTTCAAAAATCTAGGCGTATAGCATATGTAAGTTCGTGGTCATCTGGGCCGACCAATCGGAGACCCGCACCTGCTCCGTCATCATTAGAAGCGCCGTCTATGTGCAGAGTCCAGACCCTATCGTCGAAAAGAGGAACAGGGTTTTGGATTGCCTCGCACTCTTGGACTTTGTCGATAGGAACTTCTGTGGCAAAATCTGCTAGAACTTGCCCCTTGATTGCCGGTCGTGGTCTGTATAGGATATTATATCCTCCGAGCTCAATAACCCATTTAGCCAATCTTCCCGCGACGTCAGGTTTAGATAAGATTTGACCTAAATGGTAATTAGTGAGAACCGTGATGACGTGACCAGAAAAGTACTGACGTAAGCGCCGTGATGCATGTACTAGTGCTAGGACTAGTTTTTCTATCATGGAGTAGCGTATTTCAGGGACAGTGAGCATCTTGCTTATATAGTAGATTGGAGTTTGAATGTTTTCTCGCTCCACCATTAATATTGCGCTTACTGCTACTTCCGCATCAGATAAATATAAGATCAGTGGCTCTTTTTCTCGTGGTGCTGTTAGTGTTGGCAACTGAATTAAACATTCTTTCATTTGTTTGAAAGCTGCTTCCGCTTCGGGTGTCCACTGGAAGTGGGTTTTCTTGGCGCAATTTCGGAGTGTACTAATGAATGGATAGGACTTTGTTGCATGATTTGCCAAGAATCTGTTCAAGGCTGCTGGACGTCCGGCCAGTTTTTGCATTTCTTTAATTGTTGCAGGTGATGGCATCAACTGAATGGCCTGCACTTTCTCTGGATTTACTTTAAAACCATCTCTTGTGACTATGAAACCCAGAAATTTCCCTTCTTCCATTCCGAAGGAACATTTTGTTGGGTTGAGCTTCAAGTTTATGCTGCGCAAAGAATCAAACGTGCGCTGGATATTTGCGAGCATTGTATCTTCTTCATGGCTCATGATGACGAGGTCATCCATGTATACCTCGACTGTCTTACCGATATCGCCTCTGAAGACCGTGTCCATTAGGCACTGGTACGTTGCGCCTGCGTTGCGTAAGCCAAAGGGCATTTTTGTATAACAGAAGATGCCTTTGTCTGTGCGGAATGCGGTCTTGTCTTCGTCTTCTATTTTCATTTGGACCTGATGATACCCTTTATAACAGTCAAGAAAGCACTTCCATCGAAATGACGCTAGAGAGTCAACTTTTTTGTCTATCTCAGGAAGCGCGTAGCAATCTTTTGGGCATGCTTTATTCAGGTCTTTGAAGTCGACGCATATTCTCCATCCGCCACTGTGTTTTTGGACCATTACTGGGTTGGCGACCCATGTATGGTATTGAACCTCGCGCAAGATTCCGGCATTGAGTAGTTCTGTCACTTGCTCGTCCATGGCTTTTGCTTTCTCTTCGCTGAAGCTACGCCTCCCCTGTGCAACAGGTTCTGCTGAGGGTCGTATGTTTAAACAATGTTGTGTTACATCGCGCGGGACCCCAGTCATGTATGCTGGGCACCAGGCGAATACATCTTTATTGTTGGACAGCAATTCTTTTAGTTGTATTCGTGTTGTTGGGGAAATGGAGTGTCCTAACAGGATAGTCTGTTCTGGATATTCATCGTTCAGAACCCATTTTTCCGGCTCATTTAATGTTGAGGGTTTGGCCGCTTTTGCTGGTGGCTCATCATCTACGTACATGACCTCCTTACTTGAGTATAGAATTGCAGCTCCGGTTTCTGTTGGGAATCCGCATGCAGCATGTGGAATAGAAGTGGTCATGTTGAATTCTCTTTGTGACCTTCTTCCGAGCAATACATCGTGGCGTGACGTTGCCGGCATGACCATGAAATTTACTGTGACTGTGCGCGAATGCTCGCCATCGGATAGAGTCACAGGGAATACTATTTGCCCTAACGGGAATACAGCTTCATTACAAAATCCGGTGAGAGGGAAATCGATCGGTTCCAGACGTGCTTTGTCTTCTGGATCGAGTTGTTTGAAGCACTGCTCATATATGATGTCCATCGAACTTCCTGGATCTATAAACATATAGTCCGTTCGATATGGCCGAAGATGCCAGTAATAATTACTGGTCGCTCTTCCTGGGGGCCTCCTGGAACAACAGGAAACACGACCTGCTGTTCTCGCCAATGCTGGTCATGATTTCGTTTGTTTGGCCTTCGTGAAGGGCCTCCTTGTACCATATTTATTTGTTTAGCTTTCTGATAGTTGATATCTCTTGATTGTTGACGTATCTTATCATAACTATTAGGTTGGATGTCCCATTGACAGGGTGTCTGTGGGTCCAACACTATAGTGTCAATTTCACCACCAGATCAGTTTAGGGACTCAGATCTGTTAATTTGTGTGAAAATTGTGTTTAAAGCACCCTGACATCTGTCGAACCAGTATTCTGGAGTTCTTTCTATGAGCTGATCTGAGGAATTCTTTCCGTCTGAATGACTGTTACTTTTGTTGATTCCCATAATTCTGTCGATCTGGGTATTTTGGGTTGTAGAACCCTCAAACTCAGATCGAGGACCTGATGGGTGAGATGATGCATTCTCTGCCATGTGAAAACATAGAATGAAGGAAACTGAATCGAAACGAGACAAAACTGAAAAAACAGAGAAATCGGTGGGCGCCAATGAAGAAACACTAGATAATTGACCGGGATCGAATTATCTAGGGGGTTTGGATCTGCATAAAAGGGGGTTGTTTTCTCTCGTTCGACTCGATGCTACCGACCTTCTTCTCCAGTAAACTCTGCAAAACAAAGCACCGTTAGCCTCGCCAAGGGGAGAAGAGGGGTTCTCGCCTTGACCCGACTCCGGTGTGAGAATAAGTATGTGTTTATGAAGAAGAAGATGTATTGACGAAGTGTGTGTAACATGAAGTTCATACCTGAATTATCCTCATATTTATAACCGAGAGTTTGGGAGGGAAAACTTGTTGGTGAAATGTTGACGGAAGATGCTAACCCCGTAAGCGGTTACATTTCCTTCTGTTAAGTTTCTTGATCCGACGTGAGTGCACATGGATCGCTGCTTAGATCTATGGCTGGGGGTTTGCCACGTGGAAAGTGATCAAGTGGAGGTTTCTCTCCAATTACATGCCATCATTGTGATTTCAGGGATGCCTGAAGTGATGACACGTGTCCAGACGGTTATAACCGTCCTAGTGGTGCACGATTGAATTCTTCTAGAAGATTATTGCTGTAATCTGGTGTGACTCTTTATCGTGTGGTATCAGTTAAATAATATCCAAGTCTGGATACTGTTAAGCGGAAGTGCTTGGCTTAGGATTTTCATCCTTTGTTTATGGAGGAAAGCGCAAGGATTTATGATTTCCTTTTGGCGCGCAAGCGTTGTCTGCTGTCTGTTTCTTAAGCCTTTCTTTTGTATGACCAGTGCGCGACCGCGCAAGGTAAAAATGGCTGAAAGACGAGGTTGTGGTATGGTCCCAAGTACTTATTACAAGGTTTTTGGGACCTTACCCCTTTATCGGTGATATGCTTGTGGTTGTCATAATCTTAATCTTGCAGTGTATGACGTGGCTAACACTATTACTAAGTATAGAGATGAAACCGATTTTGTACTGTGACAATATTATTTTACCGGATGGCATTTGTCTTAGTAAATGAAACCGATTTGTCCCAAGAAAAGTCAATGTCTTGGCTCGGTTCTGTATTCTAATTCCATCGAGTGATCACCTAGTTGGGACATGTGATATTGTCTTGGGTCGCAGCTGTTCGTTGGCTGAAGCTGAAGTTGCCGCCTTCAAAGAAGCCGTGTGAGATTATAATCTTAATGACATAAAATGATAGTTGGATGACAAGCTTATGGTCGTTATGGTCGTTAATGTGTTGGTCAACTATGCAATAATTTGATAATCTATACATACATTTTCTTTGTAGGACCATCACGTATACCTTACAATATTACCAAATATGATACAACGTTAGAAGTAATACATTATTACATTTCAAAACATTAATGGTCGAGATTGAAGACATGTAACCTGGACTCCTTTGAGTTAGCAAATGGCAACAAGAACACGAGTCTTCTAATAGGACAAGTCAAACGGTTCTTTCTTTTTCTTTTTGATTTTATTGTAAAATTGTTTGACTCTTAATTCATGATTTTATATATTTATTTGTTCAAAAATATACTCTTAAACGTTGCTTATAATAATAGCAACTTAGGTGTCTTCATCGACTACGACCTTCGTCGTTCATATATGGTCACACACCCCTTTTGTTGACGTTTTCACCGCCCCAAGAACATTCACTGATAGAGGAATCAAGAAGATGATGTAACGAGAGGAGAGGACCAATGATCTCTTGGTCTAGTAGTGGTCAAGGGGAAGATAGGAAGCTTTGCTTTTTTTAGAGGTCCAGGGTTCAAATCCAGATAAGGGGGTTTTAATACTAACTTGGTGATACTAACTACTAACTTGGTTAGCGACATCCTAACCGTACACCGTTCGAAAAAAACCCAGAGGAGAGGAGTTACAGAATTCCATATACAAATATGTTGTTTCGGGTGGGTAACTTATACATGTTTTTATTTTTCTCAATAAGAGGGGTGTAATGATAATTTTATAGAAACTTAAGATAATTTCTAAGTTAGTTAATGAAACGTGTATTGTAACATAAGAAAAAAGAAATCGAACATATGTGTAATTTAGTGATCTAATATACACCTTAGCTCTTCTAGATCCATATATACATTTCTATACTTGTTTTTCTTTTTATAATTGATACATTAGAATATATTACATTAGAATCATTGGCGGCTCTTATGGTGTGCGGGGAGGACTTCCGCATAAGGCCCGCGATTTCGAGAGGCACGAGATTTTAAAAAAAAATTCGATATATATGTATGTTATTAAAAAAAATTGTAAATACATACCAAATCCAATATAGAGGTCCATTATCAAATACCTTTTTATGTTTTTTTTTTAATTTAGCCCAAATACATTAGGTTTATTGGATCCAACCCCATACTAATAAAATTTTAAAACATAAAAAATAAAAATAAAAACACGGAAACTGAAACGGCAATTGGATTTGTTGTTATTGTTATTTGTCATCAGATTATGATACTTGATGATATTGTTGTGATTGTTAATTGTTTGTTAACATCAAATTCTGATTGTTGATTGTTGTTAGTCGGTTAATTGTTGTTAATTTTTGTGATTGTTAGTTGTTGATTGAACCCGTATCTTGTTAAGTGAACATCGATTATTATTTTTAGGCGTTAATGGCGCTCCTAAACAAGCATCCGGAGGGCAAAAACATCAAAAAAAGGAAACGAGCGGAAGAATTGGTGAAGTCTCAAGCCAATGCTATACAAAAGTTTTTGGCGTCTAATCCGGTATGTAACTTATTAGAATACTATGATTTTGTCATTATTGTAATTGCATTGTTTATCAAATACTACATTTTTTGACATTTTCGTAATTATATTGTTTATCGTTAAAGCATATGGACACATTTTTCGAGCTCAAACAGGGTACGTGAATTCTCAGAGACGCCACTGATTAGAATATAATATTATACAATATATTAGAATTAGAAAATATAAACAATTTGCATGGGAGATATAGAAGCCAAATGCGACTAGAAGAGCATTCCTTTATGGAATTCAACGACCAGTAGTCTGTACTCACTACCACCATTTTGTTAGTCAATTAGTTTATATTGTCTGCAAACTCCTCCTTCCATCTCTTCTATATCTCCTTCAATTCATTTTAGATTCATTCATATTACAAAGATCCTGATCACACACATATGGCTTCCTTCATGCCTTTCACCAACAAAAATCTTGACATATTCATGTGTGTTTTGAGGCCGACAGTCGCCGTTGTTGATGACCTTGTCCATACTTTGAGACACTTCTCTTTCTTTACTGAAAGCCTTGGTTGCATTCATTCTTCCATCTTCAAAAGCATCCATGGCAACATGGTATCTCTCTCTCTCTCTATATATATATGTGTGTGTGTGTAGAAAGATATATGATATGATATGATATGATATGATCAAGCTATATTGTTTGTTTATTAATTAATTAATATGTTCATGATGATTCATTGACAAATACCATTGTACGAGTTCGATATGATTGAGTTTATGATGTTTAGGTTATCTTGATGAAGTCTCCAAGTATGTAATTTCATTTCTTTTTGTTTGATTTTTTAGGGTTTTCATCATCAATTATGTTAATAAAATGAAAGTATTGATGACAGAAAAACAACTTAAACAACTAGATTCCTAGTAAAAAATAATTATAAGTTGCATAAACTAGCTAATGCTTCTTAAAGAGTTCATCCATGGGTCGTGTTATTTTTGTTTTGTCTTATTTTGTGTGTTTTTCATATTCAATCTGTTTCTTCATCGGAGAAGAAAAGGGAAACTATTATTGCGAGGTTATATAAATTGTCGTCGATAGAGTAGATGAAACGAATGTAAAGAATTATAGTGTATGATTTTTGCTGAAAAGTTCTAATTCCGCAACCAAATAGTTTGAATAAGTATCATTTAGTAAAAGTTCAAGCATATTTATTAATATGGGTCATATACTCATATACTACATACATGTAAATAAACAATTACTTTCAAAATTAAAATGAGATCTTATATTGTTAGATTTTTATGGCCTTTCAGATTATATGGTATGGAGCATGGATCAAGAGATCTAATGACAACAAGGAACTCCTACATGAAGCTCTTGTAAGTTAAATCATTACAAATTTAAAATATATACAACAAGCTTACCATTAAATTTACCTTTTTTTACTTTTTATAAAAAAAAACTATCATGGTTAACTAAAAGAAATTTAATTATAAAGACTGCCATAGTTTATAGTATTTATTGGTATGTTTCATAGTGTATGAACATTATATAATACGATCCCACAATAAAGATGCTACAAATATACATGGTGTGACAGGGATATTCACCTTTTTAAAATAAAAGATAGACACCTTAACAAAATACAATAATTATCTCTACATAAAACAACAGAAAATGAATGGTGACTTTTTCGTCTCGCAACCCATGTAGTTTAATAATTGTATTATTTTTCTTTTATTTTAACCACTTTACTTTTCTACTCCTAAGTAGTTTTTTAAACGAACACGTTAATACACTTTTAGACATAATTTTTTAACTTTTCTTTTTCTTTGCTTCTATAACGACTGTGACGAATGATTTTTTTAGTTTAGTTTTTTTAACGAGCGCGTTGATACTCTTTTAAACATATCTTTTAACTTATATTTTTTTTGCTATAACGAGTGCACCGAAACCGACCAAGTTTCTATCATTTTATTTTTCTTTTACCTTTTTCTTTACCTTTGTTATTTACTATATTGTTTTACCTTTTCTTATTGTTTTGATATTCAGAGCCGAGTTACGACACAAATAACATAACACATTTAGATATTATTTTATTTAATTTTACGAATTTATTTATCGGTTGTCATGGTGTGCTATATATTCTGAATTCCAACCGCGTCCCTGAGCAACGCGCGGGTGACTACAACCCTAGTTGTTTATAAATATAGTGACATATCTAATGAATTGCATCATCAATACACTAACTAGCATCCTCCATCTTTTTGCTTATAATTAGTTTTCATCATTGAAGAATCTACATGACATGGCCATTTTAGTTGACCATAGCTTTATGGTCGCCTATGGTGGTGAGGCAAGAGACGGGTCTCCGGCCGCAAAGTTTTCAACCGGCGATACTATATGTTTTACATGTACCCATCTCCCATCTAACACCAAAATGAAGGAGCATGACTTTGTGCACACATGTTTTTCCATATTTCAATCTTGTTTCCTTAGGATGGATGGTACCATCGCCGGCGTTTGCTTAATGTGCACAACGAGACCTATGATGATCAATTTCTGTGTGTGGAAGAATCTGCAATCGTGTTATTCATTTCTACTAAAAAACAATCATCGGGATGCACTACAAAACTGGTTTCGTGGTGCTATAGTTACCATGAAGTATGATGTGTTTAAAGTTGTGTATGTAAGTGCGGATGATGTATCAAGCTTTCAACACTACCCTCCTCATAAGTTGTTGGAAAACCAAGTATCCAAGGTTTTAGAGTGATTTGAATATGTTAGGTAGACAATTTTGTTACTCATGTTAGTTTCATATGAAAGTATAGTGTGATGTATGCTTATTTGCAAATCCATAGTTTCTAACATGGGAATACATTAGTTGGTATTACAAAAAGATTTTGGGCATACACCGGAGTGTGTGTTTAAATGGTTTTATAGCTTTTTTTAATATTCCTTTTAAAGGTATTAATTTGTAATAATATAACTTCGTAATATTAGTAGGGCTGCAAACAAACTGAACGAACATGAACAAAACCTTGTTCGTGTTCGTTTGTTAAGAAAT